>CM034151.1:92310778-92910778 GCA_019776745.2 Taxus chinensis
CCTAAAATGCATCTTCTTGCACATGAAGGGAACTCCTTGCCAATTGTCTCCAAGGAAGGATTTAAATCAATGATCCGATAGGGTTGAAGCCATAAGAGTCTACCATTGCCAAGTCACAGAAAGCCCGTTCAGAGTTTCCTGGGAAGGATAAACCTTTTGTTCGAAGGTTTGTTCCCAAAACTTTGCAGCCCTTGTCAAGCCCATCATCACCAAAATGTTAAGGAAAATCATGGTTTTCAAATGGACGACAGAAGGCAGGAGAGGTTTTGAAGCAATCAAAGAAGCCATCTCCCAGGCACCTACCCTCATCAACCCTGACTTTTCTAAGGATTTCATCCTCTATGCGTTTGGAGGTGATGACACTATTTTTGCTATTCTGGTACAACAGAACAAATATAATGAGGAGCAGCTGATTGCTTTCTTCAGCCAGAGCCTAAATGACTGCGAATTAAGGTACTCTTTTATTGAACAGCATGTGCTTGCAGTTAAATCAGAAGCTTGAAGAAATTCAAGCATTTGGTCTCAAATAACAAGGTCCAGTTACTAGTCTCACATGCTGGGGTTAAGGACTTCCTCCTCAACAAAGATTTTGAATGAGAAAAGGGCAGGATGGATCACCCCGTGTCATGGAGTATGACATTGAGATAAGGATCACCAAGCTGGTAGAGGCAAAGGGTTTGTGTGAGCAGCTCGCTTCCAACAACTAGACAGCCCAAAGATGAAGAAGACGTTGTCCTGCTATTACAAGAAGATCATAAACAGGAAAATGATGATGTGTTCACCCATGTTAGACTCAGAATATGATACATTTCCTACAAACAGGCATGTGCCTCCAGAAATGAGCAAAGTGAAAAGAAGGTACTTCAGATTACAAGCAATTCCTTATGTGCTTGTTGATAATGTTTTGTTTTAAAAAGGGACATCAACGGTGTTCTATTGAGATGCATCGGGACAGGTCCAGATCGAGAGGATCTTACAAGAAGTTTCCATGACGGGGAGGCAGGAGGCCCATTTCACCCCACGAGTAACAACTCTCAAAATCATGAAAGCTGGTTACTATTGGCCTACTGTAATTCAATGATTGCTACTCATGGGTTAAAAAAATGCAAGAAATGTGCGGTCTTCACAGGGAAAGGAAGGTTAGCAGCACTTCCCCTTCGTCAATTTTAGTAGATCATCCATTCATGCAATGGGGGATTGGACTTCATTGGAGTCATCAATCCTAATTGCGTCAAGGCCACAAGTGATTCTTACAGCAACAGACTATTGTCACCAAGTGGACCGAGGCAGTAGCGCTCAAAGAGGCAAGTGAGGTCTAGCATACTAGACTTTTATGAAGGGATAATAACCAGATTCGGTGTGCCGGCCACCATCATATCAGATAATGCATTAGCATTCATAGGTTCAAAATTAACAGAATGGGCTGTCAAGAATGGAATCTACTTGAGCACCTCTTCAAATTATTACCCGCAGGGGTAATGGACAAGGAACAGAGTCCACAAACAAGAATTTGCTTAAAAATCCATCAGAAGGACTCTGAATGAAAATCAAAGAACATGGCATACAAGGCTAAAATCAGCGTTATGGGCTGACAGAATAACACCAAAGAGGTCTACAGGTAATTCTCCCTACAAGTTGGTCTATGGGAAGGAGGCAGTATTGCCTATATCATTAGAATTGCCAGCCTTGGAGCTCATGAAGCAGCTTGAGTTATCTGAATTCGAACCAATGGAGGCCAGGTATGCAGAATTGATGGAATTAGAAGAAATCAGAGAACATGTGGTTCAGACGATTGAAAAGGATCAAGCCGTAGTAAAAGATGGTTGATAAGAGAGCTAGGGCAAGGACCTTCCAGGAAGGGGACCTAGTTCTGAAATGGGATGCAGATCGGGCAAAACCAGGAAGGCATTCAAAATTTTGATGCCATTTGGAGTGGCCCATACATGGTCACAAAGTGCAAGAACAACAATGCTTTCCAATTGGGCCTCATTGGATGGTGAAGAACTGCAGATTCCAGTAAATGGAATCTATCTCAAGCGTTGTTTCTAGAGGGAGGTTCACTACATCTGTAAATACTAGTTTAGATTTTTCTTCCCTCCAGTGCTTGTGCACATTGTTTTGCTGTAGATTAGTTTTGTTTTCCCTACGTTGCTTTGGCATAGGTTTTGCTGCTCTCAGGTTGTTTTCTATAGTTCAGAGTGTTGCTGAAGGGGAAGTTGCAGTATCAGGCTTGTTTCAGGATAATGCTTAACTCCATGCCCAATGGACCGCTAAAGGCCACTGATCTTCTACCTAGCAGGCAGGTAACCCCGCTGAGTCGTCAAAATTTCACCCCCCAGGGTAAAATTTCAATAACATGCATCAAAGTTGCAGAAAGGGAAATAGTCAATCCATAAAAAATCGTGAAAATCGGCTAAGTCCCTATTCCTAATGTTGCTCGGGACAAGCGGGACAAAAATGCCCGAACCGGCCGGTTCTGCAGAAATTACCAACAGTCCAAAATAAAATGGGCAATCGGGACAAATGCCGAATGTCCTGAACCGGCCGAACTTAGCACAAGGAGCCCAAACAGTGAGAGAGAAGAGAGTGGAGAAAGAAAAAGAAGGAAGAAGGAACAGAGGGGAATGATAAGGAGGGGGAAGCAAAAGAAGGCTTAGGAAGAAACCTTCGAACACGTCGCAAAAAAAGAGGGAAAAGGAAAGCGGTGAAAGGAGGGAGACGGAAAAGAAAAAAGGAAAATTATTTTTTACGCTCGTTGACAAAAGTACCCTAACCGCCAATGAACCTGCTGAAAGGATTCAAGCAGTCCAAAAAAAGTGGAACAAGCGGGCCAGAATACCCCGAACCGGCCGAAATTGTCCCAAGAGGTCCAAAATCAAAAGGGACATCCGGGACGGATGGACGCGAAGTACACGGAAGACCCGGCAGGCCCGAGATCCATTGAGAAATTGCCACGTGTCCTCATAGGAGTAAAGGTCAGAAAAGTCAAAAGGGCAAATTTCGAGCACCGAGCCGAACAAATAGGATTGTGCCACATGTCCCATTTAAGAACCCACGAGGAAAATTCGAAGGAAAGCCCACCGAAAAGTAGAGGAGAGAGAATTATTCAGCGAATCAGAGCGTGCCACGTGTCATCCAAGTGGCAGAGCACGGAAGGAAATTCAAAAAATCCGTTTTCGCCCTGTTCCGTGTCCTAAATCTTCAGATTGACATATCTTTCGATCCAGAGCTCGGATTTACACGTTCTTGATATCAACGGAAAGCTTGTGAGATTCTCTACACATTTCCAGGGTCAATCTTGCATTTTGGTTCAGTTTGAAGAAATAAAATCAGAAGACGCCTCTGGCACGAAATAATAAGCAGAAGTGATGCTCAACTAACAACTTTAATGCAGCAGACAACCCGCCGCTTCTGTTAGGCAAACCGCCGCTTTGCCACAACCCGCCACTTCTGCCATGATGGACGAATTAAATGCAACCTAGAGGTGGTTGGGGCAGTTTGAATTCCTCTCTCTTTTCTCTCCCATTCTTCCTATATATTGTAAGGAGGGGTTTCTTTCTGTGTTGGGACATTTTCTGCTTTGCACCCTCCCTTCTCTCCTGTTCATAAGAAGATTTGTGGAGTTTTCAAACCTCCCATATAGACTGTAACACCGTTTTTTGCCTTCTGGCCATTGACAATGTATTGAATCAATCCTTGAGCAATATATATGTGTCTGTGGTTGCTTCTAAACCCTCTTACATATTTATACTGTCATTCTTGATCTTTCATTACATTTTTGCTATCTGTGCATGGTGTTGTGTTATATCTACATGGTCTGTGTTTAATGTGGCAAAGCATATGTTCTTCATTCCTCGGTGCATCACCTCTATTAGCTTAGATTTATTTTATGCATCTTCTTACCTTGTCTCCTTGGCAGATTAGATTAGATTTTGAGAAAACCCTCTGCATATTTGTATGCAACTGAACAGAGGAATAGGAACCAGCCTTTCTCTGGAGATTCCTTTCTCACTCTTCAAGTCCCACACTTGGAGAAAGGATTCAATGTTATGTTATCACACTGGATATTAATATGATCAACCTGGAAAATTGATCAATATCCAGGGGTGATGTGATTTTGCATCAACAATACCCTCTGTAAGTTTCTACGTATGCACCTAAATAGAGGAATAAGGAACCAGCCTTCAATCTGGAGAGCTTTCCCATTTTGCAAGGTCCCACACCTTGGGGAAAGTTCAATGTTATGCAATCACACCAAATGAGTATGCCATAGAAAAGTAGATCTTTTAGAGGTCATTTGGGGGTGCTGTGATTCTGCACTAACAACCAACATTGGTCAGGAAAGGAGGAATCGACATTGGTTAGGGATAATTGGTGCTAGTTACCTGTGTATGGGGGTTTTAATTAACTCACAGGAATTAGATCTATTTTATTATTAAAGCAGATCTTTTGATAGTAATTGCATGGCTAAGTGCCCTAAGTTTGTATACACCTATATAAGCATGAAATCTAGGGTTTAGAAGTAAGAATTAAAGAAGAAATTGCAAAAGTTGATGATTATTGTGAGAATAATTGTAAGAGAGATAATTCTTGGAGAAGAAGTAAAATCTTGAGAGAAAAAAAGTAGTGCACATCTCAGAGGTGTGGAAGATTGTAAATATTCATTGTATATCTTGTCAAATATTTGGATAATAGATTAGCTTATTTCTTGCTGGACATAGCCCACACTAGGTGAACCACATTAAATCTGGTGTTGATTTATATCTTTTTTATATATTTCTTCTGGTATAATATCCAATTTTATTTGCATCTTTGCTTAGATCTGATGTATTATTTGTACAACCAATGTGCTAACCCCAACATCAACCGCTTAGGGTCAAATAGAAGGCTAGGATAATATTTTGAAGCTTGTTGAGATGTTGTGGAGGTCAATGGGGTGATTTTGAGTGGTCACAAGAGGGGTTTGAGCCGATATTAGGACATATTGACCAAATCAAGGGAAAAATAGGCTTAATTAGTTTATAATCACTAAGTGTTTGTTTTGAAGAGGATTTTGACTTAAAATTCATCATAAAGTGGCATCCTGAATGTGAAAGGGGTTACGCAATCAACAAAGCATTGTTAATTGGATAAATTGGTAAGGAACGTTAGTTAATTAACTAAAACCAATAATTATAACGGATTTGGTAAGAATGAGACTGGTTTGTGTGTGTTTGGAAATAGGATTTGAAAAGTAGAATTTAGGTGTCTACATTTGGCCCTGTTTGAGGTGAAGTAAGTGAATTCAATTCAAATATAGCAGACAAACATAAGCAAGTAAATTTTTGAAGAAAAATTAGTGGAATGAAGGATGCCCCCTCGAGCTTCGAGTGGGTGATAGAAGAAGTCAATTGACTATCAAAAATATGATTGAAATGGATAGAAGAAAATAGGTTAGAACGGACATGAAACCCTTAGGTATTGAAAAGGAATAAGAATAGGGATAAACATGATTGGTTATTTCTCAAGGTGATTTTAGAAGAAAAAATAGTAGTGATAATAAATGATGAGTGATAAGAAATTATTAATGGAGAATATAGGACAAGCCCAATCTTTGCATCCAACCTTTCAATAAGCAACATGTTTATATCATTTTCCCCCTAGGTCTACATCAATGACCTTTATTGAAATGAACCAAAATGTAAGATAACATGAAAAGTTAAATTATGAACATTTGTCCATTGCTACATAACTTCATGAAACATACATAATGACATGCAATACGAGAAAGTAAAATGATACCTAACTCAATGCAATGCAATACGAGAAAGTAAATAGCTAACCTAACAGAGAAACTAGTATAATCATACGCACTCAAACAAACAATGTTTAAGACAGTTGCACCAATGTTTTTGTTATCAAACTGAAATTCCCAAATGTTTGTGTCGTAATAAAAAGGGTTAAAAATGGTGCCCCAAACAATGACACATGCAAGGGAAATAACGGACGACACAAGTAGTCCCATGGAAAAACTTTCATGCACTACAACACAATCTCTGGCAACTTACTATTGCATGGGAGTACCGACATAGCATGCAGCCAAGCTTTTATTAATGGAGGTAGATCACAATGATCCACAAGTTGTTTGATACCAGAACAAGCAAGAACCATAGAAATATTCTTTTTTAAGACATATTTTGATGTTCGAGGACAATGTAACTTACACAGGATTTAGCTGTGTAAATGTTGTTTACCAATTTTTGAAAAAAATTAATTTTTTTGGATTTTTAATGATTTTATTAAATTTTTTGAAAACTTTTCACTATTTTAATTTTTTTATTTTTACAGAAGAAAATATTATTAGAAGAGATAATGAAGTCGTGAGACAACACCAAAAGTGACCGTAAGGCAAAAATATGCCCTAGGTAGTAGAAAAGTCTGTCAAGAATCAAAAACATGCCCCAACGTACCAGAATGGGTGTAAAAATAATTATTTATTAAAAATAATCATCACATGAAGTGTTATAAGATTTTTAGAAAAAATATGGTGATTTCAGGGAACTTCGGGGGCAAGAAACACATCACGGGAGGAAAAAAGAGCTCACACAGGAGAAAAAGATCTCACGCACAACTGGTAGAAGAAATACAAGGGCGCTTGGACACCTGTGCATGATGCAAGGGCACCTAAGCACTTGTGTGCAACTGCAATGGTTCCTGTGCAACATTGATTTCACTGTCAATATTCTGGAGGCCATAAATTTTTCTCCTGACCTCGAAACAAGTCCATTTTTTGTTGTTGGAAAGGTATTGAAGCAAACTATGCAATGGTAAGATAAATTTGAAATTTGTTTAGATTTTGTGAAATTAGGACCAATCGATATCAATATGTGTGATAAGGATCTCACATGGGAGAAAAGGAGCTCACGTGTAACTAGTAGAAGAAATGCAAGGGTGCTTGGGTGTTGTGTGAAACTACAAGGGCGCCTGTGCAACATTGAGTGCACTACCTATCTTCTAGAGGCCATAACTTTTTCTCCCGACCTCGAAACGACTCCATTTTTTCTGCGTTAGAAAGGTATCGAAGAAAAATAAGTAATGGTAAGATGAATTTCTATTTTTTATTTTTATTACCAATATGTTTGGGTTTTTTATGTTTATTTGGATGTTTTGACTTTTCTGACTAACATATTTGAATGTTTTGGGGAGTTGTGAAACACATTTAAATGTTTTTTATTTTCTAGAATTTTTTTGAAGCTATGTACAAGAAACGAAGAAACGTGGATACCCTAGTGACAGATTAGATGTACAAGGGCAGAATGACACAGGTATGCACAAGAAAGTGGAGATGTGAAATTGCCCCCAGCGTTAGATGGGAATATTCAAAGGCAAAATCTTCACACGCAAAATATGGATCATGGAAAATATGTATAGGTTCAATCATGATGATGAACGTAACCCAATGACATGCTAAGAAGGAGCAAGGATGACCCCAATGTAAGTTGGCCAATAAGCACATAATAGAAAGAATTAGAAGATTGTCTTTGTGAAGGGGACAAAGGTGCCCATAAAAATGGAAAAAAATTCAATCTTATACACATGAATGTTCTAAAAGAAGTAGAAGAATGATGTGAATGTAGCTTAGAATCCTCGTGATGAAGAAGTGATTTAGCCAAAAGGCACGAAACGTGAGACAAGATACATACTAGAGTAATATTTTGAAAAAGGTCCAAAAAAATGCACTTGGTAACATACTAATCATGTTTTCTCAGAGAGATACAGTGTTTGCACGTGGAAATTTATTACCTCTTGGAGGGAAGATTTGATAGACAACAAGTGAAGACACCATAGCCAATGTGTAGGAATGATTTACTTTCAAATGTTGATTTATGAATGGAGGGTGAAAAGTGAGAGATACATTGCTTCGATTCTAGCTAGGCGTCAATAGCCCCAATGAAGATGCATTTGATTCTAATCACAACATTGCTCTACTGCCGGTTAGGTGTCCATAGCCTTGGTAGAGATTATTGGAAATACCCCAAGAGAGAGTTATATATCAATTTTCTTTTGCTTTTAGCTTTGGATTTTTTATTTGATTGATTTGTTTTCTTTCTGAAAACTTATTTCATCTCTCTTGTTTGACAAGTGGTTAAGAACCACTGATGGATTGATGGAAGGAGGTAGAAGTGATTGCAATGACGACATTGGCTAGTGTTAACAAATATGTCCAAAACTTATTTGTAACAAGTTTTCTAGATGTTGATTGTGATAAGATCTCTACGAGGTAATTCGTTCTTTAATTTACCAAGGTGATGAAAGACCAAGGAAAAATGAATATCATAGAGATAAATTCCACAAAATGTGTGTGAATAGGCTAACCAAAATATCATCGAAGGGATGAAAATGGTAGGAAGACTTGCATAAGAAGAGCAAGAAAGGGAAGAAAGAACATTCATGTGTATGTAATACCTGATTGTAATGTGTGACCTTTGTACCTTTGATATATATTTTTGAAATGTTTTCTCCTTTTTTTGTATTTTGTCTTTTTTGAAAGGTAGGGTCGACATGGTCACTTGGCGTGATAATATTCAACAAAAATGTTAGCAATTTCCTTGATAAGGAAAACTGGGTATGATTTCTTATCAAAATTCATATTATCCCCAATATCAATGATCGTGGTGAGCTCATACTCAATAGATGATTGTTTTTTATCATGAAATGTGCATTTTGTGTGTGAGATCTAGAGATCCTTATCCAGAGGTTTCTGCACTTTATGCCATACGTGATGGGTACGTTGATGCGTATTTTTGAATCGTATTTGATTCTAAACTTTAATATTGTTTAAATTATTGTGATATTTGGAGCTCTTGGAATCTTTAATTTGAGCCTGATGAAGGGACCGTTTTGGTTTCCTATAAGATATAATGTGACTTGTCTGATCTCGAGAAGTGGGAGAAGAAAGTGGATGAATAGAATTAATGTGAGAACTTACAGTGGGCTTTCCACAATCATTGATAAAAGGACAATGTGATGGATGTGAAGGATATGGTCCAAGAATTGAAGAGGATGGGATACTAGGAGGTGTCCGATAGACTGAAGATAAATGACTAAAAGGATGTGGCCCTAAGATTGAAGATGGACTACTTGGTGGTGTCCCATAGAAAGAAGATGAAGGACTACCTAGATGTGTCCCATATATAGAAGAAGATGGGATACTAGGATGTGGCCCAAGAATCGAAGATGGGGGACTTCTAGGATGTGCCCCTAGTATAGACAAAAATGGGATGCTAGGAGGTGAGCCACATATGAGTTGGACCACATATAGAAGAAGATGATGGGCTACCAGGTATTGATCCAAGGTAAGATTGTGATGGACGAATCCTGATAAATAAAGATTCATTAGGTAATGAGAAGATAAGTTGTGGATCAATTCTAGACCCAAGCATTTCATCGCTCAATGAAGAATGTGAAGATGAAAGAAAAAGAGGATGATCATGTTCAATTATCTTAGGTTCTTTCTTTGTTTTCTGACAAAAGGCGTCAATCTCTTCCTCCTAATATGTGAATGGATCGAGTTCTAAAGAGGTTTCTTGCTTACAAACTTCTATAGGAATTTCTTCATGTACCCTCATAAATTCTCTAATGGCTTCTTCATTCTGAATTGAATCAATCATTGTGGGTAGTTATTCTACTACAAGATGTTGATTGGATTAATACAACATGGGAGTCAACTTGGATGATTGATTAGGACTTTGAGTCAAAGATCTCTTCGATGGAAGAATGGGTCATTGAGGTGACTGAGAAATGGAGTCCTGCGAAGACAAGGAGGACCGTGACTTAGGAGTCATATTAGAAAAATAATTTAGATTGGAATCATCAGAAGAATTGAAAGACTTACAATCATTGGGATTGGAATATTCAGAAGACTAAGAATCATTGGGATTGGAATCTTCAAAAGAATTAGAAGACTTAGAATCATTGGGATTGGAATCTTCAAAAGAATTAGAAGAATTAAAATCATACCACTTACCGTGAGTTGAAGATGAGGGAAGAGGTAAGTGAATGGGTTCTTTAGTGTGAAGAATCAAACAAGGTCTAGTGATAGGCATCCTTTGATTAGAATGTTGAAACCTGGGTTCCTTATTGTCATTAGTATGTGGAACTAGGTGATAATCAGTATTTTTCAGCACATTCCTAGACATAAATAGTCCAGAGGATATCACAGGGGTTATTTTGTTGACATGTTCAACAGGTGTATCTACACAACCAATGATAGCATCAAATTTATTCTCCTCATCAAACACATAATTAGCATTCTTATCCTGATTATGTTTAGTAAAAGTCTTTGTATTGGGGGATTTTTTAGGAGTGGATGAATCCATCTCCACATCACCACTTTCTATTAAGTCCTAGATGTAGTGTTGCAACTTCAAACACTTATATGTTTTGTGACCTTTAACGCGGTGGAATTGGCAATATTCATTATCTCTAAACCATGACGGTTTAGGTGTGTCATCCTCATAAAGCATATTTTCAATATATCTAACCATATTAACCACCTCTAGTTGTTTTAGTATTGATGACATTGAGTTAGATATAGAAGTGAAAGTACGATGCTTATACTCCATAAGTGGAGCTCCCTTTGCAAGCTTCAAAGGAGTGTTGTTTTGAACAGCTTGTAATCATTTAGAATATACTATCCCATCACTAACAACATTTTTGTTCCTATTAGGGACAAAATTTGTTTTTTCATTAGTATGTAGAATCATTATGATCACAGGGAGAAAGGTTTTAGAGTCCCTCTGGTTAACAATGATTTTTCAATTTGACTCCTTTTTTTTATGACCTCTTCAAATGTATTTCCACAACACATTTCCAAGTGGAACGTAATGTATGGATGGTGGTTGGGGATAAATTTACTGATTAACTAATTTTTAGGTATGGAGAAAAGACAAGTAGCTAGCTAATCCTCTCCATCATTGTAAACACGCAATTAAGTTTTCATTATTTTGTTGCTTGGCATTACATAGATATAACATGGTGACATAATTCTCAATATTGAATGAAAAATGTCATATGAAATTTGTTTAACAAATTTTGGCCATGTAGATATAGATTCCTTAGGGATGTGCATAAACCACTCTAGTGTGCGTTTCCTCCTAAACTCCATGAGAAGAGAGGCACATAAGATAGTCGTCGCTGATATGTGACTTCTTGGCATGCCATATAAAAATCATTTAATATGGTCACGAGGGTCACCTTTTCCCTTATACTTTTCAAATTATGGAAAATTAAAGTGTTATGGGAAAGGTGCCTAGATCATGGCCCTATCAAATGGATAAGGGCACAACTTTTCGAAACTGGTATTTCTTAGTGTTACCTAGTTTTACCTTCTTATAATACTAGAAGGGCATTCTTCATAGCTAACCACTCTTTATTGAAAAGTGGATCTTATGTGCGTGGTGTAGGTCTATATACGTAGGAATTAAATCTAGGTGTATTTCCACCCCTATTTTTTGTGATAATATATTCATAAGGATATCTTTGTGCATCCTATTGAGTAGTGTTTATTGGGAACTCATGCAATGAAGATTTAGGTTTGTCTTTTGGTATGGTTTGTTTCAAACACTTTGGGTTTTTCCTTTTTTATATGTCAAGCTAAACGTGCTAATTGGCGAGTAAGGGTCTTGGACTTGTTATCCTAATGTCACTTCTTTAATAGGTACTTCATGACGATATTCATTAGGGGGAAGTTGTGCATGATGAACATGTTTTTCGTTATCTTCATAACATATTATAATAACATGTACTCAATAATCTCCATCATTTTCAATAGGTATCTTGTCATTATTCTATCATGTAGAAGGAGAAGAATGACCTAGTATTTAAAATTTCATTAATATTGTGCGATGAGGTTGGTATACTTATTCTTCTCCATGAATCATTCCATAAATGAGAGAAGGGTCTATTGTAGGAGGTAACTTAGCTCCTGATTCCATAGTACACGCATAAGAACCTCTTGTTTGTTTTAGAAAATACAATCGTCAAAGTTGGTCGGGATGATGTTCTAGATTCAAATGAGGAGAATCCTCCTCTCAACCACTTTGGTCAACCATGAGATTATCCTCTAAAAGAGAGTTGTCACCTCCGAATATATTCGGATTTTAATCTTCATGGGATCTCAATTCTTTTAATAGGCATACTCAAGTTAGGAGGTACAATGTGAAATAATTCCACTAAGGTTTACCAAAAATGGACCTAGGAAAATTTTGGCAGCATAACAATGCTAATTTGTCATGAAGAATGGTGATTATGAAATAACCACAAATCACTAGGTCAATGCAATCCTAACTACCAAATAATAAAGAATAATCTACCCTAGTAAGGTAATATCTGACACAATTTTTTCCAAAACAATACAATGATGTAAAATGATCAAATTTAGTCACCACAAATAGTCTACTTCTTAACACTTAGCTAGATGGGTTTTGACATGAAATAGTGACAACGCAATATCACCAGTTAGGTCAAGTTTGTAAAAAACAAGACCTAAATGACAAGATAATGTTGACACGTGATATTCTAACAAGGTATACTAAAAACTAGTTTCTGAATACTAAAAAATTCTAAGTCTTGTATAATGGATGATAACAATGTGAGCAGCGTAACGACACTATTTTGACACATGTACCGAAGATTTCGGAAAAGATAATATTTTTAGTTTCAAAATGATGTTATCGTGATGTTAAAAATGTATCCTCAACACTGACAAAAATTGAGACAAATCTAGGATGTAAAACCTATGTCTAAGTATAGAAATAATTTTCTAAGCGTGCGAGTAGTGTAACAATATAAAATAGAGATTTAGGCCCAATTTCACAATGGAAACAAGATGTAAATATCTCAATTGTATGGTTATAATGCGGGTAGTGTAACAAATCAAAAGAATAAAAGGATGAAATATTCTAACTACAATGATAAGTCTCAAATGCGGGTCTTTGAGACGAGGGGGCCTACTAAATTGTGAGTACGTACCATGCACACTTTCAAAACTTATGCTTCAACATTACAATGTAATCACACAAGTAGAATAAAAAAGTGGTGAACACGTCATATCTAGTGGTATTTATTATATTTTGTTTCCTTTTTTCCAAAAATGGGCAACAAGAAAGCAAGGGTGTAGACCAAGTGGTGTTGAAATAAACTTGATGTTATTTTGGTAGAGCTTCGCCTTGTCTTAAGAAAAGTGAAAAACTAAGAAAAAATGACACTAAGTACATTTCGTGATGAAATATCACGCAATTTCAAATTTAAGAGATTCTTTCCCTTGTTTGAAAAATAATAGTATGAATCTAACAGAGTTGTCACTTTGTGAGAGCTCTCAAGTTTAACAACTAAGATAAAAACAATGGCTCCAAGTTGGTACGCTTCCTACATTCTTCTTTCTCTATGTGTCACAATTTTACTGATGCAAGCTCGATTTACCAAGGTTTCCCAAGTAGTATCTTGGATTTACTTTACCCCTTCAATATAATGAGCACTACAGTGTGTTTAGTTATAATTTTACTGGGGTCACAATGGAAGTAACTTTGACTCTAATCTCACTAAGGTGTACTAGTCAAGTCAGTAATATGGAGCACTTTCCTATTTCATTCACAAGGTTACCTCTTGCGTGAACTACTTTAGGGTTCCTAGGAACATCCCCAATGTTATATCTTAAGGGTTATGTCTAAGGGGTTATGTTTTAGTTAAGCAGATGATCCATAGCTCTTAACCAAAACCTACAAATACAATGTGATGATTGTGGTGTGTTTTTTATCTTTTAAATGTTAATGTGGTTTGTTCACACTACTTTTGGAAACATACAATCACACGTGTAGTTAGAAAATTGGGTTAGGTGCACCTTTCTTTGACTAGTGTTAGGTCCTTCACACAAATGGTTAGTAGTTCAACAAGATTCACAATATCATAGAAATAGTAATAAAAAAATCTTGTAAATCAACTAACTACCATCAAAATTTGCAAAAGAAAAAAATGTTTATTCCCAATTAATTCAAGTGCTTCTTAATGAAAGGACTAAAATTGTTTTTGATTCCCAAGATCACACTAGGTGCAAGGGAAGAGCATACACAAATTTTAGCCTTGATAATTTATCAAATGAAAAAGATCTTAAACTAAGTATATGTCAAAAAAATGCAAGTTCGTTCCTTTAAGCAAAAAATGAATGATGATTGTTCCTACTTACTCCCAAGAAGCAAAAAGTGGTTTAGGGGTGTTTTTGGTTCTCAAGATCACACTAGGTGCAAGAGAAGAGCTTACAAAACCCTATCCCAAACTCAAATAAATCATGAAAACATACTCATTCATCAAACCCTAACTCAATTTAATCAATAATCTCTTATCAAACCCTAGGACAATTTTTTTAGGAATATTCCTCTAAAATCAATAAATTGACAAAAAAAGCATCTAAAAAACCCTTAAAAACTGACAACAAAATAAAAATTGAAATTCTGAAATTTGAGAAAATTTTACCTTGATGCATGGGTGTCCCTCTTAGTGCATGGGCACTCACAGTGATGCACAGGTGCTCTTCTGTCACTTTTACATAGTCAACGATGCATGGGCACTTCCAGTGAGGCACAGGTGCCTATCTACATGCACAGACACATTTTTCACTTAGGACCAAAAAATAGTGTTGTAAGGGCACTCACAGTGATGCACAGGTGCTCCTATTCATGCACAGGCACTTACATTCATGCACAAGCACCCCTCTGGATGCACAGGCACTCACAGTGATGCACATGTGCCTTTTCCTGTAGGTGGTGAAAAATCTAGGTTTTTTACAAAATTTCTTGAAAAAGGGGTCCAATCTTTGGGATTTTGGGTTAATTTTGATAGGGCTTTGCCTCCCTATATCCTACAATGAATATGAAAACACAACTTCTACCACTAATCTAGTTGAAACAACTACCTAGCTTGAAAACATTGATCTAAAACTTCGAAAATTACTGTAAAACTTTGAAATTAATCTACAAAGTTTGAAAAACTAATCTAAAAAGCTTGAAAGTACTCTAGAAATCTTGAAATTTAAACTAGAAAACTTGAACTTAATCTAGGAAAATTGAAACTACTCTAAAAAACTTGAAATGTAAAAATTTGAAACTAAGTTAAAAAGCTTAAAAATTGAATGCAATGGGGTATGGTCCCACCACATGTGCCAAATGAAAGCACCCTAAACTTTACAAAGAAAATAACAAAGATAGTCAAGGAAGGCTAACACTATTATCACCTAATAGCTAAGGATTTCAATTTTAGGAATGTAACATTAAGATAGAAGCTAAAAGGAATGTTTAACTAGTATGAAAATAATGCAAAATCTAACTAAACATGCCTGCTAATATGCTTGAATTACCTAACATGGGCCTAAATAGACCAAAGAGGGAAATCAAATGGTTATGGTTTCTACTCCAAGCAATGGTGAAATGACCTCTCTAAATGACTTGTTAATTCATTTTAGATATTCATCTACTAACCTTGATGAAGGTTTTAGGCAAGGATTGAGCTTGGCTATAAATCATATGTATTATATGAAATGCAAGAGGTGAACTCTTTTTATAGTTCTCCTTTTGTGAAAAACTTGTATTTTGGTGCATGTGGGACTAAAAGCCCCAAATTAGATTAAAATTGCTAATCATGATTAGGCCTTGTTAATCACAATTAGTGAATTACCAAGTGATTAAGATGTGAGGAGCCTTAATCAACCGCTTAGGGTCAACTAGGAGGCTAGGATAAGATTTTGAAGCTTGCTAAGACATTTTGGAGGTGAATTGGGTGATTTTGAGTGGTCACAAGAGGGGTTTGAGCTGATATTAGGACATATTGACCAAATCAAGGAGAAAATAGGCTTAATTAGCTTATCGTCGCTAATTGTCTATTTTGAAGAGGATTTTGACTTATGATTCATCGTAAAGTGGCATCCTGAATGTGAAAGCGGTTACGTAATCAACAAAGTGTTGTTAATTGGCTAAATTGGTAAGGAACGTTAGTTAATTAGCAAAAAACACTAATTATAACAGATTTGACAAGAATGAGAGTGATTTGTGTGCATTTGGAATTAAGATTGCAAAAGTGGAATTTATGTGTCTACAACTGGAAATAAAATTACCCAAAAAAGGCTACCATTCATGATATAAATTCAGAAAATATCATGTTTGACAAACCTTAATTGAATGGGCACACCTATTAGCAAGAAGTTGCTTTCACTACCTTACAGATTTGGCATGAGCACTGTTGAATGCATAAGAAAATGATCAGAGCCATGAAGCTTCCAGAAGCCGTTGGAGCAGTCTATTTGCAAGGAAAATCATCTATAACTCTAAATCTATTGTAGATCTAGCATGGTCCACTAATGATTTAAGTTTTTAATTCTTAATTATTTAATATTAGAAAGATCTTAAATGAGCTTTGGAAGGTCGGTAACAGGTTAAGTAGTATATTCTGTTGTTTAACAATTGAAAATACAATTATTGTTTTGTAATTATTTTGTTTAAGAGCAGTTAATTTTTTTTTCACCATATTCTTGAAGTTATTTTAACTATTATTTTTCTTTGGAAAAATATTTACATTATGTAAACATTGCTAAAAATTACAAGGATCTAATACAATGGAATACACTCCTATTATGTTTTCAAACTTATGTTTAAATTTTAGGGTTTATTTTTAAAATTGTATTTCTATTATTATTTCTTTTACCTCTTCTACATCAAACCCTCTTTGTTGTCATTTTGCTTTGTATAAACCTTTTCATATTAGTATATTTATATTTTTGATATTTTATTAGAGTTTCTTTGTCCTGTGGTTCATTAGACTCATAGCTATTTTTTTATGAAAAGGATATTATATTATATTAATTCAATATGATACAAGATGACTTTCAATTAAAAAAGAGGCGGTAAGAGAGCATGCCCCAAAACAAAAAAAGAAGCTAGGTCGAGCCTAGAGCAACGAGAGTCAAACTGTCAAGCAGTACAAAAAGATAGGCATCACCTAAAAATAGACAAAAAACACAATCAAACAACAACAACAAACATGCCCAAGGAGGGCGGATCCTGATCATCTGACCACCCCGAACTAGGCAAGTCCTTACTAACAATTGGAAACTCCCAACCAGTAGCAATTTCTTCCTCCGGGTCTATTTCCGCATGAATAGGAATGGCAAGGCTGAGGTGAGGGAATTTATCAGATGGTGGCGGAGGTGGCAGTGGGTTTCATGCATCCTGGTACAAAGCAACAGCAGCATGAGAGCCCCACCCATGTTGGCGAGAGGGGAAATCCCCAGCCTTTCTAATGATCTGACGACTAAAGTGGAGAGCCTTGGCCACGACGACAAGCTGTTGAGTAACAGTGTTGTTGTAACGGCCCTAGGGAGTGGCGAGTGTGACTGAAAGCACATCGTTGAGACCAGTTACACCGGCCACCACAAGCGGAAGGTGAGGAATGCCTAGTGGGAGATGGAGGCTCTCTAGTAACATTACGCGGGGCTTCCCCCAATGGCGTAGTACAGTATGGAGGTGATCCACCTCTAACGCCACCTTGTTGGCCTGAACTTGAATTTGTAAAAGAACATTGGAGATCACCATATATTTATTATAAACTGAGAAATATTAATCATCTACAAAATTAGCAAAGAAAAAAACATTTCTTTCTTTCCATTTCCAAAACAAAATCTCCCCCCTGAAAATATGCCAAATTTGGGTGAACATAAGTAGAATTTTGGGATTATCTCCCAAAAGGATATGCTACCAAGTGAAGAGGTGAGGCCACGAAGTAAAGAAAAAATAATGGATCCAATTCTAGGTAATTTGAGCTTTGGGATAGAACCAAAAGATATGCAAGATTGTTTCCAGATGCCCATAAAAAGGGCATTTAGGAGCTAGGATCCCAATTTGAACAAGATGAGCCTCGATAGGAAGACATTGCTGTAAAATACACTAAAGGAAATGAGCAATCTTGGGTTCCACATATATAGTCCAAACAATTTCAAATCAGCTACCTCAGGTATACTAAGTGGAATGAATTCCCCAACGTGTATTAATTTTTCCCACCATGGGAAAATGGGACAAGAGCCAATGATAGCCTTTCTTGGCTTTGTAATTACAAAATGGGGTATCGGTATACCACTTCCAGTCCATCCACAATGGGTGAGAGGAATGCACAACAATCTTATGCAATATGTGGTCGAGAGCCGAATTGATCATAGTACTAAAATTATCTTGATCATGGTTGGAAATCTGAAACAGAGCTTTAAAATTCAGCCAAGAGGACCAAGATTGAGTGTTTTTACAGAAGAATTTCTCTATGGTGTGAATTTTGCGATAAAGTAATTTGAGCATGGAGATTCTTGGGACCTCTACTAAGCATTTATCTTGGGCGTGAAAAATTGGTGACCACCAGAGAGACTAATGGTTGACATAAATCCCATTACAAAATCCACTCCCCTTCAAAAAATCTAGGGTTTGACACATTCCCACGTTTTCCAAATACTCTTAAGCATAAAGGTGCCAACAATTTTGACGGACACTGGGGTGATGAGTAGATTAAAAAACCCTAATCCTTTTCACGCATGGCATCCATAAGGAGAACCTTCAACAATACCATGTCATATGAGAACTTTCCAAGCTTCTTGGCCAGTAATGCTTCTGATAATCTATTTAGCACAAAGATCTTTTCCTTGGTGTTGAATGTGAATAAGCCTGAGGCCTCCAAAGTTTCAAAGAAAACAACATATATCCCAGGCTACCTGGTGAAAAAATTTTCCTGTAGAAGCATTAGCCCATAAGAAAGCTTTGAGAAATTTTTCTAGCTTTTGAATAGAGGCTTTGGAAGGAACCCAACACGATGAGTAGTAAACATGTGTGGCTGCAAGAACTTTAGAGCAGATTTGGAACTTGTCAGCCAGGGATAAAGGCATGGTGATCCAATATTTCAAATTTTTTACCACCCGTTGAATGGCATAATGCCATAGTTCGGCCAGGGAAGTTTGAAAAGAAAAATGAATACCCAAAAATTTAAAAATCTCACCATATGTCAGGATTTTCCAATCAAAATTGGCAATCCAGTCAGGTGTGGGAAGGAAAGATTACTGATAACATTGGGTTTTTCACCATTGAATGGATGAGCTAGAAGCTAGGAAAAAAGTATCTAAACATTGAATAGCATTGTAAATGTTGGTTTTATCTTCAATAAGCATAAGAAAGGAATCATCCACAAAATGCCCATTAAGAAGTTGTGAGTTGGGTTTAGCAGGCAACGAGATTCCACGAAAAATACCTTGTGCTTTGGCATGAGCTAAGAGATAACCAAAACCTTGGGCCGCTAGCACATACAGTGTAGGGGCAAGAGGACAGCCTTGCCTAATAGACCAAAAAATACCAAAAGGATCCGAGTTGAGGCCATTAATAGAAATTTGATAAGAGGCATCTGTAAAAAATATATTGACAAATTGAATAAAAAAGGGTCCAAGGCTAAGGGCTTGAAGCATAGCGAGAATGAATGGCCATTCAATCTAATCATAAGCCTTCTTAAATTTGATCTTGATAAACATGGCTACCTAATTAGACCTACAGGCCCATTTCATGCCTTCCCACACTGTGATGATTTTGTTCAGGATGAATCGTGCCTGTATAAATCATGTTTGCTCTGGCTGAATAATAACAAGTAGAAGATTGTGTAGTCACATAGCTAACACTTTGGCAATGATTTTATAGGATACATTCAGCAACGTAATCAACCACCAATAGGTTATTTTCTTAGGGTATCCTTTCTTAGGGATAAATTTTATCTTTCCCTTATTAATGTGTGGCTCTAGGGATCGATTCTTAAATTCTTTAAGATAGACCTGAAATAGGTCTTGTCCAACAAAATCCCAAAGGGCTTTATAAAATTCACAAGGGAACCCATCATAGCTTGATGCTTTATCATTAGCCATTTACATAGTGGATTCATGGAGGTATTTAATGGTGAGCATTCTCTCGTAGATCATCTTCTGAGCCTCTAATAGTTTGTACGACACAACACCTAGAAATTGATCAAGAGCAGCTCGGCAAGTTGTAGAGGGTGGTTGAGCTTGAAAGGCAAGCATGTAATGACACACAAAGGCTTACAACATAAGTTACAGGTCTGTCCATGATAGCTCAGGTATGTTGGGAAGGATTTCGAGTTCAGAGAGAAAGAAATAATTCTTTTGAGACCCAATCTCTAATATTGAGCCAATGCATCTGAGCCCAAATATTTGCACCTCTAGCATTATAGTTATATGCACTTTGGATTTGTTGTCAGATGATAGCAACTTGCATTTTCAGAGCTTCAGAGAAGATATCACCTTGGAGCACCAACATCACCCAACTGAGAGCTGAGGTGTTAGTGAAGTATGAGTGGCGCTAAATTTTTGCCAGTTCTCAGTCGTAGATTCTAAGAAATATAGTTGTCTGAGTCATCGTGTCTTCCCACCACTGTATCCAACCGGCTTGCATAGATGGATGAAACCACTGATAGTGACTAGGTCATGTAATTAAATTCCAAACCTGTTTGATAGGATTAACCGTGGGGCCATGTTGCATCAAGGCAGTATTAAGAAAGAATTGACCCTTATGACAAAAGGGGGGTACATCATGCCAACAGATACGATATCGTATAGGAGAATGGTTCGAAAGGACAAAGTAAGGCATGACCTCCACTAGAATAGAATAAATGCTATCAAACTTAAAGAAATATTTAACTAACAACATGGCCCTATCAAGATATTTGAGAATGTGATCCGTCCCTCCATGAAGATTGGTCCACATGTACCAAGCTTCAGAGGTGGGAAAGTGAGATACGTTAGGATCAAAAAAATATGAATTTATTACGCATGAAGTACCATGCTTCCTTTTTTCCAGGTGTCCACCTCATAGGAAAGTGGCCACATTTATCCTTAGGTGACTCAACCATATTAAAATCTCCACTTATTAGCCAGAAGTCATCGGGAATGGAGTTGGGTATCCATTGCCACAGATCGGCCCTTTCAGCTGCATCATTCGAGGTGTAAATATTTATGAGCCCAAAAGGGTGGCCATAAATATTAAATAGGACCCATATAACATGATTGGTGGGGTTGATACCATGGTCGATTAATAAGGGCCGCTATTTGGGAGCAAAAAGTTAAATTAGTCCTCCACGTCTTGCTTCATTATTGCTATAGAAAGCCAAGTGGTTAGGCCAAATGGATTTTTAAACCATATGTAACTAAAAACCTGTAATTTTTAATTCCTGCAAAAATAAAACATCCAAATTTACACAACTTTGTCAAGTTTCATGCACAATATATTTACGACAGGAGTCTGTAAGGCCCTGAACATTCCCAGATAAACAATTCATGGAAAAAATTTCTCCGGAGCCATATCCCCATCCTCCAAGCCATCAAGGGAATCATATTGATTGTGTAGGAAATGAGCACCATTATGCTGCAAAAAGTCTTGTAGATCAAATTTATTCTAGTCAGAAAACTTGATGTTGTATTCCGCTTTTATGGAATCCATGTTGTGTGTTGGGCTATGGCCCTGAGAGATGCAGGAAGGACTTCGGGGCCATTTGGATGACCCTTGTGTGTTGTTTGGCAGCAGCAGTGGTACTGGGTGCTAGATGGGAGCACGAGAAACAAAAAAAAATTATTCCATGAGAACTAACACTGCAAGGGGTGTGCTGGAGTACTTTGGCAATGGAGTAACCGAGATGGCAGCAGCAGTTGTAGGCTCCTTAGTGGGGATACTGAGAGATTGTTCCTTAACAGTTGGCTCCTAATGGCCAAGGGAGCCAGAGGCTTTGGATTGTTGGGCTTTGTTCTTTTTTCGCTGGCCCTCAACAAATTTCCAACCTTCCTCCTATTGGGGTTTGACTAACTCAATAGTTGTTTTGGCCACAAGGTGGTTGCAGAGTACATAAAGCGGGTAATCTGATCTTGTGATCAGACACCTGGCAATGAAAGAAAGTGTTAGGAAGATTGATATACATGACCCACTGGGAATAGAATTTATCCCCCATCTAGATATCCACAAATTCCTTGAGATCCTGGGAGAGATCAATCTCAATGCATACTTCCTTCTGTGGACGAGCATGGTAGAACTTATCAGCTTCCAGGAAAACTACCCACCCAAGCGAAGTGGCAAGTTACGAAAAAAAATTCATGCATGGTAGAGGAAGACTAAGAAATTCAACCCAAACAGGCACTTTAAGGGTGGTATATTTAGATACCACAAAGTCCTTGTGCCATGGTGGTAACACAAGAAGCAAGTTGTGAACATACCAAGTGGCTTTCTTAGCTAGAATATTGGGCGCATTAACAGGGTCAGAAAAACAAAAAATAAAAAAACCCTTGGTCATGTTTTGAACGCTATCCAGGAAGACTCCATGAGGAGTCCAAACTGTGTTAACCTAAGATTTGAACATGATTTCAGAGGGGATTCAACCCACAAAATACCCAATGAGGAAATTTTTCTCTAACCATTAACAAACAACATTAAATTCAAGAATGGGCAGAACTACATCAGGAGGAGAAAGATTACCTCATGAAAGACCTTTGGGATGAATTTATTGGGTTGTTTCGTTGGTGGTGTCATTGCTTGCTCCACTATCTCCTGTCACGGTTGAAAAAATTGGGTTTGAAGATGGCAAGGAAATTATATAGGGGACACCCAGAGGGCAAGAAACCCTAGGAGAGACTATAGCAGTAAATTCCTGTATAGCTTGAAAAGGCCATGGTATGGCAGTTAGAAAATATAAACCCTAGAAAATCCAACTCTAGTTTTGCACCAAATTTGTAGAGAATTTTTTTTCAAGACCTCTTCCGTGTCGATTCATAGTTGCTTTTAATTTTTCTTCATGAAAAAAAATTATATTATCAAACCATTGGTTTATTTGTTATTGTTTCTTTGGAATAGAAGCTTTAGGCTATTGACAAAATATTGCACTGATATGATACAATAGGATTTTTGATATTTTTATATGTAATTTCTCTCCTTCTATATATATGTTTTTGTTTGGAAACCAGTTGTCCCCAAGCAGGAAGACAATGAGTGAATTTGAGCTGGGACACAATCTGGAACAAGTTGTTGATTTTTCATTGACCTCAAAACAATTTGCTCCGTGATATGGTTTTGAGGACATTTTGTGTGTGTGTGTGTGTATTTCTATAGGTCAAATATGCTTTTTGATTTCTGTCTTCACTTAAATAGTAATTTTGTGTATTTTATTTATATTATGTTTGATTTTTATGTCTAGTCAATTTCAAGGTTTAGGAATGTACATGTAGTTTTCATTTCCCCTGTTTTGCTTTTCCAAAAAGTTAAATTTATGCATTGCACAGAAAAAAGCTTTTGAATTGATCTTAATGCTTTACTTTTAAAAATTGAATCCTCAATTGATGACCTTAGTAAAAAAAAAAAAATTGTTTTTCACAATTGCTGATTTGGTTTCTTCCCAATTTTTCCATTTCAACCAAATTTCTAGCATACATTTATGGTAACATTACCAGGTTGATTTGTTAATATAATTCCTTATCCAAGTGTATAGTTAAATATTTCAAAGGATATGAATAGATTCTGAACTCTATTTACATAGATCATTCATAATAAATTGCATCAATTTATATTCAATTAAAAGCCTTCGCCATATTCAACAAATTCATAGGAACATGTCGTTATGCGCCTCTTGTTTATCATTATTCTTTCGGAGTGGAATCTTGGTGGATGGTTAGGTAACACCTTTTACACTATCATTAGCATTGGTATACCACAACCAATTCAATTGTAAATCTTCTTTTGAATTTTAATGTAAATTATTCTGATGTAAAACTCTTAAGAGAGACTTTTTCACAAGTTTTTCCTTTTTAAATGAGTATTCTAGCCATCTTGTTTTAGGTTAAGTTCATGGCATCCCTAACATGAAGAATGAAATTTTCATTGTAGATTCCTATAAGTTATTATAAAATTTAAAAAAGGTAAATTTTAATTGGGATTGTAAAACATGTACTTAGAGGTAATTGCATATTTTTTTAATTATTAAATTATGACGGTAGATAAGGAAATGGTCAAACAAGTAAACATATTCATCCTCTAATTAATATACTATTATATTAGGAAGAGAATCCCCATTAATTTATAATTCATTAAATACATAGAATGATTAAGTGTGTTAGCAAACTATTTACAAAAATATATGAATCTTAAGAAAGATAAAAAATAATAAAACTAGGTTTGAAGATATCTTAAATTATGTGCCTTTTTAGAAAGAGTGAAATTTTTATCTCAACCTCATTATGAATGGATTTAACATATATTTTATTACACTTATTGAGTAAATGTATATTTATACCAAAGTCTTCTTTTGGCTAAATAGTGGCAATTAGGGGGCATCTTATCCGTCAAAGTCACACAGAGAACGATCCTGACACAAATCTTTCTACATACCTGACATAAAGAATCAAAAATATATAAAAAAATTGTCTTTTCATTCAAAAAAACAAAAAATGAAAGAATATATTACACGCAAAATTCAATTCTAAATCACAATAGTCTAGTACCCTTAAACAAAATTTATATTTGATGACCACCTACACATGCGAAACACTTTTTTAGTGACATTTTTTTTTAATATTGCCCTTCAAATTGTGGACAATAGTAATATTCTATAAAAATATAAAGATAACTTTCATTTATGTTAAATTTCTAATATGTATTTAAATATATCAATATCATTTTTATATAAATCTATAAATTTTGAATATGCAAATGGAAAGGACAACCTTTACAAACAATTCCAAATACTTTTTACAAAAAAAATTAATAAAAACATGTAAAGGACTGTTAAATGTAAACCCTGGCCTCAAGCCTCTGGGTTCTTTTAGGGTAACATAACCCAAAAAATTTTGCCACGTGTAATGGGAAACACCATGGAAACAAATGTACAAAACCAAGCTCACTTTGTGGTTTTTTCTCTTCTCATTTTTGGAATCTCCTCATTGTTTTTTGCAAACATCAAACTACTCAAAATATAACCCACATGATCCCTACAAACCTCACAAACCCTTCCCCCATTTCCAACATTGCCCCTGCCCCTATCCGGACCTGCCTACACCACACCATCACCAATAACCACAAGGCCATGATATGACAAATCCTTCCAAAGCTAATGCATTTTTAAGGTGAGGGAAACACTAAAAACCAGTAACACATAAAAAAAATAGATTAGAAAAAACACCTAAAGGGTCATAGCAATATAGATTAAGAAATGGAAACAATCGAAAGAAATTGGTATTATAAATATCATTTTTTATATTGAGTACATATATGTATGTATAATATAGTCTACCCATTAGTTTTGTATAGATGAATTTCATATATATGGGAATTTCCATCACATAGCATACCAAAGTGAAACTCAAGAAATGATTTGAAGAAGCCATTGCTTACCAAAATTGTAAACAAATTGTTGTACATTATATACTACTAAAATTATCAAGAGTTTGAGAAACTATTGGAGTCCAAGTAGAATTGACTCACTACAACTATTGAAGGAACCATAAAATCCTTATAGAATTATAATTGCATTACAAATTTACCAAATTTTAATAAAAAAACATTTTCTTTTAAAAATGCATATTTAACATGTTTGATAGTTGATTGTTGAATTTTATATACAATTTCATTGTAGCAAGAAGTAAATCATAAAGAGAGGGTTGGGGGACAAATTTGTCAGTACAAATTTGTACATATTTAATATACATTTATAGTTGTATGTATGAAATTTATGACATATTTAACATAATTTTGAGTATTGTTGGCTTAAAATTATTTTAGTGTCTCTTGCACAAAGCTAAGCTACCATATGGTGATCTAAATCATTTTATTCCATATGGGCTTCCTTCGTAGTGTATTTGATGATTGAATTTCTCACTACTCAGGCCTTGATTGAAGTTGAGACCACTTTCATGAACTTGAATTGTTATTGCAAGTTGACTCTCTTGTTGGCCATTTGGTTTTTGTGTTGTCATTAATGTCAAGTCCATTGATGGAAAAGGTTGTCATGATGTTGTATGAGTCCTCAAGAGGTGTCAATCAAATGTTAAGCATGAATTGTGATTAGTAGTGTCAAGTTTTTTGATGTTATATGAGGTCCTAGTGCATGGTCTAGTGAGCTAAGGCATGGTTTAATTCCTCCCAAGTTGTGATCCATAGGGATCCAAAATGACTCTACTTCATCAGATCAGCCAACACCGAAGAAGGAAAATGAAGAAACAGAGGTTCTATCTTTATGTTAATAAAAACGCTGCTCTATGTCGGAGTGGCAATTACAGAACAGCCGCCCAACCCGGGGTGACGGTCCTGTAACTGCCACCCAGCCAGGGCGGTGGTCCTATGACCTCCGGTCTTCACTGGGCGGCGGTCTTGAGCCTCTCAGACAGAAAAATAAAATTTGAAATGAGCAGTCCCAGAATTAGAAAGGTTATATGTGTGTCTTCTCCTCCATGACCTTTCCCATCCTCCAGTGCATATGAGGACATGAGAAAGGCTATAAATACATGTAGGAAGGAGATTTTTTTATTTTCTAAGCATGAAAGCAAGCGAGCAAGGAATTCTTAGTGTTGGAATTGTGTTTATAGAAGAAAGGGGTGTTGATGCAAAGAAATCAAGTGATTAGGAGGAAGTGTGAGATATTATCTACTTCTCTTTCATACTTACTGTACATTTTGTACTCCTTATTTGGAATTGGCCAATAAAATTCGGAAGAAAGAGCATTTTCCCTTCCTGACTTGTTTTCCTCCTCTGGAGGTTTCCATGATAAAACTTGTTGGTGTTCATGAGTTTATATTCTTTCCTTTCCTGTAATTGTTGATTATAAGCATAAGAAAATTCATTTAATAGCTATCTCTTTCATTTTCTAATAAAAATTAGAACAACAATATTTAATTTTGATTCTGTGAACAATTCCAAAGTAGAGAGTTTACAGATCATTTTGGTATTAGAGCTAACAAGTATCCCAGACTGTGGTATTCGTTCTTGCATTTGTATGACATTGATGAGATCTAAAGGTGAAGAGGATTTACCTTTTGATCCAGATATTTCTACAAGGAAGTGGAAACAAAGAATTTGGGGATAAATGGAGGAAGATAACTTGGTCTGTAGAATCAAGATGCTAGAGACCATGATGGATAGGATGTTTAGAAGACAAGAAGAACTTACATATTTACAGAAGATGGATTTTTTTAAGCAAGACTCGATGGAATCAACGGTTTGGGGCTTAGCCAAAAATTTTGGCATAGGGAGGAGCTGCCATGAGGAATATTATGGGAAAGAGAATGAAGAAGAGACTTCAAATGTAAGAGAAAAGGTGTAATGAACTTCTTGTATAATTCAGATTATGAGTAGCATTATAACACCAAATAACACAATATTTCATAATAATGATCTCAATATGCAATTATAATAGCTTCTCCACTTTGAGGGGGCAATCTCCAAACCATAAAATAGACTCAAATGCTCCAATGATGAATCATCTACTACGTACAATCCCCTATATATACTATTCCTATGATATGGCCATCACCAAGGCCGAGCCTACTAAGAATGAGAAAGTATAAATGATATAATAAAATGATATGGTAAGCCACACGTCGGCTACTCATATCCTAATAAAAGCAATAGGTTAAGGGCACAACATTCCCTTCCCCTTCAAACCAATTTCATCCTCAACGTTGAATAATCTTGGATGTTGCTGCATAAAACCTTCATCCTCCCAGGTTACATCTTCTATGCTCAGATTCTTCCACTTGATAAAATATTCCTTAATGTCTCTAGTTCTCAACCTCTTAGTACGTGTTTGTAGAATCTTCTCTGGATCCAAAATGATTCTTCCTTCCTCATCAAGTTTTGGTAATTCTGTTTGGGCTTCAATTTTTTGTCCAATAACCTTCTTCAAGCAGGAAACATGGAATATTGGGTGTATGCATGAAGATGGAGGCAACTCTAGTTTATAAGCAACACTACCAATTTTCTGTAGAACCTAATAAGGGCCATAATATTTAGGAGCAAGTTTTTTGTCCTTTTTCTGTTGCTTTAGGGACATATTCTTGTAACGCCGGAGACATACAAAAACCCCATCACCAATTTCAAAATGTCTTTCACTACGGTGTTGATCTACTTGTTTTGTCATCCTATTTTGTGCCAATACTAAATTCTCCTTAAAACTAGCCAACACATGTTAATGTTGAATGTTTTCTTCAACATCTCTAACCTTAGTTTGCACCCTCAAGGAAGAAGTGATAGAAGGTGGATGGCAACCATATAATGCTAAAAATGGGGTCATTTGAGAAGAGGTATGAAAAGACATGTTATACCACCATTCTGTGAGTGGTAGCCATTTAATCCACCTTTCTTACTTATCTGACACAAAACAACGTAGATACCCCTCTAAGAATTTGTTGACCACTTATGTTTTCCCATCAGTTTGAGGATGATAAGATGAATTGTGAGCTAGTTGAGTACCCAAACATGAAAATAATTCCATCCAAAAATTACTTGTGAAAATAGGATCACGATCACTTACAATTATCTTTGGGGTTCCATGTAGCCTTTGAACTATCTCCAAAAAATAGATGCGACTGTACTAGCTACAAATGGGTATATTTTGTGAGGCTATCCACGATCACCAAAATAACATTCTTACCCTCTGAACAAGGCAATTCAGTGATGAAATCCATGGAGAACTCCTCCCATCTTTGGCTAGGAATTGGTAAGCGTTACAACAAACCTGGTGTCTTAATTATTTCCCCTTTTTTCTGTTGGCACACTAAACACTCTAATACAAAATTTTGTACATCCCCCTTGAGTCCTTCCTAAAATAATTCTCTTTTTATTCTATGATATGTATTCAAAAACCCAGAGTGTCCTCCAACAGGTGAGGCTTGTAGCTCTGCAAGAATCTTATGCTTCAACTTAGAATCTTTACTCAAGTATAACTTGCCCTTGTACCATAGCGCATTACCTTTCCACTCAAATTTGTTAGATTTTATAGATCCTTGCTTGATATTCTATATTAGAGATTGTGTATCCTTGTCTTGATCCCATTCCAATTTGGCTTCATCCACCCAATTGGCCATCAACATGGACATTCCACATAGTAAGGCATATGTTGATGTATCCCTTCTAGACAACGCATCAGTGAGTAAATTTTATTTACCCTTTTTGTATATGATTTCAAAATCATAACCCAACATTTTTGTTACCCACTTTTTTTGTTCCTCAGATGATAACCTTTGCTCCAAAAAGTATTTGAGACTATCATGATCCTTTTTTACCTTGAAGTGTCTACCCATGAGATAGGGCCTCCATTGGTTGACCGCATAAATAATAGCCATCATTTCTTTCTCATAGACATGTTTGAGCAGATCTTTTCCTTTGAATTGGTGACTCTTAAATGCAATTGGTCTTCCTTCCTACATTATAACTGCTCCCAATCCTGATCCTAAAGCATCACATTCAACAAGGAAGGTTTTTGATAAGTTGGGAGTAGCCAAAACTAGGGTGTTGCACATGGATTCCTTTAGCTGCTCAAAGGATTTAGTGGTGTAGATTCCCATAATTACGCCCGTGCAATTTAAATACTTAAATTGCACTAATTATCTTCCTTCTTGCAAATCGGCAACATATCGTCAAAAAGTGCCCATATTCTCTCTTATTGTCGTTAATTAATTACACTACGCTAATTAATTAGGTCACCTATCCAACAAACACCCTAATTAATGACCTTCCATTAATTAATCACCTTTTTTATCTAGACTAATTAATTGTTATCAATTAATTAGCTTTCCCTTTCATTTAACCAATAAATCAATATTTAATTGATTTAATCCTCTTCTAATAGCCTAAAGCATACTAATATTCCTCTAATTAGCTTTTATAAGCTTACATCTACCTATTAATTAATCACCTTTGATTAATTAAAACACCCCCCAACTCCCATGACTTGCTAAGTATAAATTAAACCCTTCTAAAGTAAGGTTACCTTTTATAAAGCAACCTTATCCATTCCTAATATTGTTTTACCTTTTATCCCACATGCAAAGGGATGAAGTGTTTCCTTTATCCATTGGGCTATATAAGGAGCCCTCCTTCTACCTTTATACCTACACCTAAACTTTTAGAAGACAAAAGAAAAGCATATAGAAAAATAGACTAAAATCTTTCCTTTGTTTTCTTGAGAGTTCACCACTTGGAGAGTTAAGCCTCTTTTCTAGCCAAAAGTTCTTAGGTCATATGGGAGGTGTCAAAAGGGTCTTGTAGCCCAACATTGATAAGCCCTCATTCCTAGGTTCTTGGAATATCAAGAGCAACCTATTTGATTGTCATAGGGCTTACATAGGTTCATTTATTTGTTGTTAATTAAGAGAATAGAGGATTTAGACACTTAGCATGTTAGTTTCAAAGCTTTAAATATGATAAATGTTAGTGTCTAACCTTGCTTAATTCTTATCTTGATGGTGCTTTGTACTTTGTTTTAAGCTTTGTTAATTAGGGCTACCAAGTGTTAGCCTCTATTTTTAATTAATTTAGCTTAAGCACAAAAAAATCATGCACACAAGTGGCTACATCTATCCAATGGAAGGCATCCTTCTTTAACAATGCAGTGAGTGTGGTTGTTATTCTACCATACCCCCACACAAATCTTTTGTAGTACCCTATTAGTCTTAGGAAACCATGAAGATTTTTGAGAGTTCTGGGCCTTGGCCATTCCACCATAGCTTTTATCTTCTGAGGATCAACTTTGACACCTTCATGGGATACAATGTGACCCAAGTACTCTACCTCTTATACACCAAAAGAATATTTGGATGGATTTGCATAAAGAGTATGTGTCTCCAAAACTTCCAACACTTTACTTACATGTTTTAAGTGTTCTTCCCATGTCTTACTGTAAATTAATATGTCATCAAAGAAAAATAATACAAATTTCCTTAAAAATGGCCCAAAAACAATGTTCATCAAGCTTTGAAAGGTTGAGGGAGCATTTGTATGACCAAAAGGCATTACCAAAAACTCATAATTTCTTGCATGAGTCCTAAAAGCCATTTTATGAACATATTCCTCTCTTATTCTAATTTGATGGTACCCCGAATGAAGATCTAATTTTGTGAAATAAATAGCACCATGCAATTCATCAAGTAAATTATCAATTACTGGAATAGGAAACTTATCTTTAATGGTGTACTTGTTGAGATCTCGGTAATCTGGACACATCCTCCACATTTCATCCTTCTTACGTACCATGACCACTGGCGAAGAATATGCACTCTGGCTATGCCTGATGATACATGCCTTCAACATTTCTTGTACCATTTTCTTGATCTCATTTTTCTGGGAATGTGGGTATCTGTATGGTTTGATGTTAGGTGTTTGGCTCCTAGGAATCAACTGAATGACATGATCATGATCCCTAACTAGTGGTAGTCCCTTTGGAATTTCATCAAAAATAGATGAGTGAGCATCAACAATCTTCTGAATATTGGGTGGCATTGAAGACTTTGTATTTTGTACTTCTATGGAAAATAACTTTACTATAAATCCATCTACTCCTTTTCTGAGAACCTTCTGCATCTGATGAGAGCTAATAAACTATGGAGACTTATCTACCATCGCATTCAATTGTATTTTCCTTCCATCTAAATGAAATCGCATGAACAATTCTTGGAAATTTGTCTCTATAGTACCTAAGGTGGTGAGCCATTGGACACCCAAAACAATATCTACCCCTCCCATAGAAATAACAAACGTAGGTGAGTCTAACAGGTAGTATCCCATGGAAAGCTTGATACTATAGCATTTTCCTGTGTACTTGACTATCCCACCACCCACAATCATAACTTGCATTTCTGGATCTGGGTAAAAAAAACAATTGAGGTGGGAAGCTAACTTACTATTTATGAAGTTATGATTACTCCCCGAGTCAATCAACACCGTTACCTTATATTTTTTGAGGTATCCAATAACCTTGAGTGTTTGAGGAGTAATAATACTTGACAATGCATGACAATAAATTGTAGGTTGGTGATCCTCTACTTCATCTTCTACTGGTTCCTCAGCCTCTCCTTTTATTTCAGATTCCTCATTATCCTCATTACCTCCGTTAATATAAAACAAATTCTTCTCAGCACATTTGTGTCCCAGTCCATATTTGCTGTCACAATTAAAACATAATCATTTTTTTTCTCTTTTCTTCCATTTGCTGAGGAGTCATTCTAATTGGCCTAGTGAATGAAAGGGAAGAGATACTACGGTCTCTGGTGTTAATGAAAGGTGGCCTCCTACTACAAAGAAATTTTTCCTCTACTCGGTGTGCCATGATAATAGAATCAAAAAGCTTGAGTGGATTAAAAATATGTACCTCATGCTTGATGTGGTCCTTAAGACCCCTAAGAAACAGGTCATTCAGATTCTCTTCTAGAATATTCTCCACCCTTAAGGATAGGTTCTGGAATTGATGCACATAATCTTTGACTGATCTTGTTTGCCATAAATTTACTAATTGACTAAATTATTTCTTTGAAACACTGGAACTATAGTGTAATTATAACTCCTTGGTAAAAATCATCCAAGTGACACTTGTTATCACCCTCAAAATTCCCCTCATTTTCCAAGTCTAGACTTAAAATTTTGAGTTAGTGCCTCTAAAAATATTGAAAAAAAAGTATTGTGAAATATGGTTCTTTCCAAGGGCTTGTGGTCTCCTGGAAACTTCTTCATCAGATGGTAAACTTCTTCCCATTTCCAAACAGGTAAAGAAGTGTTCCTAACTCTTCATATTTTTCAAGTTATGGCCCGACGGACTTGGGATGGTATTATTTTCCCAAGGTGGGCTGGCGGGGCTGCGAGATTTTTTTAGCACTTAACACATTTTGGAAAAGGGTACAGTTGGCAATGTTGGGCCCGTGAGCCCGCATAGAGAGATTAAAAAAATAATTCCCAAGGCCCGCCACCAATCAGATGGTGCCACATAGCCACGTTGGAAAGTCAAAGCAGGGATGCGAGTCGGTGGAGAATTTTAAAGTTTTTAAGATTTTTTAATCAAAAGGAGTTAAAAGTAAAAAATAAATCCTTGACCCCGTTGCCAAGAAGATAACGCCACATGTCTAACTATTGAAAATTCAAAGCAGATGAGTGGGCTAAAATGTTCCAAAATTCCTTTTCACTCTAAAAGTTATAAAGCGTAAATTTTTCCCCCCATGCTTGCTCCAATCAATTTCTTCCACGTGGGCGGCCCAAATTTAAAGTTGTAAAATCAAATCAAATGGACCATATTTAAACTACAGAAATAATGTAATAGTCGTATATTTGAAAACCTAGTTTTTCCACCATTAACATTTCTTTGTGAATCAAGAATTCAAAAGGTCGCAAATGATTAGAATGATTTGTAGCCATTTCTTTCTTTCTCGAGGAAGTTGTAACTATTTCTTGCTTACTCGAGGAATTTGTAACCGTCTCGTACGAGCTATTTCATGGGCTTTCAAATCCATTGTACGGGTTTGAAATTTTGATATTATGGAACTGTAATTTTGAATCTAAAGAAATCAATACAAGGGTTTTCCCCTTTTTCCTCTATTTTCTCTTTCCTTCTTGCTATGATCTGTGAATCATCTAATCCTTGCATGCTTAGAAACTTTGTGTTCTAGTTTATACAATCTCAAGAACTTTGAGTTTGTAGATTTTGCTTGTTATAAACATGAATGGTTCTACTCTATATCTCATGTGTTTAATACATATAATGGTTTTCTTTGCCATCTCTTCTACCTAAAAGTATTGTCTTCTTCTACCTCCCTCCTCTCTTCAATTCTTCTATCCTCATGTATTGATAACCTTCCAGGCATAAAACACATTTCAAGATATTGGGAAACCACCATTGAATGAAAGATTGTGTATTTGTACATAGGTTTTGCCCATGCTTTCAATAAGGGAACCCCTTCCATTAAGGAGGAGGGACTTGTTTGTGCCCTGACTATGGTTTCATTCCAACTGCAAATCTGAAACCCAATAGTTTTTAGCGACTCTGCTGGGGATTTTTTCAACAAATTTCCTTTCTAAAAAGAATAACTAATTTGGTCATTTCTTTGATCTGGTGACTCTAAGATACACTCGTGGTAGAAGGGCTATTGGAATTGAAGATACCCAATTTCAACTCCTAGATCAACAAGGTTTTCAACTTCCTCCAACAAGAATAAATAGAAGATCTCATTCCATAAGCACACCTCCTGTTGAAGACAAAGCTTCTAGTAGTAGCATTCCTCAAGAAAAACTTAGCCCTAATCTTCATTCCCTAATTCTTTCTGGTGTCTCAGTTCCACTTCAAGAAATATTTCTAAGGATGGAAGCACCTCTACCTTGGGGACAAAGAGTTGGGCCTCTAGCTCTTCCTTAACCATTTCATGAGTTACCTAGGGGTAACAAGAAGAATTTTCCCAAATTTAGAGGTGATGGCAAAGTGCACCCTGATGAACACATTGCAGCCTTCATTGTTGCATGTAGGGTCCTCAGAGTTGAACATAAGGATGTATCTATTAGGCTGTTTGTGGAGACCTTGCAAGAAAATGTTACAAATTGGTTTTACCATCTTCCTGCTGAGATCATCACCAATTGGACTACTATGAGGACTAAATTTGATCAACGTTTCAAACATGCTAAAGATGTGCATGCTTTTTTAGCTCAGATTTCTCAAATCAAGAAGGAGCCACATGAGCCTAAGAGAGAATTTGTGTCCAAGTTCAACAAGTTGATTAACAAGATTCCACTAAATAATAGGCTTGTTGATCAGATTCAAAAGTGTTTCTTCTTGAATGCTCAATTTCCGGAAGTAAGCTATTCCCTAAGGAGAGAAAATATTGCAACTTTGGATGTTAATCAGAGATTGGTTGTCAGTGTGGAAGATGTCTTGATCATGTCTGTCAAGCTGAAAAGGGAGTCTTTCAAATCCAAAGCATCTTCTTCTTCCTCTTCTCCTAGAGGTAATGTAGATCAGTTGGTACAAAAGTTAGCTATGACCTCATTGCCATCAAGAAACAATTGGCCCAGCATGCTCCATATCAAGATGTTCCAAGGAAGAACTTTCAGACTAAGAATCACTTACACTCTTCTCAAACCAGGTTGGCCATTGAAGGTCCACCCCTCAAGGTGCCTATCAATGCTACTTGTGAGGTTCTTGAGCCTGATGATGAGGAAGAAAATGGGCTCTATGATGAACAAGAAGAGGAAGTTGATGAAGAACTGGAGGAGCCTGGTGGTTCTTGAGTTCATTTCCTCACCACTGAAGGTGTGGATGATGAAGATGACTATGATGATGTAGTGGCTAAGATGAATAGTGAGTCATATGTTGTTATGACCCATGAGAAGACCAAAAAAAAGAAAAAAGTGGTGCAACCTACAAAAAGATCCAAGGAGTACCCCATCACCATCTTTGTGATTGCAAGAAGATGAGATCTTATTCCTACTACTTCCACCCAAAAGGTAAGTTCTCCTAGTCCTTCTCCCTCTACTTCTTCTTCTAAGAATTCTTGTCCAACAAATGATAAAGCTAATAGATAAAAAGCTCCTCCTACTCCTATTAGTGATTCCCCATCCACATTTGGATCTTTTGACATTATAGACCATCTTAAAAAGACCAAGATTCATATTTCTGAGGAAGATTTCTATCAGCCCCATCCTAAAGCCTTTTACAAAATGGTTAACTTTGTAAATTCTAAATCTAAAACCCCAACCCATTCTTCTAAAGGCCTTTTTCCCACTCCTTCTCCACCTTAACCCAGCCTTGTGACTACAATCACTTCACCCAATGATAAGATCAAACCCTTCTATGTGACTCTCCTCATAGCTGGCCACAAGCTTAGCAATTGTGTCATTGATTCTGGTGCATCTGATAATGTAATGCCTGTAAAATTGGCTCATGCTTTGGGTCTAACCCTAACCCGCGCTTATGGCTCTTGTCATTCCATGGAAAGTAGAGAAGTGCCTTTGGTTGGGAGAATCAAGGATGCACAAGTAGCTTTAGTTGATTTACCAGAGAAGAAGGTCTTGGCTACCATCTTGGTTGCTGATATCCCTCCTTCCTATGGCATGCTGCTAAGTAGGAACTTTTGTGAAGATGTTAGAGGTGAGATTCAAATGGATTGGTCATATGCCTTGATCCCTGTCAATGGGAAGATGAAGAAGTTGTTTCCTGAGAAACAAGCAGAGTATATTGTGTAAAAGACAAATGATCCTAAAGTAAAAATATTGTATGAAGACATTAGGCATGGGAACTACATGATCATGTCACAATAGGATACAAGTCTGTCAAAGGGAGTGTTGCTTGATCCTAATGGTGTGTGGACTTTGGAATTTGATGGAAGCTACTCTTCAGCTAGTTTTGGAGCTAGTGTAGTGCTCATTTCTCCTAGGGGTAAGGTTCATCCTTTCTCCTTCAAGTTTCAGTTTGAAAATACCAACAATATTGCTGAGTATGAGGCCCTCATTCTTGGGTTGAGCATGGTAAAGGAAATGGGAGTGGAGAACCTTCTTACTCGTGGATATGTAGAGCTAATTGTAAAACAAGTTAGAGACCTTTATCAAGTAAAGAATAGAAGGTTGAAGCACTATAGGAATCTAGTTTGGGATTCCATTGAATTCCTTTATGCTTTTTCCATTGAAGTCATGCCAAGGGAAAGGAACACTAGGGCTGACTCTCTAGCTATTTTGGGGTCCTTGTTGATTCCTCATCCTGATTTCCCTCAAGAGAAATTCACCATTGAGATGATCCATAGACCCAGTGTGCCTGACAATGCAAATAATTGGCAAGTTTTCAGTGATGACCAGAATTTTCTTTCTTTCTTGGAGCTCAAAGACAACTTCGATTAGTTGTACTTTGAAGGAAGTGATAATATGCCTAGAGAGTGTGTGTCATCAAATGAAGAGGGTGTCAAAAAAGAGATGGATCAAGATGGATGCATCAAATTGAAAGGAAACAAAATCCCTAAAGGGTTGGTAAGTTTGGAGGATCTTTTTGATAAACATGACAAGTATATGAACTCTAAAGTTTCCCAAGCAGCTTGGAAATCTACTGAGACTAAGAAAGTGAATATTGGGAGTCTTGATGATCCCAAAATGGTCAACATTGGAAAATGTTGCACTCAGGAAGAGAAAAAGAAGGTGGTGAATCTGTTGAATAGGTATGTTGATGTTTTGGATTACTCTTATGATGATCTTAAGGCTCTTCAACCTAAAGAAATGCAAAAATTCATTCCTCTTAAGCTTGGGAACAAACCCTTCAAACAAAAGAAAAGGAAATATAATCCTAAGATAGCTGATACAATTTTCCAAGAAATACAAAAGCTTTTGAAGGCTAAGTTCATATTCCCCATCCACCATTCAACGTGGATTGATAATATAGTGCCTGTTAGGAAGAAGAATGGTGAGATCTGGATCTGTGTGGACTTTAGAAATCTAAATCAAGGTTCTTTGAAGGACAACTACCATCTCCCTATGATGGACCAAGTGTTGCAAGTTATCACAGGCTCAAAGATGCTATCTATGTTAGATGGATTCTCGAGGTACAATCAAGTAGAGATGAATACTACAAATCAATATAAGATTGCCTTTATTACTCCTTGGGGTACCTTTGCAAACAAGAGGATGCCATTTGATCTCATCAATACTTTTGCTACTTTCCAGAGGGCCATGGACTTGGCTTTTGGCATTTTGAAAGGGAAATCCATTGTTGTGTATTTAGATGACTTGACAGTTTTTTCTAAAGCAAGAACGGATCACTTCCAACACCTTGAAACAATATTGTAGAAGTGTAGAGAGCATGGTAATTATTTAAACCCTAAGAATTATGTGTTTTGTGTCATAGAAGGAAAGCTTTTGGGACACATTTTTTCAAAGGAAGGGATCAAGATTTATATGGAGAGAGTTCAGGCCATCCAGTAAACCTCTTCCATCAAGTAAGAAAGGTGTCCATTCTTTCTTTGGTAAGATCAATTTTCTTAAGAAGATTCATCCCCAATTTTATAGAACTTACTATGAGCATTACTCACATGATGCAAGGGAAGCAAAATTTTGGTTAGTCCTCTAAAGGGAAGAAATCATTTGAGGACAGATTGCAAGTGGTTGACAGGATAACAACTCATCAGTTGAAAGTGAAGGATTTGTTTGACAGGAAATCCAAACACAAATTTTTCCAAGTGGGAGACATTGTGCTACTTTGGGACAAAATACATGAGCCATGAGGAAGCCATGGTATGTTTGATTCTCTTTGGCTTGGTCCTTTTAGAATCAGACATTTTGCTGGAGAGAAATTTTTTATCTGGATTACATGGATGGATCTCCTCTCCCACTTCCTTGTTCAAGTCCTAGGTGGCTAAGAAGTCCTTTTGTACATTTTGTTTGGTTTTTGGTTTTGGCTTGTTTCCCTTTCTTATTCTTTTTTGTGTGGTGTGTTTTGTTTTGGGTCTTCCCTTTTGGTTTGTTTTGTTTCTTTTCCTATCTTGTGTATGTTGCCTTGTATTGGTTTTCCTTTTGACTCCTTTACCCAATGGATAAGACACTAGTCCTCTTTCCCAAAGTTATCTATAGTTCTTAATATTGCCTTGTGTCTTTATTCCAAGCCAAGTCATCCCCAGAAAGAGCTAGTTGTTGTCACCCTCAAAATTCCCCTCATTTTCCAAGTCTAGACTTAAAATTTTGAGTTGGTGCCTCTAAAAATATTGAAAACAAATTATTGTGAAATATGGTTCTTTCTAAGGGCTTATGGTCTCCTAGAAAATTCTTCATCATATGGTAAATTTATTCCCATTTCTGAAAAGGTAAAGAAGTACTCCTAAATCTTCATATTTTTCAAGTTATGGCCCGGTGGACCTGAGATGGTATTATTTGCCCAAGGCAGGCTGGCGAGGCTGCGGGAGTTTTTTAGCACTTAACCCCTTTTGGAAAAGGGTATAGTTGGAAATGGTGGGCCTATGAGCCTGCGTAGATAGATAAAAATAATAATGCCTAAGGTCCACCACCAATCAGATGGTGCCACGTAGCCACGTTGGAAATTCAAAGCGGGGATGCGGGTCAACGGAGAATTTTGAAGTTTTAAGATTTTTTATCAAAAAGAGTTAAAAGTAAAAAACTGATCCGTGACCTCATCGCCAAGCAGATAACGCCACATGTCTGACCATTGAAAATTCAAAGTGTGTGAGCGGGCAAAAATGTTCCAAAATGATTTTTTGCTGTAAAAGTTATAAAGCATAAATTTTTCCCCCCCCGCGCCTGCTCCAATCAATTTCTTCCATGTGGGTGGCCCAAATTTAAATTTTTAAAATAAAATCAAATGGCCCATGTTTAAACTGGTGAAATAATGTAACAGCTGTATATTTGAAAACCTGGTTTTTCCGCCATTAACGTTTCTTTGCGAATCAAGAATTCAAAAGGGTGCGAATGATTGGAATGATTTGTAACCATTTCTTTCTTGCTCGAGGAAGTTGTAACTGTTTCTTTCTTGCTCGAGGAATTTGTAACCGTCTCTTGCGAGTTATTTCATGGGCTTTCAAATCCATTGTAAATTGTTAGAATTTTGATATTTTGGGACTATAATTTTGAATCTGAAGAAATCAATACAAGGGTTTTCCCCTTTTTTCCTTTGTTTTCTCTTTCCTTCTTGCTATGATCTGTGAATCATCTAATCCTTGCATGCTTAGAAACTTTGTGTTCTATTTTATACAATCTCAATAACTTTGAGTCTGTGGATTGTGCCTGTTATAAATGTGAATGGTTTTACTCTATATCTCATTTTATCAATACATATAAGGATTTTCTCTACCATCTCTTCTCCCTGAAAGTATTGTCTTCTTCTACCTCCCTCCTCTCTTCAAGTATTCTATCCTCATGTATTGATAACCTTCCAGGCATAAAACACATTTCAAGATATCGGGAAACCACCATTGAATGAAATATTTTGTATTTGTACATAGGCTTTTCCCCCGCTTTCAATAAGGAAAACTCTCCCATTAAAGAGGAGGGACTTGATTGTCCCCTGACTTTGGTTTCATTCCAAGTGCAAATCTGAAACCCAACAACACTTAGACCATTCTTCTACCTCTGAGCACATAGCCATCGATACCAAATGAATTAGTCTAGTTCAAGATACAAGGATGCCAATGTCACCTTTTGTCCTAATGATGTTTTATGTAACTCAAAGAAGTTCTCCATTTGATTTATCCAATTCAAGTGATCCTTACCATAAAATTTTTGCATATCCACTTTCGGCGTCATGTTTCGTGGTTGTGAATAAGTTGGATTCTAATTGGGCTAGAAAAGTGATCCAACATGGTTATTTTTTCCATGATTTTGAACTGAAAATCCCCCTTGGTTGATATGTGGCAGATTTGGGCCATATTGTTTACCCTTTACATGTTGTATGATAGCATCCAACTGCTGAGTGATTTGGTCTATGTCTCCTTTAGAGGCCATCTCAAATTGTACATTTTGTAACTCATACTCAAGTTGGCTCACCCTATGATCAACTGAGGTAAACCCAAGTGCTGAGGTATCTGTATTTACCCCTTCTGACTCCAAATCTTCAATCACTAACCCCATCTTTATCCGGGGTTTTACCCAGAGTAACCAGATTCTTTTTTGCTCTTATAGAAGGCTCCACCATGATGTCAAACCTTAGGGTTTATGGTTTCTATACAAATTCGTATGAACAAGAAAAACCATAGAGAAGATACTAATAATATGCTTGTGAGAGCTTTCAAAAAATGTAAAGAACTTGAAAAAATTCCACAATTTTCACCCTAGGGAGCGATTTTATGAAGAAACCTAGCTTTGTAAAAAAATTTGCAAAATAAATCAAAAAAGGCTGAAATTTTCAGGGAACCTTACTTGAAATATTTTTCAACTCTGGTAAAATATCTCCTAATAATTCTTAGGTTCACAATATATGGTGGAAACAAAAAATTAGGGTTTTTTGCCCTAATTTTGGCCCAAATCGCAGCTCTGATACCACTTATAATGAACTTCTTGTATAATTCAGATTATGAGCAACAATATAACACTAAATAACACAATATTTCATAATAATTATCTCAATATGCAATTATAATAGCTTCTCCACTTTGAGGGGGCAATCTCCAAACCATAAAATAGACTCAAATGCTCCAATGATGAATCATCTACTACGTACAATCCCCTATATATAATATTCCTATGTTATGGCCATCACCAAGGCCAACCTAATAAGCATGTGAAAGTATAAATGATATAATAAAATGATATGGTAAGCCACAAGTCGGCTACTCATATCCTAATACAAGCAATAGGTTAAGGGCATAACAAAAGGTAAAATTTGATTATGCTCCTTTTAAAGTTGAAATTAAAAGCTTTAAAGGACAAGTAGTTGTAGAGTTGCTTGATAAATGGTTAAAATATCTAAAAGTATACTTTAGCATCCATAATGTCACTGAGGCACAGAGGATCACCTTTTAATGTCTCAAAATGGAGGGACATGCTCTGGTTTGGTGGGAAACCCATCTAACCACTAGTGAAAAGAAGAAATGTCCTATTGTGAAATCTTGGCAAAAATTTAAAGAATTACTTAGAGCTAACTTCTATCCTATTGGCCACAAGACTGACCAAATTATTAAATGATAGTATTTTAGACAAGGTAGTGGTCAAAGTGTGTAGGACTATACTACGGAGTTTCAGAGGTAGACCATGTTTATGAACATGGAATTGGAGGATGAGGATATTCTGACTAAGTATTTGGGAGGACTTCACACTCACCTTCAAAGAAAATTCATCTCCACAAATCCCAAAGATCTCAACGAGGTGTGTGTGCAGGCATACTACATAGATGATGAAAATAAGTGAGGAGAATCACAGCCAAGGGAAAAGTAATCGACAAATCAACAGAATAAAGAACATGGGAAAACAAGTAACAAAGGTAAGTAGAAAGGGAAAGGTAAACAAGCTGCCACTACTTTAAATACTTGTAAAGATCCTAAGAATTTTTTCAAGAGATGTGATATCAATGGTCATACTAGCACTACATGTTGGAAGTTGCATCTGGAGTTACATCCAAAGAACTGAACCAAGGACTCAAAGAATTCCATGACAACTATAAAGATAGAAGGGGAGGTGGAAACCAAAGATCACTCTGAGGTAGACGAGAGGCTTGTATGCATCACCACTAACATGGATAGTTAGGAAGATGTGATTAGTAGAATATTCTAGATTAAAAACCAGATCAAGAGAACTACGGTAACTGCTTTGGTTGATATTGGTTCTCAGTCTAATTTGATTTCTGAAGTAGTTGTAATGAAGCTTGATCTTGAGACTTACGAACATCCACACACTTATCCTTTGGGTTGGGTGAAGAAGGGTATTGAAATTCATGTAACAAAAATATGTAAGGTCAAGTTTGGGATAAATTCTCAGTATATTGATGTATTGGAAGTTGATTTTATTCCACTTGATGCTTTTTATGTTGTTTTCAGGAGTCCTTACTTGTATATCAGGGATGATATATTTATGAGAAGGGAAAATCAATACAGATGGGTCAAGGATGGGATCAGCTACAACATCCGGGAACACCAGCATAAGATATGGGTTACTATGGTGAGTGTTAAGCAAGACAAATGACTTATTTAGGAAAATCATAATCAGTTTCGTTTACTTTTTCAAAGGATAAATAAGATGGCGGTGATAAGTTTCAAAGATTTATAACTAGGGAAAACAAAATTTTGATAATATTATTCAGTCTTTTCAAGAATTTTTTTTAGGCTCCTAGTGGGTTACCACCAAAGCAGGAAGTAGAGCATGAGATTCAGTTATTTCCATAGTCCCCTCTACCGAACATTGGGTTGTATAGGAAATCCTTGCTAGAGAGTATTGAAGTAAAGAAACAAATCCAGGAATTGTTAGACCAAGGGGTGATACATATGAGCACCTCACCATGTGGTTTTCCTATTGTGATGTGTCAAAGAAGGATGGTTCTTGGATAATGTGCATCGACTACCGCGCTTTGAACAAGATCACCATAAAAAATAGATATCCACTTCCCCACATAGATGATCTCTTGGACTAGCTTCATCATGCCAAATTCTTCATGAAGTTGGATCTCAAGTTAGGTTATCACCAAGTTAGAATGAAGGAGGATGATATATTGAAGACTACCTTCAAGAAAAATAGGGTTTGTATGAGTGGTTAGTACTTCCATTTGGTTTGTGCATTACCCCCGCTACATTTATGAGATTGATGAATGATGTATTTTGGGATTTGATAGATTCATGTGTCATTATTTATCTATATGATATCTTGATTTTTAGTGCCACATGGGAGGAAGATCTAATGCATTTTCAGCAAGTCTTGTAAGTTCTCAGGGAGAAACAATTGCTTTGTAATATAAAGAAATGTGAATTTGCAAAAAAGTTACTTGTCTATCTTGGGCACGTTGTTGGAGGAGGAGAGCTACGAGTGGATCCAAAGAAGATGGAATCCATCACCGGTTGGCCAACACCAACAAGAGCCACAAAGTCTAGGAGTTTTGTGGGAGCAGTACAATACATGCGGAATTTCATTCCAGGCTTCTCCATGATTACAACACCTCTACACACAATGGCCGCAAAGAGTAAGGGTTTTGATTGGGGTAAGGAACAAGAAAAATCCTTTGAGTTATTGAAATACAAGATTAGTCATGCTCCATTACTTTCTCTTCCTAATTTTTATTAGCCCTTTGAAATAGAGATAGATGTCAGTGATTACACTATGGGTGTAGTGTTTCTTCAGGGAGGTAAACCCGTAAGTTATAATTTTGAAACTTTTACTTCAGCAGTTAAAGGATATTCAGTATATGATAAGGAAATGTATGCACTAGTTCAAGAAATTAAAAAATGGAAGCATTATTTGTTGGGTAAAGAAACTATTGTGCACACTAACCACAAACCTCTCAAGTATTTGCAAGCATAATCTAAATTGCAGTAGGCAAGGCACTACAAATGGATGGGGTTCCTTCAGTAGTTCCATCTAGTGATCAAATAAAAGAAGGGTAATAGAAACTTGGTGTCATACATGTTTTCTAGGCCACCCACACAAGAGAAGTTCTCCTACTTGGCTAGTATCTCTCAGATCGAGCCTTTCACAAAGGAATCTTACAGAGAGGCATCTGCCCAGGACATAGACTTTGGGGTGACATTTCAGCAGTTGTAGTCTCTAAGAGGCTAAAAGGATGGGGATTGAAGATTTGCTATCTTAAGGACAAGATACTCTTCTGATGGGGGAAACTTTGTGTACCTGAAGGAAGAGAGACTTATATTGATGAGGGAAACACATACCTCAAAAGTAGCGGGACATTTTAGTGTTGGTAATACTGTAGCCCACCTGCAAAGGTACGTGTACTAGACCCAATATGCAAAAATAAGTATCAAAATTTATACGTGGATGTAAAATTTGTTGTACCAGAAAGCCTAAGACTAGGAAGGAGGCTTTGTATATGGATTTTCCAATACCTACCCATCTGTGGGAGGACATTTCCATAGATTTTTTTTAGGAGGATTACCTATTTCTAAACATGGAAATTGACTATCTCTATGTTTTTGTTGGATATATCCAATAAGATGCAGTACTCTTTTGACATGTAAAAAGACAATAAAAACATATGAGGTAGAATATCTTTTCTTTGGTAATGTATGGGTGCATTTTGGTCTTGCCAAAGTCTATTGTTTCTGATAGGGATTCTAGGTTCTTGGAGAATTTTTGGACTACTTTGTGGGAAAAAGATGGATACTAGACTACAGAGGAGCAACAACTTTCCATCCATAGAAATATGAACAGACAGAAGGTGGTGAACAATGACTTTGGTATAGTTGATCAAAGGGTATAACAGTAAATACCTAAGGACTTGGGATGAGTCCTTAACCTAAATTCAAGCATTCCTACAACCAAGAAGTACACACATCCACCATGAAGTCACTGTTTGAAGCATGCTTGGGATATCTACCTAACAATATCCACTGCACATAGTAGTTGGGCAGTACAGAATGAGGAGGAGACACGAGAAAAAGAGGTGACTAGAGCAAATAAATTCATTGAGAGGATCTAGACAAATATATCTCAAATTAAAAGAACAATTAGATAAATCCCTAGCCAAGTACAAGGATAGGCACATGATCAACATAGGAGAGAGCATAAGCTTCATATTGGAGATAGAGTTTGGACTTTACTTAAGTAAGAAGAGACTATAAGGTCAAGCACATGGAATCTCAAGCTACTACTGATATGGTCCCTTCACCATATTGGAGTAGGTTGGAGAAAATTTGTTTTTCCTTGATTTGCCATCATTTATGAGGATGTACTTAGTAGAAAACTGTGAGCAACTTGCACCTATATGAGCCATTAATGCTTGCTAAAGATGAAGGATTAAAACTGTCTACCTTCCATTGAGGAGTGTGCACCTTGGACTAACAAGGTGAATTGGAGGAGGATGTAGTGCTATGGCAGTAAAAGGTCTGAAGAGACTAGGAGAGGTCTGCAAGAGTCTTGGCAAGTTAGACTGAAAGGGAAGACACCAAGGCAGGCCCGTTGGTACTCTAAGAAGAAACAAAGTGAATCATTTCCTCATCTACTTGCCACATTAAGCTTTTGTGGGACCAAAAGCCTCCTAAGAAAGGGAGGTATGATCCATAAGGATCCAAAATGAATCTACTTCATCAGATCAACCAACAACAAAGAGAAGAATATGGGAAAAATAGGAGGTTCTGTCTTTCTTTTTAACATAATTGATGCTTTGTACAGAGCAGCAGGTTACAGAACCACCACCTAACTTAGGTGACAATCTTGTAATAGCCGCATAGCTAGGGCGGCGGTCCTGTGATCACCAGTCTGCACTCGGTGGTGGTTCTCTAACACTCTTTGACAGAAAAATAAAAGTGGAAGCTCAACATGGATGCGTATTTGAAAGCGTTTGACTGTCATCCCTTCTACTCACATGACATTTCCCATTCTCCAAGTGCACATGGAGAGGACATGGGAGAGGCTATAAATACCTGTAGGAAGGAGCAAAGTTTTTGGATTATCGAAAGCATGAGAGTAAGTGAGTAAGGAGTTCTTAGTGGTGGAATTGAGTTGGTAGAAGAAAGGAGCTGTAAAGGCAGAGCAAGACAAGTAATTGGGAGGAAGTGTAAGATATATATCTAATTCACTTTCATTCTTATTGTAAATTTTGTAATTACTTATTTTAAATTGGCCAAAAAAAGTGGGAAGAAAGAGAGTTTTTCCCTTCCTTGAATGGTTTTCCTCCTCTGGAGGCTTCCAGGATAAAAATTTTTGGTGCTCATGAGATTTTATATTGTTTTCCTTTCTCTATAACAATTGGTTACAAAGCACGAGCAAATTCATTCACTAGTTATCTCTATCATTTTCTAATAGAAAGTTGAACAAGCAACGTATAAATGTGATTATGTGCAGACAATTCCAAAGTAGAGAGTTTAAAAATCAGGAGTAGCCACTATGGCATGATAACCCACCTAAGCTCCTCTAAACACAATTGTCCATAAGTTTGATATTTAGGTCATTGTTTTACACTAAATAGTGATAGGCAGTATGACCTATGCCCAATGTCAACTTATGTTGACTAAGGGTGCTGAAGCGGATTTGAAGTGGCGTGAGTCAATTTGAAAATTATTGATCTAGCCCTTAGTCACCATAAGTAGACCGTCAACACTAATCCATGTGAGTTGTCCCTTTTTAACGTCTAACATGGAATTGGCAGTGGTTGAGGGAAGTCAAGGAAGCCTAATCTAGATAATTATGTTATTTGAGTGGGGTGAAAGACATATTCCTTTTGACGAGTATGTCATTTAGGAATAAAATAATGATAAAGATGTCTTCAAACTTTGGCTCATAAGTATCACAAACTGTTGGTTGCATTGTCTTGTGTCACCTGGACTAAAGATGTGTCATATCATATCAATATCAATAACATATTCTTAGATAGGATCTTTAGGCATGTAAGTCTTAATGGTATGGAGAGTTTCAGATATATTTGGGATAAATGGTGATATTATGAAAAAGTTATAGATATTTTAATAATGATTCATGACAATTTTTAGAGTCATTATAAAGTCTTAAAGTTGCAAATTGCATGTGATACTTAGCAAGGTTTTGTTCAAAATCGTGGTAGAATTGAACAATGTGTTTTTAATTTTTAAAAAATTTCCCCTGTTATGGACAGTCTTTGATGTTACATGTTGTGAATTGTATGATTTTCATGGGAACCTGATATATTTGGATTTATAGTCTTCTTAGGTCATTTATTAAGGTTTCAAAAAAAAATAATGAGGTGGTTTTATCATCAGGTATTTTTATGAACGATCATTAAGAAGGTAAGTTGGTTTAAAACCCTAGCTAAACCCTAGCCAAGAGAAACTTGAGAGAAAGTGAGTATAGTGAACTAGCATTTTTTTTATTGGTTATATAAATTGATGATTGGATGTTGTATAGGAACTCTTCCATATTTCTATAAAGGCAATAATAGTGCATGTGACCAGTATGTGGGCCCCACCTGAAAAATGTTTGTTTATGAAGAAGTTTCAGTTTAAGGAAAGTTTCTCCAAAGAAGGTAAAGAATAAATTGGAATTTATGTTAGTCCCTGAGTTTTTATAGATGTCCATGATAGTTTCAGGTCATGGTTTTAGTGAAAAAGGGAAAAGTGTGCCCTATTTGTCAATACTAGTTTTTGGGGCAATTTGGAGCAGCTTCTATGGTAAAAGTGGAATTACAGAAGTTACATGAAGAGTTAGGACTCAATTAAAGTTGTGTTGTGATCATGGTTCAAGAGAAATTTCCAATGGTATATCAAAATTATGTTTTTGATATGGTATGAAAAATTTATGACATGTTATTTGAGGGTCAAGTTTGAAGGATGCCTTGAGTTAAGCAGGGTGCTAGAGTGGCTTCATGAGGTAAAGTGATGTTTCTAAGTTCTTCATGATTGTTGAAGGTTTCTAAGTGCTTATCCATCATTTATAATGGTTTCCATAATGTTTTTAATAAGTATGGAAGTGGTTTTTGTGTTGATGGAGCAAGTTGAGCTGAAGGTCAGTTTCTTGAGTCCTAGAAGGCTTAAGAAGTAAGTTTGTAGAGATTGGCCTTGGTTGAAGGCCTTCATACTTGGATTTGGAAGGATTTATAATATGTTATGGAAATAGGTGGATTTTAGATATATTTCTATTTATGTATTTATCATCATTGATATTTTTTTGTAATGGTGAGTTTATTTTATTGGTCATTCTAGGTCAATTTGTGAAGAAGAAGGTAGCTTACATTTTTCAGGACATTTGTGTTTCTTATGCTGAAGATTGAGTTATTTGATGCACATATGAATAGATTGGATGATCTTCTATATCACTTAAAGAGTGAATAGGGATGAGATTTTTGTTCATATTGACATAATTTTGAGGTCTTGTAAGTGAAATAAATGGTGTGAACTAGATGAGTTTGCAAAATTGGTTTCTAGGCAGCATGCTTTAGAGAAAAGGAAAGTTGTTGTGGTTTGAGCATGTGGATGTTTCATGAGTTATAACTTTCATATGATGCAATGTAAAGGTTACATAGGAATTCCATATATTTGTCACATGTTATATTTGAGTTGTTCTTGGGTGATTATTGAGGCCCAAAGGTGAAGACATGGTGTTGGAAATAATTGTTTGGAGAAGGATATGAGCCTTTTGGGACCATGTTATGAATTATTTCATTGGTCCAATGACAAATTAATGACCATGGTAATGATGTTTTTATGTCATATTACACATGTTTGGTGAATTTAGGAGATATTGAATAATCATGGTTTTGTATGATTTTGGTTTTAGCTCATCTATAGTAATGGGGTTTTGAGCTAATTTTTGTGCAAGATGAGAGGTTTTGGGCATGGCCAACATACATGGATCATATGTGAATGTTTTAATGATTTATTGGGATATTTTTAAGTTTGATTTGGTATGAACTAATCATGAAGGAACTACCTCCCTTGAGTTTATGAAGGTTGAATCAAGAGAAGGGTATAAAGGCAATGTTTTGAGTTCAATTTTGCACTAGTTAGTTTTGTGAGGAGGGAAAAATGTGACCTATCCTAAGGAGTGTGAAGGAAATTTTATTGCATTATTTCAGAGATGAATATGATGTGTGTTTCAGGTTTAATAATGTTTGGCAAGGCATTTGAGAAATATTTTAGAGACAAGAAAAGTTGAAAGACAAGGAAGAAGATAGATCTAGTTGAAGGAATGAGGGTTTGAAGGTGTGTGTATGAGTTGAGTTAGAGATATCCATCAGTTGTTGAAGAAAAAAATTCAAATATAATCATCATCAAGTGGCTGAGTTAGTGCTTTGTCTCCTTATGGTTTATAGCCTTCTTTTGGAGTGGGTGCTTCACTAAATTAGGGGTTGGTGTTCATTTTAGGGTTGGTGCTCTACTAAACTAGGGGTTTTTTCTCCTTATGAAGTTGGTGATTCACTAAATTTATTTTTTGTGAGTAGTATCAATAAATTTTTAGTGGGTTTTATTCCCCTTCGACGTTTTCCTACTTATATATGGTTTTCATGTGTCTTCTTCTTTGTCTTCATGTATGTTGTGAATGGTTAATACACAGCTAAATTGTGCATGTACGGTTATGGATGGTAAATGGTTGAATGAAATAATGAACGTATGTGATGGTAAATGAAATAAGAAAATTTTAGGACCAATTCAACCCCCTTAGTCAATTTTTCTTCCAGCATCTATGAATGGAATTAAATGTAGTAGGTAAATGTGAAATATAGAGTCGTTAAAAGCCATTAATGTTTCAAGATATGTTTTAACTTGAAAACCAGCTAACCAGAAAAGGCTTTAGACCTTCCAACTAGACAATCATAAGTACATTCAATGCTTTCAATGACTGGTAAAAATCACCATCCAAAAATCATATCAAGAAAGGACCAAAAATAAAAAATCATACATTTTCCATCCTAAATCATAATTGAAACTTGAAAGCAAAAATATTGCATGCACACTTCGAGTATTTAATATACATTGTTGGTTGTATGTTATTGCAAAAGTTGTTATAACCAAAAAAACTTATAGGGAAATATAATAAGGTAATATTATATGGAAGTAGAATATACGATATAATGTACAATGTTTTTTTGTATACCAAAATAGTATATTTGTAAATAAAATAAATTTTTCTAAACAAATTGGGGAAAATAACGCAAATACGAATAGAAATATTCAAGGTATCTTATGCAACATCTTCCTTCATAGACAATGATTCCTCGGACCGCTCAACAGAAAGAACATGAATATTAATGGGTGGTTGCTCTTTAAGGAGCAAGTCTACGCCAAAAGGGATTTTAAGATAAGTTTTGTTTTTGTTGTTATAGTTATAGGTTCGGTTTTTAATATTGATGTAAATGAATTATTTATCTAAGCATAAGAATAAGGGAAGGAATATTTTTCATATAGTCCAAGTTAAGCTAATATAATTCCCTCTGATAATTTAAGGTGAAGGGTCCATTTAGGTGGGGTTGTTTCCTATGTAGGTATGGTGCCCTAATTTGGTATGTGTAGCTAGGGATTTAACATTCAAAAGTGCAAAAAATATTTATATCTTTATATACACATGCATATACATGTTACACATTTAGATGTGTGTGTGTGTGTGTGTGTGTCTTAATGTGAGTCTGTGTATTAAGATATATGTATATATACATACGTATGAGTGTATATGCACAAATAAATATATGTAAATTTGGTCCATAGGTTTTCCATATTGTAAAATTAAATGGTGGTAAAATTCCTTATGTGTGGTGGTTAAGTTGAACCTATATTAGATATTTTTACATGCTTATTAATTGTAGGCATTACATTTACAACAATTATTTTTACATGCTTATTAATTGTAGGCATTACATTTACAACAAGTACATTGTTATAAATATTTACTTCATGCTACAAGATTGGCAGTGGGTATAACTATTTTTCGTATTTACAAGAGATACATTATTGCAAATATGTACATTATATTATAAGTGATGTAGAGAAAAACATAAACAATCATATATCCATCTATCAAGAGGTTTACAAACATAAACTTTCACCTTACTCTGCATTTTGAGGATTAAAAATAAGCCTAGAATGGTCAAAAACTTGCACAACTGAGTTATTGTCATCTAAGTATCTCTACCAACTCGAATCTATGTGTTCCACCACTTCATATGTTCCCCATAACATCATTCCACCTCATTCCATTCATCAAATAATGCACCCTTTCTTCAAACTTACATTGGACATACTTTGTTCATCCTTCTCCTCAAGATTCTTGACTAGTTTCCTGGCTCAAACATGTAAGGTTTTATGTTTGGCCTTCTCCAAGGATTCCAAGCTTAATTATCCTATTACACACCACAAAAAAGTGAGGTTTGAAGTACCATTTGACATTAAAGATCATATATATCAAACTTCCCTTGGGTAACTCCTAAACTGCCTCTCTAGTCTCTTAAGATCAAGGATCTTGCTAGTAACTTTCTTGGAGGGATCTAGAGACACCCATCATGAGATCATAACATTTACAAAGAAAATTTACCAACCTCAATGTGTTCCCAAGATTCTAAGCCCCAAATCATAACCCTTCTCCTTGAATCCACCATTTTTCTCTTTTGCTCAAAAGGACTAGCTAGCTCTGTCTACACCTATTGTCAAACATTATTTATCATGACTGAGGCTTTTGAACACAAAAAATAAATTTTCCACCACAAATTTTCCCCATTTAATTATGTACCAATTTTCACTCTTGAACTCAATGTTTATCTCCTACTTTCTTTGTTAATGTCTCCTCTTGACTAGGTCTTTTATTGTGCTTAATTTTTCTCGAAGGGACTCTCATAAGTATCTAGACTTCTATCCAACGGAACTTAAAATTTTCACTTGAATCACCTTAAGCACCATCTCCTTGTCATTCCTTCCATGCAAAAATAACTTGATTTGATACTTCAAATATCATGCCCTAGCAGTGCCTTCACTGTAGCTTGCAGTCCAGTCTAAGAAGACTATTTTTCGCTATAACTTCCCTTAATGATTGATCCAAGGCACAAGATTTTGATTCAAGGTTTGTTTCTAGGTTCTTCACACATGTTCTTTCCCACTAGGTTCTGAGTTATCCTTACATTCCTTGCTCCCTCTCAAATGTGACTATCATGCCTCATAATTTAAGGTTTTTTAGCTCATTAGGGTTTCTAACAACCAAAACTCACTGTGTATGCTTACAAGTAGGGGTTATAAAGCATAGATACTAAAATAAACATTCTAAATCCTACTCTCTTTATGGTAAATACTCCAAATCCTTCATACATGAGCTTCAAATTCTGCTACAATCTCCTTTAGCAGGGTGTCCACGTACTTTGGGAGTTACACACTTCATGGGGACAAGACACAGAGGTCAACAATTTCCTGATCTATCTATAGAGTTGTATGCACGAGATAAAATAGTCTGCACACCCCCTTACTCACGAAATTCCTTCACTCACACTTTCTCTTAGCTCCCTAATTGTGCCATAACACATTACCCAAAATGTTCAAGAAGAACTACATCCAACATGAATAAACATCAAAACCAGAAGTATTTCATTAATTATCTCTTGAATAAGGCTTTGACTACTCTTTCCACACAAAGTTTCTCAACTATTAAGATACACACCACTATTACGAGAAATCACAACTTTCATTAACATGTACTAATACACATACAATGAAACTTCACAACAACTTACAAAGGAATATTATCATAAGTCAGTCATGACTTCTTTGTCAAAACATGCACAGAGGCTTCATCAATCCTTCAACATGCACCATGAACATATTCAAGAAAACATACAAAACAATCATAAATTCAGTTTTCTCCTTCAATAATCCTCTTAAAACCTTACACATTGATTCTCATCTGAATGGAATAGGGATAAATTGTAGTTAAATTATGCCTTTTATCTCCTCTCCATCACTCTCTACTCAAGATTATCTCCTCATTTGGTCATTTACAAAGTATGAATCATCATGAGATTCCATTCAAGGGGGTTTAATTTTTCTTAACATGCCCAATTTTAGCATGACTAGCTCATGACATGTGACCCTAGAAAGGTCATAATACCCTTTTACATAGTTCCCAAGCTTCAAAAATGTTTAAAACAACTTCAACAAGCCAAAATGGCCCAAATATTCAAATATTGCAAATTGGAGGGAAATGCTCCATTTGAAATTTGAAAGCCTAAAACAAGAATAGCCACCCATACTGACACCTAATGAATCCTAGGACTCATGAACACACCTAGAAAACCCTTAATCGATTTCTTCAAGGTTTATTTAGATAATTAGAATGATCCTCCTGCATTATACTTTAGGGGTAGGAAAATATTAGACCTCATAGCCCAGTCTTCTTCTTCGTCTTCCAATTTATTTACTTCTTCATCTTCACTCTACTATTATCTTCATCTTCATCTGGTTCATCAACTTGGTATTCATTCATGTGCCTTGGTTAGATTTCACCCTCTACTTTATCTTCATATATGAAGTATGCTACATGAGCTTCTTTATAAGCCTCTTCTTCTTCATTTTCTTATTCAATCTTCAAATCCAACTTTTAAACATACTGTTGCTGCTCTTCCTTGATTACATCTGATTCTCCATGACTTTTACCTTCTTCTTCCCCATTCACTTACCTTTTATTATCCACATCATGATTTTCTTCATCTTTCACCTCCATTTCTTGGTTTAGACCTTTATTTTCATTATCATGTTTATCTGCCAAGGTTGCTCTAGCGCTTGTCTTAACTTTGACCTCATCTTTTCCACTAATCCAAATCCACATGCTTGTGAGGGATCTCCATGACCTCCTCATCACACTAAATACTACATTTTCACCCTCAACTGATCCACAATGAGTTTGAGCTCGCCCACAAAATTCTTCTTCTATCTTTTCAAAGCATCATTTATTACCTCTTCTTCTTTCCTTTGTGTACCTTCATTCACACATTCAAAGACATAATCAGATTTTAAAATTATAGGGCTTTGAGCCTCTTGAAAATATCCATCAATGATATCTTCCTCTTCATCACTTTCTTCTTCATACAATATCTCTTTGTCAACTTCACTTTCTTGCTTTTTCATCCTTTCTCTTCTTGTCTTATCTCTTTTCTTAGCTGCTCCCTCTTCCTCTTCCTCACAAGTAGCTCTAATGGCCACTTAGATTTCTTCTTAATCACTATTCAAACTAGTTCCTCTACCTCTCTATGGATTTCTATCATTTCCAAAAAATATTCCACATCTCTCTTCAACTCTTATATCTCCTCTTGCATCCTCAACACTCACTCTTTTGCCAACTACTTCCTCTTTTCCTATTTTCTTTTCTTTTTTTTCTATTATTATTCTCTCTTTCTATGATTTAATAACCCAAGAAAATTTGTAACCATGTTTTTTAATTCTTCTTCATCTTCGCCATACGTGTCATTTGATTTCCAAGGAATAACAACCCTCAACTCTTTGTCCATGCTTGTTTTCCTTACTTCCAACACTTTTCTTCTTTCTGCCATCATCTTTGCCAATCTTCTCTGCTACTCTTGCTCCCTTATCTTCTCATGCACTTTCTTTGACCTGACCTCTTCTATCTCTTCTACTAACTTCTTCATCCACTGTGGAATCATGTACCCCTGTTTTATGACCGGTTTCAACCCCTTCTCTTCACTCATCTTCACTTGTTCTTTCATTCACTACACACTTCCACACACTGTTAGCCATAAAATAACGTATTAAATCTCAAAAAAATACCACAATAAAATCCATGATATGATACCAAATGATGTAGAGAAAAATATAAACAATCACATATTTATCTATTAAGAGGTTTACAAACATTAACTTTCACCTTACTCTACATTTTGAGGATCAACAATAAGGCTAAAATAGTAAAAAACTTGCACAACTAAGTTATTTTCATCTAAGGATCTCTACAAACTCAAATATTTGTGTTCCACTACTTCATATTCTCCCCATAACATCATTCCATCTCATTCAATTCATCAAATAACTCACCCTTGCTTCAAACTTACCTTGGACATACTTTGTTCATCCTTCTCCTCAAACTTCTTGACTAATTTCCTGGCTCAAACAAGCAAGGTTTTGTGTTTTTCCTTATTCAAGGCTTCCAAGATTAATAATAATATTACACACCACAAAAAAGTGAGGTTCAACTACCATTTTACACTAAAGATCATATATATCAAACTTCCCTTGGGTAACTCCTAAACTGCCTCTCTAGTCTCTTGAGATCAATGCTCTTGCTAGTAAATTTCTTGGAGGGATCTAGAGACACCCATCATGAGATGAAAACATTTACATAGACAAATTACCAGCCCCAATGTGTTCCCAAGATTCTAATCCCTAACTCACAACCCTTCTCCTTGAAATCACCTTTTTGCTCTTTTGCTCAAAAGGACTAACTAACCCTATCTACACCTACTGTCAAGCATAACTTATCATGAATGAGGATTTTGAACACAATAAATACATTTTCCACCACCCATTTCCCCCTTTTAACTTTGTACCAAGTTTCACTCTTGAATTCAATGTCTATCTCCTACTTTCTTTGTGAATGTCTCCTCTTAACTAGGTCTTTTACTGTGCTTAATTGTTCTTGAAGGGACTCTCATAAGTATCTAGACTTATATACAATGGAACTTAAAATTTTCAATTGAATCACCTTAAGCACCATTTCCTTGTCAATTCTTTCAAGTTTCATGCAAAAATAACTTGATTTGATACTTCAAAGGTCATGCCCTAGTAGTGCCTTCACTGTAGCTTGCAATCCAGTCCGAGAAGACTATTTTTTGCTATAACTTCCCTTAATGATCGATTCAAGGCACTATATTTTGATTCAAGGTCTATTTCTATGTTATTCACACATTTTATTTAGCAATGGGGTCTGATGTATCCTTACATTTCATGCTTCCTCTCAAATGTGACTACCCTACCTCCTAATTCAGGAGTTTTTAGCTCATTAGGGTTTCTAACAACCAAAATTCAATGTGTATGCTTACAATTATGGGTTATAAAGCATAGATACAAAACTTAACCTTCTAAATCCTTCTCTCTCAATGGTACATACTCAAAATCATTCATACATGAGCTTCAAATTCTACTACAATCTCCTTATAAGACAAGGTATCCATGTACTTTTGGAGGTTACACACTTAATGGGGACAAGAAACAAAGGTCAAATATTTCCTGATCTATTAATAGAGTTACATGCATGAGATAAACTAGTCTACACACCCCCTTACTCATGAAATTCCTTCACTCACTCTTTCTCTTAGTTCCTTGAATGTGCCATACCACATTACCCATAATGCTCAAGAAGAACTACATCCAACATGAATAAACATCAAAACCAAAATTATTTCATTCTTTAGCTCTTAACTGAGGCTTAGACTACTCTTTCCACACAAAGTTTCTCAACTATTAAAATGCACACCACTGTTACCAAAATTCACATCTTGCAATAACAAGTACTAATACACATACAATGAAACTTCACAAGAACTTACAAAGGAAGCTTATCACAAGTCAGTCATGACTTCTTTGTCAAAACATGCACATAGGATCCATCAATCCTTCAACATGTACCATGAACACATTCAATAAAACATACAAAACAGTTATAAATTCAATTTTCTCCTTCAATAATCATCTTGAAACCTTACACATTCATTCTCATCTAGATGGAATTGGAAGTTTTAGTTACATTATCTTTATTATAATCCCTACATCACCTCCTACTCAAGTTTTTTGCTTCTTTGATCAGCTACAAACATGAATCATCATGATATTCCATTCAAGTGGGGGTTACTTTTGCTTAATAGGGCCAAGTTTAGCATGACTAACTCATGACATGTGACCCTAGAAAGGTCCTAATACTCCTTTTTGTCTCATTTCACCCTTTTACATAGTTCCCAAGCTTTAAGAATGTTTAAAACAACTTCAAAAGCCAAAATGGCCCAAATATTCAAATATTGAAAATTGGAGGGAAATGCTCCATTTGAAATTTCAAATCCTAAAACCAAACTAGCCACCCATATTGACTTCTAATGAAACCTAGGACTCATGAACACACCTAGAAAACCCCTAATTGATGTATTCACGGTTTATTTAGATTGATAGAGTGATGCTCATGTATCAATAAGGTGCCACTATTTGGCATAAACATATATCTTGTAAGAACATTGTATGATCTTATTCTGAATGTTCTAAAAAAGTTGTTAACATTTTTGTATGGCCTGCATCATGTTTGTTTACGGTTGAGTTGTGTATAGTTGGCCATTTTGTGGTTGTGTTGTCATTGATGTTAACCCCCACTAATGACAAAGGGTGACATGGTGTCAAGTGATTCCCCATATGATGTTACTCAGATGTCATGCATGTTTTGATTAACGAAAATTGGAAATTCTATTGTAATCTAATGTTATAAGAGCAGTAAAATAACTGAATGAATGACCAATAAAAATATAGTAAATATACCCAATCAACTTACGCAATAAAATTTCAAATTCTAATGCGCAAAAAGTGTTAAAGAGGCCTTAGCTAATTTGATGATGTTGTAGTACTGCATCACAGTGGAGACCGGATGAGAAGGAGGAAACTGTTTCACAGGAGCCTGAGAAAATGTAGATCCAAGTTGTCGGACTAGACTGGGGTGCCTAGAAGAGGATAGGGGTGCCTGGGATGCCATGGTCTGAGATCTAGGCACGCCAATCTATAGAAATGACCAGTGAACCTCCTTTGAAGTGTCACTGGATGTTCTCCTGTGTTCTCTTCCTGTCGCGTGAATGTCACCAAACAGCGTCGGATATCGTTGTAAATCGAAGATGAAAGAATCACCTGCAAAACCCTAAGAAAAACATCAAAACCCTAAAAAAATGCATATGAATGGGTTAGAATGTGCTAAGCTACCAATTTGATGGACTTATCACTGACCACTACACTACATCTTAGACCCAATGTAGTTATAGGTGTGTGTATGTGGAATTGTTTCCTAGATGCTCTTGTGTGTGTATCACACTTTATGAGTAGCCAGCAATAACTAGATGTATAATGTAAATAATGTGTGCATGAAATAGAATAAACTCCCATCATATGAAGTGTGTTGTAGAAAACCAACCTTTGTCCCTTGTGATAGAGCTAGATGGATAAAAATGGAGCTATAGTTTCCTTTGATGGATGCACTTTAGGTGGTGATAGTAGATGATTCGTGTTTTATCCCTCATTATGGTCACATAACTTTATATTTATATGGTTCTCTTAATTTAATTTCATAATTAACCCGAAAAATGTCGACCACCAAAAATATAAGAAGATCAAATGACTAGAAAGTGCCCAAAAGGTGAGAGGAAAGTGTAAAGAGGATCACGATGCCCAGAGGGGATTAGGGCACCTGGGGTGCCCCAGTCATAAATAGGGAAGACGTAGTATGAAAATACATACTAGGCAAGTATAGGTGTAAGATCAAAAATAATAACAGTAAGCAATGTAAAAATGGCAAAAGACATGGGTTAATTATTTCTCTTTCCACTTGAGAACCATATGAATATAGTACTATGATATCAGGACTAAATAATTACCAAAAATGTGTGATTTAGTGTCTACATTTTCCCCCACTTTATGTTGGTGAGAAGAATGCTCGGTAACATAAATTAGATAGAGATGCATACCTGATATCCATGTAGAGTGATGTAGAAAACATGCCGAGGGACTAGACAAAGCGTGGAGTGATAAAAAGGTGGAGCATGGAGACTAAAGATGCAAAAGTGTAATAAAAGTGATGAGAGTGAACCTAGGGTGAAATCATGTGTGTAGATGCCAATGTGTGTGGTGTACCTACATAGTTAGTATCATGTGTTAGATATACCCACTATGTGGGTGTTGTTGAATGTTTGCTTCCCATACAACCGGACTTGTAAAAGAGAAGACAATCAAGTAGTCAAATACACATGTATAATGTTTTAAAACGTATGTATATATGTAAAGAAGCATGTAAAGAAAGTATGAAAATGGAAATGAAAAAGGAACATGTGCACTTGATCCGTGGTGTGAAAAAGGGTGTAGAAATGATCCTGTTGATGTCATGCAAGTTTTTTGGGTGATCTCATGCCACTAGCCAAAGAAGTGTAGGGAGGAAAGTCTGATTTATCCTCCAACCTATAATTGCTTCCTAAGAGTGAAGAGATCTATGTATTGTCTAGTTTTTTGGGAGATCCGACACCACTGACCGAAGTAGTTTAGAGAGGAAGGTTTTATTTATCCTCTAACCTTTAACTACTTCCAAGAATGCTAAGGACAACTTGTCCTATAAAATTCATTGTGTACGGAGTTTGTAGACTGGTCTGAACCCATTCGTTGTGTAACCCATTGTGTCATGGAAAAAATTGAACTGTATTGGTACTGTGTGTAAACCCAAATGATGCCCCCCTCTTTGGGGGTGCATGAGACATCACGGATAGGAGAATGCAGCCCCAAAAGAGGACCGACCATGGATACTGAAATTGTTCCCTACAGGGGGAAGGGAATGTGCTTGGTAAAAACCAAGGCACACACAAATAAGTGGCTAGGAAACAAGTGTTAGTATGAACATGCATGTAGAAAACAAATGAAAGCCAAACAGATAGTGTATAAGCTAGAACACAAGCACATAATGTAAACACCCAAGAAGAAAATCATGGACCATGAAAAGTGGGTTGCAAACATGGGACACCACACACAGTGTCACAAGAAACTCAAGGCCATCATGGCCACAAAAAATAAGTGTACACATAAGACAAAGGAAAAAGCAGGCAAACGAGAACAAGTAATATCAAATAGTGTAACAAACAAGTATGGAAACAAGTATCCTTGCATAGTAAATGCTACACATGAAGCAGTTGTTAGCATGTTAGAAATATAATATATATATCAAAGCGTGTATAAACCAAAGTAGTGTGTTATGACTAAAAATGAAACAATAACACCTGTAGTTTGTGAATGTGGATGCCCCCATGAGCCACTATGGGACAGGTAGTCAAGCCTCCATATTGAGTGTAGTATCCATGTGTAGTCTGTTATCACAACTAGAAATCAAGTGAACACACATGTGTGTATGATAATGATAATGACATACAAGATATCTATCTAGCATGTGTAATAAAGCGTACATGTAAAATCATGTAAGCAAGAGTAAATGCAACCATAAAATGTAGTATGATGTGGATGGATGGAATGGAATACAGAGTGAATGATAGAAGTCATGTGCCCCCTAAGTGAATGGAATTGTATATAGTGAGGTTCATTTAGTATTTCCCCTCAATAGTCAAGAATGAACCAAAAATGAGAGTGCATCATTGGGAAATGGTCGAACTATGTGTTGTGTGTAACGCGTTGTGATGAGTGTGTGGGGAAGATAAGCAACCTAAAGATGAACTGTGTTTCATGTTATAGCCTAAACGTATATCACAACAAGATCAATAGAAAGGATTGGTGATTTAGCCTAAAGTGTATACCACTAAATGATGTAAGCAAAATTGATGATGTAGCCTATCATGAGATGATGCCAGAAGAAGTGACCTTGTATCCTAAAGCGTGTATCATTTAATCTAGGTATGTCGAATAAGAAAATATTGAATGATTAACATGTACAGATGATGAGGTTCATTTTTTATGTATACCCTCAACAGTCCAGTATGGACCTTGAGACTAGAGTGCATCATTAGGGTAGTGAGTGCAACGCGTATAAATGAATGTGTAAAAATGCGTACTATGCATAGTAGGGTGTATAGTATGTAATGCAAGATGTGTAGATGCATAGTAGATGTAAGATGCAAGATGTAATATATAAGTTGTAGGATGTAAAATGTACGATGACGTGTATGATATGTGAAAAACGTGCAATATGTGATAGCTATGGTGTAGTGTGTAAGGCATGTGTAGAATGTGTATGATGTATATAATATATAAAGTGTAGAGTGTAGGATTTAGGAAGACACTAAATGTGCATAACCATTAATGTAGTGTGTAATGTGTAGATGATGTAGGATGGTGTGATGATGTGCAGTTCCTAATGTGTAGTGACTATTGTGCAGTGTGTGGGGTTCATGTGTATATAATTCTCTCAACAATCAAGTGTGAGACAAAGCACAAGAGTGTGTCATCAAGAAATGGTCAATATAAATGTATATGTTATAATCCATGTGTGAGTAGGAAGAATAAGGTGTTGCGAGATGTTGGAGGGGAAGGAGTATAGATGTCACTCCCCCTAAGCATGTGGTGGTGATTATAATCATGTGACAATATCTAATAGATCATCATTGTCATGATCGAAGCCCACCAGAGTAGCATTGCAGACATGATAAGTAATATAATGAGGTGGATCATATAAATATCCATTACAATGTAGTGTGTAGAAGCTCATTGCATACGTGAAGGGCACTGGTGAATATTCGTGTACATAGTAACGAGAAATATTCTAAGAATAAGTAGGAGATGAGTCATTACTGATGGAAACATTGCCAAATGGCATAGGAAATGTGAGAGAAGTGTGGTCTGTATCTAAATTACCGCCAATATAGTCAAGCCAAGATTTCCCCAGTGTCAATGGAGAAGTGAGAGGGGCACAGGAAACAAAGATCATCAAGTGAAACACACGAAGGCCATAGGAGGCCATAATATGACAATAACCATGATAGAGATGAGGTGAGTGAATTGGTGGTAAGATATCATTAAGTTTCAAACCAAATCTAGTTAAGCCCTCAAGTGTACAAATACTATATGAACAAGCACAATCGATTGGGATGTTATGCAAAAAGGAGTTGTTGATGAATAAGGTACATGTGAAAGGAGGTGGTAGAGATGTAGAATGTGTAGTGGAAGATGAAAAAATGTCTAAGGTGTTGAAAATCCCTGATAAAGTATCATAACATTGGTAGAAGGAGGGGTCATGAATCTATACTCACCCGGGTCATCGGCCACAAAGGTGTCTTCGAAGTAAAACTCATCTACATCGAGAGGTGCAAAAATTCAGCTTGACTAATGCTTCATCAGTGAGTTCGATAGCATCAACTTCATCATAAAATTCCTCAGAATCATATGTGTTAGTGTTATCATGTTGTATAGCTTTGTCAATTATATTTCTAGGAGTTGTACTAGGCAAAGAAATGGGAGATGAAACCTCAACAAGTTAAGTAATAGTGGGAACGAAGGTAGGCATTGTAGGTAAAATGATGGCAATAGTATGGGTATAAATGACTAGAGTATTCTAAGCGTTAGACGAGTGGGAAGCACTAGACTGACCAACGTCATATGTATCAATACTAGTGTATGGGATACACTATGTAGGAGGAATGGGCATAGCCGTAATGGGTTTTATGCGACAAAATTTGAAAGGTTCAGGATCTATCAAAATTGTGTGTTCATATCCATCATGTAAGAGTTTGACACATTGGTGAACAATAAATGGGACCACTTTCATTACTTAGATCCAAGGAATACCTAGCAATATATTGAATTAAAATGAGGCATATATAATATATAAGTAATTGAGAATGGTCTTAGGCCCAACCTACAATTGCAATGAGATAGTCCCTAGACATGTGTGAGTGGTAGAATCATAACCTCATATGAGAGTAGAATTCTTAGAAATTAGATTATCGTTAATACCCAATTGTTTTAAAAGAGAATGAGCACATAGGTTGATGGCTGACCCATTGTCAATAAGTATGTGTTTGATGCAAGTGGTGTTAATGACAACGGTAATGAGAAAGGGTGCACATGGATTGATTTTAGAAAAAGGTGATAGATCCTCATCAGTGAAGGATATAACATGTGGCATATTTCAGAGAGACTGTATGAGGTGTGTAAAGGTGACCACTTAGTTATCACTTTCTATATGAATGGATTGAAGGGTTTCTTCTAGTGTTTGAGGACATTTTAGTGCACTACGCAAGAGGTCATAGAGAGAAATCTTAGCTGGTATGTTTTTTATTTGTTCTATGATATTATAACCCTTAGGAGGAGCTGAAGGAGCCAATGAAGTGATAGGTGGAGGAATAGTAGTGGGTGGAACTGTAGGAGGCTGAGTGCAGGGAGTAGTAACTACATTGATGGATGGATCGACCCTAGGGGTAACAAAGCAAGGAGGATGTTGAGTACGCACTTGCATGAAATCAGTAGTAGTAGTGAGTATACCAGAGACTTTAGTCAGTGTGAAAGAAGGATAAGATGATTGAGTCATGACTTGATAAGGAGAAGACATGTTCAAAAGGAAGGGTTGGATCAGTCAGGTTCACCAAAATGATTAACTAAAATATGAATATTCTAGTGTAATCTAATGTTATAGGAGCACTAAAATAATTGAATAAATGACCAATAAAAATATAGTAAATATACCCAAGCAACCTAAGCAATAAAATGTGAAACCCTAATGTGCAAAGAGGGTTAAGGAGGCCTTAGCTAAATTAATGATATCATAGGAATGTGTTGTAGTGGAGATCAGCCAAATGAGCAGGAGGAGGAAACCATCGCACAAAAGCCTGAAAAAATGTAGATTGGAGTTGTCTGACCAGACTGGGGCACCTGGAAGAGGATAGGGGGTGCCTGGGGTGCCCTGGTCTAAGATCGTCCCTGGTCTATAGAAATGACCAGCTAACATCCTCTGAAGTGTCGCTAGATGTTCACCTGTGTTCTCTTAATGTCACATGAATTTCATCGAACTACACTGGATGTCGTTGTAAATCAAAGATGGAAGAATCACCTGTAAAACCCCAAGCAAAGCATCAAAACCCTAAAAAAGAAAGATGCATATGAAGGGGTCAGACTATCCTTAGCTACCAAATTGATGGACTTATCACTGAGCATTGCACTACATCTCAGACCCAATGTAGTTCTAGGTGTGTGTGTGTGTGAATTGTGTTGTGTGGAAATAGGTGCTCTTGTGTGTGTCACACTTTGTGAGTAGCGAGCAATAACTAGATGTATAACGTAAATAATATGTGCATGGAATATAATAAACTCCCCTCTTATGAAGTGTGATGCAAAAAACCAGCCCTTTTCCTTTGTGATGGAGCTATATGGATGCAAATGGAGCTATAGATTCCTTTGAGGGATGCACTCTAGGTGGTGACAACAGATTATTAGTGCTTGGTCCCTCATTATGGTCACATAACTTTATATTTATATGGTTCTCTTGCTTTAATTTCGTAATTAACCCCAAAAAGGCTGACCACCAAAAATATAAGAAGCTCAAACATCTAGAAAGTGCCCAAAAAGTGAGAGGAAAGTGTAAAGAGGATCAGGGTGCCCAGAGGGGATTAGGGTGCCTAGGATGCCCCAATCCTGGCTGGGCATCCCAATCAGAAATAGGGAAGACACAATATGAAAATACAGACTATGAAAGTGCATGCGTAAAATCAAAAATAATGACAATAAGCAATGTACAAATGGCCAAAGACATGGGTTAATTATTACTCTCTCCACATGAGAACCATATGAATAGTAGTATGAGACCAGGACTAAATAATTACCCAAAATGTCTGATTTAGTGTCTGCGTGTTAAATGAGTGGTTTGGTGAGTTGTCATGGTGTCTTGGAGCATGGTTTGCTAGGCAGAGTCACAATATGAGGTATCCTAATCTGGTTGGAGTGTTTCATAAGGTCATACATGGTCCATATGATGTGTCATGAGTGTACATGGGTCTGCATTGAGTCAACATGGTCAATTCATGATTGCGCCAGGACATTCCAGGCTTATTTCTAGCCATGGAGCATGTAAAATGAGTTGGATAAGTGATATTTGGACCAAATAAGTCATGTTGGAGCATGGTAGTAGCATAGTGGTAGTTTACCTAAGGTTTTTGGTGAGTTTCAGGTTTGTATTCAGTGGTTTAATGCATTTACAGGGTCCTTAGGAAGAAAGTGGTTGGAAACTGACAGTTTAACATGTTAAAGTGAGATTAGATATAGAGTTTGAGAGATATTTGGGCTATATGGTTAGGATGAACAATTATAGTAGGTTTTAATGGTGCTTCATGTCAAATTACAGGTTAGTATGCTGAAGATTTTTGAAGTTATGCAAGTTTTGGCAAAACCGGGTAAGTAACAGTGTGATTTTGAGACAAAGTTGGACCTTTTGATGCTCATTATGGATTGTATGCTTTTCATGGGAGCCAGATAATTTCAGGTATATTTTTTACATGGAAATAAGAAGGTTTATAAAAAATAATGAGGTGGTTTGATCGTCACATTTTTTATGAACAATCATTAAGAAGATAAAGTGGTTTGAAACCCTAGCTAAACCCTAATTAGGAGCAACTTTTAGAAATGTGATTATATCAGAAAAAAAATTATTGTATCCTAAAAATTGATGATTTTACGTTGTATAGGAATATTATATATTTCCATAAAGGTATGGTAGTGCTTATGACAGTATGTGGGCCCCACCTAAAATTGTAAGATTCTAAAGAGTTGCAGTTTGAGGAGAATTTTTCTGAATGAGGTAATGATTAAATTGACATTAATTGTATCCCTGTATTTTTTCTTGATTTTAATGAAGGTTTCAAGTTATGGTTGAGGTGAAAAGGTGCAAAGTGTGCCCTATCTTTGTTGACTTGTTTTTGGGGCAATTTGGAGCAGCTTGTGGTACAACTGACATTGTAGGAGCTACAAGGGGAGTTATGACTCCATTAAAGTTGTGTTGTGAAGTTGGTTCAGAGATATTTCCATTGATATATCAAAATTTTATATTTGAAAAGGTATGAAGAAGTTATGACCTATTATTTAAGGGTCAAATTTGGGGGATGCTCATTCTTGCAGGGTGCAAGTAGCTACATAAGATAAAATGATGTTTATGATTAGTTGAAATTGGTGAAGGTTTTTTATGGATCATACATCATGTTTAAGTATGTTTCATGCTTTTTTAAAGTTTGGAAGTGAATTTTAATATGTTGGAGAAAGTTCGGCTAAGTGATAATTCTTGAGTCCAAGAAGAGATAAAAAGCGATGTTTTGCATAGATGGACCTATTTGAAGGCCTTCCACTTGGAGTTGGAAGGAGTTATAATATGTTATGAAAAAATAATTAAGATAAATTTCAAATGAGGTGTGTATTATCTCATGATGAGGTTTTTTTTCAATCTTTCAGGTTGATTTGTGGAGAAGTTTGTAGTTGCCATTTTAGGACAGTCTTGATCTTACTGAAGTCTTGAGTTGGTTTAAGCATCAAATGGTTAATTTGATTCCTTATATCACATAGAAAGTGAAGAGGGGTGAATTTTTCATCTATTTAATAAATTTGGAGGTCTTTCAAGTTATAAAAAGAGTGTTTATCATCTCAGTTTGGAAAATAGGTTTTTGGGAAGCTTAATCTAGTGAAGACAAAAGTGGTTAACGTTTGATCAGGTGATTGTTTAATGAATTATAACTTTATTATAATTTTTCTAAAGGCTATGCCATTTCCATATAGTGGTAACATTCCATAGTTTAGTTCATCTTGAGGGGTATTGAGGCCCAAAGTCATATTCATGTTGTTGGAAACAACTGTTTCATAAGGGTAATGAGCCAATGGGCCCATTAAACGAAATAATTTGATTGGTTCATGAAAATTATAACCATATATGGTGTTTAAATTTCATTTTACTCATGTGTGGTTATTTTTAGAGCTTGAACAAAAATAATTTTGGCATGAGGGGATTTTTGGCATTCCAATGGTACGGTTTTGAGACACTTCGGTGCATGGAATGTTGTTTTTTGCTAAGCAAAAATATTTGGGTCATATGTGACCATTATAATGCATGTAATTGAATTTTATAAAGGTGTATGGGTTGAATTTATCATGAGGTACTTACCTCCTTTGTGTTAGAGATAATATTTGGCATATAAAAGTTAAGTTTAAGCTCATTTGGTGAGCTAGTCTTGCATGGGTGAAAAGTGTGACCCATAGGGGAGTGAATTACATAGGTATGAAGTGCATGAATTTAAGGATGAGGTAATTGAGCATGTTTCAAAGGTTGAGGAATATCAGATAGAATGTGTGCAAGATATTAGAGGTAAGACAATTTGATAAGGAAGAAGATTAGTAGCAAGATTGAATACCTATGGTTTGAGCTAGGGTTTGTGAGATGAATAAGTGATCTCCATCAGTTGTGGTAGAAAAATATCATAGATAAACATATTATTAAGGTGGTTGAGTTGGTTGCTTAATTCATCATAGGGTATTGTATCCTCCTTTTGGAGTTGGTTTCTTCACTAAATTAGGGGTTGGTTCTCCTTTTAGGGTTGGTGTTCTACTAAACTAGGGGTTGGTGCTCCTTGTGAAGTTGGTGCTTCACTAAATCTATTTTTTTATGTAATATAAAAATATTTTCAATGTGTTTTCTTCCCCATGAGGGTTTCACACTTACATATGGTGTTCTTATGTTGCGTACTTTGTTTCATGCTCTTGTGATTCAATGTTACATATCTAATGTACACATATGGTTATGGATGGTTAATGGATTAATGAATCAATAAATTTATGTGATGGTAAATGAATTGAAAACTAATTTATAGGACTAATTCACCCCCCCTCTCAGTCCATTGTGCTTCCAAAAATTGGTATCAGAGCAGGTCCTTGTGAAGCAAGTTTAGCAACTTGAAGGAGATCCTTTGAAGCAAGAGAAATGGGTAAGTCTTCATATATTGTAACAATATTAAGGAAGAAGGAATGAATTGGCTCAGTCTTTTGTATTAATTCCTACCAAATCAAGTTAAGTGATATGGAGTTAGAGCATGATCAAGCCATCAAGGGTTTTGAATCTATAAGTTGAAAGTTTGTCTAAAGCCCTAAAGGAGAAAGAGGAATTCTTGTTCCAAGTATGAAGATAAGTTAAAAGCCATTTAGAATCATATTTTAGAGATGCATCTAACAGGTTGAAAATGTATGAAAGTTTGAGAAAGATCTCCAAAGATCTTGATGGTTTTAAAAGGAAAAGAGCACACAAATGACAAAAACATGGCCTAGGGTTTAAAGGAAAGAATGCCTATGAAGAATGATGATGAAGCTGGTCCAAGTTCCAAATCAGATGTAGAAGGTGACTAAGAGGACTAATTTTAGGTCGTATAACTCCATTAGACAACCTAATGTTATGAGGTATGGTTCTCATTTCAATGGATATTACTTTTTTTGTCATGATTTTTGGTCATAGAGCTAGAGATTGCAAAGATAATGTCCTAATATGGATTGAGTGAAGGTTCTCTTCAAGGGTGAATGTCATTCATGTTGTGAGTATGGTCATAGGACAAATGATTGTGGATGGAATCTCAAGTTTGTTTGAACCAATAAGGAAGAAAGAATGATGGTGTGTTTCATAAGTGTCACAAATAAGGGACACATTGCTATATTTTTTTCCAAGAAAGTGGAGAGTTCATTAAGAAGGTTTCAAGATTCAAAGGTAAAAGTGTACAGATTTTCAAGAAAAATAATGTCATGACATGAGTTAAGAGGACCATGTCATTCTAAAGGATAATAAGTGATTAAGGATAATCAAGTGTTGATCAAGTCAAGAAAACTAAGGTTATCAATCTCAATATTAGTGAGAGCCTAATGTCTAGAAGGTTGTTGTAGCATCAAGGAAGGGTCCAAATCAGGTCAAGGAAGTTAGTTTGCACTTGTTGAATAAGATCACATGTGTCTTCAATGGCTTCAAGCCATCCATTATGTTCAAGACATGTTGAAGATGATTAGGTGCCTATGGGACACTTACAAAAGTGATAAGGTATGGAAAGTAAAGTCTCCCCATGAGTTTTTGAGGGTACTTATGCTATTATAGGTGTCTGAAGTTTTTTAGTTATGTGTATCAGTCAAAGTTGAATCTGAGTACCATGAGAAGTATCTAAGAGTGTTGGGTCATTCAAAGCCTGTGTATTAGTGATAAAAATTCTTGAGTTCATGAATCATAAGTAGTATGAGTTTTTATGAAATATTATAGGAGTCAAAATGTTGTTTTTCAAAGAGTCAATGTTGTGTTCAATGTTGATAGTATGAAAGTTGTAAGTGCCTTGGGTGATTCTTGAAGTTCACTATGATCACAAAGTGGTGATGTGTATAATGTGCCTTGAAGATGTAATTCCTTGATAACATGAGTACAATATTAAATCTTGTATACATGGATTTTTGAGTTATGTGGTCATGATTCAACAATGAAATTCTTAGTAGTATTAGGCCTAAAAGCTGCAATATATCATCATAATGTTATAAGGTTTAGTGTCAAGTGTACCATGTCATTTGTTGTTTATTCAAAGATTTAGTTAGGTCATGATAATGTCTTGTGTTCAGTATGCCTGTATAAGAGTCAAAAGTTGGCAGGGTCTTTAATGTTTATCAAGGAGTGTGTATTTAAATCTTGCAGTCATGAACAAAAGTCCTGATTTTAAGTGTGCATTGATGAAGGATAATATAGTGTTATGTCCCATTTATGTCTTACAGATAGTTGAAGATGGTAACACTATTTCAAGAGTTTATATCTAAACCAGATTATAATGGTGTTGCGAATGAGATGTGATGTGCCTTGATCAAGAACTTTGAAAGGTCTTGATCATAGTGTATTAAGTGTCTTTTAAAAGATTTTCAATCATTGGTCTCCTTGATCATACATCATAAATGATTACTGAAGAGATTGTAAAGAGTCTATGTATTTAATATATGTTGATGAAGTGTGGTAAATGAAGCTCAAATGACAAATATGTGTATAGGTGTATCATAAGTATGTCTTTTCATCAAGCCATGTGAGGTCCATATTTTGAGTATAGTCCATAACTCAATTTAGTCCCAATAATTGGATCTTTAGTTAGGTCATGCTGTTTTCTACAATGTATAGCAGTATTTCTTTCATGTACTAGTTTTCATGAATTTGTATTTTAGGTTAAATGAGAAGTTGTCCAAGAGCTTGAATTGATCTCATAAGTCAAATGAAAATTCATGTTGCAATCTCTTTAGTAGTGATGAGGGTCTATAGGTGATTGTGTTGAATCCAGGATCTTAACATGTGTCTCAAAAGTCCTTAAGTGCCAAAGTGATCTCAAGGTCTCAAAAATATGTACTATGTTTTCAAGAAGTTTGATGCTTCAAAGTCATCCTAAGATATAATGATCAAGATAATCAGTACGAAATTGTTCTATATTTTGAGCTACATGCAAGGACGGTTTTAAAATGAATGACCTAGATGGTAGGAATAATGTGATCTGAAGTGATTTCATGTAGTCTCAATATTGTCTATTGTATAGGTATGTGATCAAGTAAGAACATGTCGTTTGTGGCATAAATCTTGTAAAGATTCCATTTAAGGGTTGATAATGGAGTTGAAGTTGGTCTAATTTAATGTCAATTGGTGTATATGAGGTTGATAAGTTGTCCTGTGTCAGTCATTAAGACTAGATGCAAAAGTCATGAGATAAAATTGCTATGCTACAGAAAAATTTATATGAGTTCTAAGGATGTTACTCATGTATGTAGGAACAAGACTCTTAAATGCCTAATGTGAGAAGATCAGTGTTAGTAAGTTTTCTGAAACTAGCAATTTTTTTCAGTAGCAAAATAATAGTATTAGTGGATAAGAATCTAAGGCCTACAAATGTGCATAAGAATATTTATGTTTAAGAGCTTCTATGTCAGGCTTTAAATGATGTATATAAAGGTTGAAGTGTTGTCTCCAGCTCATTGCCAAAATAAAAGTGACAATTCTTATCAAGATACTCCATGCTGATTCAGGTCTGAAAAAATAATTGGAATTACATATTTGAAGGAATTATTCATCAAATATCATGTTAGTATTACTTCAGGTACAATCTCTAGTTTGTCAAATGAAGGTATATGGATCTATACAGTGCTTAAGGTCATGAAATGGTAGAGTTTGTGGATTTAGCTTCAAGAGTGAGCTTGATGCTACAATGGCATGTAAGTTGACTGGCAAGAACCTATGTGTGTTAACTAGGTTTGAGACACTAAAAGGCTAGCTACCAAGCCTGTCTTGGAGCTTTGAGGTATTGCAAGAATGTGTCAAGGTATCATATGGTCTAAGTGTGAATGAACTCAGTTGTTACTTTAGTGTGTACATGTGCATAATTTGATTCAAAGAGTAATAACTCAGGGTATAATAAGGTGTGATGAGTGTGTACTAATGGATTTTAATGGTTTGTATAAGTGACTTCAAGGATTTAAGGGATTGGTGCAATGGTAGTTAAGTCATGATAGGAGGTATTTAGCATGTAATGAGTATGTGACAGGAGCTATAAAGTTGATTGAGTAAGTTCATAAAATGACATATGATGGTGATGTCATAATTTGTATTGTCTCTGAGTTATTTAGATTTTCCATGTGTAAAGTGAAATGTATGGATTGCTTATGAGACAACAAATGAACAAGGTCTTACTCTGTAGATAGTTTTTGACATAAGTTTATTGATAAGCTCCTTCATGAGAGGTCTAAGTGAGTTTATTATGTACATCATGTAATGCAATTACAGTAGATACAGGTTTGATGAGCATCTAAAACAAATCCTTGACAAATAGGTTTGAAGTGTCAAGGAACCAATGTTGAAAAACTTGGTTCTTAGTCTTGAGGTGTATTGACATGATGGTTACCAATGAAATGTGTTGAACTATAAGAAATCTAAGATATTAGTAAATATGCTTAAAGATATTCATGATAGCATGACAAGTTTGATAAATCAGTTCTTATACCTTATAGGTCTCAATGTCATGGTCTTAAATTATTGTATTAATTTATCAAGTGTAGATGTAATGTTAGAGGTCTCAAGTATGGATAGACTATGAAGGGAGATAAGATAAGGTTCATGTGAAGGTGAAGTATAATGTACATTTAGGCCATACAAGGTGAAGTCATGAAGTATCAAAAGATTGTTTGAAGGTCTCCTTATGAATGTTATCAAAATGTGAAAGAAATCAAATGATCTTAGAAATATAAAGATACATTTATGTGAAAGATGACTTAGAGTGGTCATAGTGATATTCCAATATCTACTGAAGAAACAAGGTCAGTTTTGTAGTTTGAACATTGTGTTGCAAAGCATTAAGCCATTTTGAGTCCTCATGTGGCATGTTTATATCGAGTTAGTATTTATTCTCAATATAGGATAGATTGCCAAAGTGTCATAAGTTCTAGTGGTAGGGGGTCTATGATCGAGTTCATAAGGATTTAGAAATCATATGAATCAGAACGGTTTGCAACAAGATGTCTTATGAATGATTAACAAGGTAAGTATGCAGGATCTCATCAAGTGTAATGACAAGTAAGAAGTTACAAAAATAAATGAGGCTATTGATGAAATAATCCATAGTAACAGAGGTAAAAGTTTATATGTCAAAATGGTATTGTAAACTGGAAAGTTTAATGGTATAATGAAATCAAATTTTCTATCATAGGTCTATTTAGGGTTTCTAGAACAATCTAGGTATAGGTGATATGATAATTACTTGAAGCAACAGGGAGTCATTGAAGAGTATTGGCTTGTCTAAGAAATTTGTGGTAGTTTGTTAAAGTGTTCATTTAAAGTATCAATACCCGTGATGTACTGAGTAAAGATGATCTTAAAAGGCTTGTATATCTAAATGTAATGCAGTATGTTATAGATGTGATGAGGGTTGAGGAACAGTTTTTGCTAAATATCAAGAAGGATGCATTGGGTTTATAAAATGATGCTAAAAATAGTAGATCGAAACACTCTTTAGGGATCTGATGAAAAGAGTAATTTATGCATCTCCATGTCAGCTAGATTTCAGGTGTTTTAAAAGCTTTTGGAAGATGTTTCAATGGCACTAGATATAGAATGATATTATGCATCAGGGGGAGCCATAAGGAGTTGTTGAATCATGAATTTAATATTGAGATGTTAGGGCTTGTCAAAGTACTTGTCAAAAATGCACTGAAGGTAAGCATGCATTCAGGGAATACAAAGTTCTAAAAGGTGAAAATGACTGTAGTTTGAGAGGTAAATTTGTTTTTTCTTATTATGCATGAAATAAGACCTAGAAAGTGATGATTTGAAGACAAAATGGAGGTGAAGAAAAATATAGGTGTGCAGCTATGTTTAGGGGGAGCTTGTATTAGGTCCATAGGATCTTTTTTATGCTATTGAAGGAGTCGAAAGAAGGAGAGAACTCAGTCCATGGGGAGCTTCTTAAGTCAAGTAAGTCCAGTAGTGAATTTTTGCATTGTGATTTGTCATGTGATACCAATTTTCATATCTAGGAGTCATTTTAGCCTTTTTCATAGATGTAAAAAGGGGAGAGAAGCATCAAAAACATGAGAAATGATGTCAGTGTAGGTGTGTTATTCATGTTGGTTGCCATCAATGTTTCTGATGATGGTTGCCATCAATAACAAAGGGGGAGATTTTTGGAACCATTGTGTGGTTTTGTTGTCATTGATGTCAACCCCCATTGATGGAAAAGGGTGTCATGTAGTCATGTGAGTCTCCATATGATGTTTTTCAGTGTCAAGCATGTATGAATGGTTGATGTGATTTGGTGAGTGTTCAGATGGTGTCATGGTGCATGGTCTAGTGAGATAAGTCACTATTTGAGTCAATAGTATGGAGGTATTCCTAAGCTAGTACTGGATGTGTTTCATGAGGTCATACATGGTCCATATGATGTGTCATGAGTGTAACATGGGTCTGTCATTGTAGTCAACTTGTTTCTAGCTCAGGTGGAGGCATGTTTCATAGCACTGAGGTCATAATGAGGTGAGATTTGAGAGGTAAACTGATGATTCTTTGTTGAAGCATGGTAGTAGCATATTCACAGTGTACTTGAGGTGTATGGTGAGTTTTTGGTCATAATTCAGAGGTTTAATGTATTTACAGGTGTCTCTTGAGAAGCTAAACAGTGGAAACAAACAAGTTTACATGGGTAAGTCACTATGGGTGGAGAGTTTGAGGAATATATGGGATATATGGTGAGCATGGACAGTTAGAGAATGTTTTCATGATGCTTCATGCCAATTTTTTAGGTCATTCTTGTTGAAGGAATTTTCAAGTTATGCAAGTTTTGATCAAAACCGAGGTAAGTAACTATTGTGATTTTCAAGCAAAGTTGGACCTTTTGATGCTCATTGTGAACTTTATGATTTTCATGGAGATCATAATATATTTGAGGAATATGTTTCTAAGGCCATTTATTAATATATCAAAAAATAATGAGGTGGTTTTATTGTCATGTTTTTATGAATGATCATTAAGAAGATAAAGTACTTTGAAACCCTAGTTAAACCCTAGCTAGGAGTAGTTTACAAAAAATTGCTTGTACAAGCCCAGTTTTTATTGGTATAGTTAAAATTTGATGATTGGATTTTGTATGTGAATCTTCTAGACTTCTAGAAATGTATCATATAACATGTGGTGAGTATGTAGGCTCCACCTAGAATTTTCTTGTTTATGAAAAATTCCAATTTTAAATGAGAAGTTTCCAAGTGAGGTAATGACTAAAAATCCTTGGAGTTGATAATTGATTTCCACGATGGTTTTAGGTCATGGTGAAGGTGAAAAAAATAATTTTTTTCCCTATCTTTGTTGACCGAGTTTTGGGGCAGTTTGGAGCAGCTGTTAGTAAAATTGAGATTGCATGAGCTACATGGGGAGTTAGGACTCCATTAAAGTTATGTTGTGAAGCTGGTTCAAAGATATTTCCATTTTAATATCAAAATTTAATATTATAAAATGTATGCAAAATTTATGATCTTTTATTCAAGGCTTAAGTTTAAAGGATGCTTGTTCTATTAGGGTGCATGTAGCTACATGAGGTAAAATGATGTTTCCAAAATTTTCAAGATTTTTGAAGGTTTTTTATGGATTATAAATAATTATTAAGCAGGACTAATTCTTTGGTTAATCTTGGAAGTTTTTTTTATGTTGGAGCAAGTTGGGCTAAGTAACAGTTCTTGAGTCCAAGTAGGCTTAAAAATTAGTTTGTAGAGATAGACTGTTTGGAGGCCTTCCACTTGGAGTTGGAAAGGATTTATTATATTTTATACAAAGGTAATTAAGATATATTTCCAATGAAGTATGGTTTTTTTCATGGTGAGATGGTCATCTTTATGTATTCCTTCAGGATAAGTTTTGAAGAAGTTTGTATCTACCAGTTTCAAGACATTCTTATTCTTACTGAAGTTTTTAAATTAGTTGAGAGCGTCAAATGGATGTATTTGATGCTTTCTATCACCTGTAAAGCTGAATAGGGGTGAATGCGAAATATATTTAATGACATTTTTAGGTCTTGAAAGAGTATCGAAAGGGTGTTTATCAGTAGCAGTTTGGAAAATTAGAATTTTGAGGCAGCTTGATTTGGTGAAGGATAAAAGTTGTTGTGGTTTGAACCAAGTGATTGTTTCATGAGATATAACTTTCATAGATAAGTATTCTAAAGTTATGAAATTTCTATTGAGTGTTTCACATGCCATAGTTGAGTTCATATTTAGGGTTATTTGAGGCCCAAAGTTCAAATTCAGGGTGCTGGAAACAGGTATTTTGTGAAGGCTAATGAGCTAATGGGCTCATTAAACAAAATAATTTGATTGGTTCATGATAATTGTGACCATATATGGTCATTTTAAATTTATTTTACTCATGTGTGGTTGATTTTTAGAGCTTGACTACCAAATATGATTTTGGAATGAGGGTATTTTTGTCATTCTAATGGTAGGGTTTTGAGACACTTTGGTGCATAGATGAATGTTGTTTTTGGCATGACCAACCTATTTGGATTATATGTACCATTGTAATGGATGTACTTGAATGTTATAAAGGTGTATGGGTCAGAATTTATCATGAAGATACTGAACTCCTTTGGGTTAGAAAGAATATTTACATATAAAAGTGAAGTTTGAGCTCATTTTGTGAGATAGTCTTGCATGGGTGAAAAGTGCGACCCATAGGTGAGTGAATTTCAGGTATGATTGCATATTTTGAAGGTTATGAGGAAGAGTCGTGATAGATTTAGTAATACTTATTGGATAGCATGATGGATAAGATTTTTAGAGGAAATAAAGTTGAGAAGGAAGAATATTAGAGCAAGATTGAAGACATAGGTTTTTACCTAGGGTTTGTGAGATTGAATAAGTGATCTCCATAAGTTGTGGCAACAAAATTATCAAAGAGATCAAACATATAATTAGGTGTGATGAGTTAGTTTCTTGGTCATCTTAGGGGGTTGTATCCTCCTTTTGGAGTTGGTAATTTACTAAATTAGGGGTTGGTTATCCATGTACGGTTGGTGCTCTCACTAAATCTAGGGGTTAGTGCTCCTTGTGAAGTTGGTGCTTAACAATTAAATCTATTTTCTTTGTGTAATATAAGAAGAATTTTCAGTGGGTTTTCTTCCCCATGAGGGTTTCCCACTTATATATGATGTTAATTTTTGTTGTATACTTTGTTTCATGCTCTTGTGAATATCCTGTTACATATCTAATGCACACATATGGTTATGGATGGTTAATGGATGAATGTATCAATGAATGTATGTAATGGTAAATGAATTGAAAGATAATTTACATGACTCATTTACCCCCTCTCTCAATCCATTATGCTTCCAACATGTATCATCCTCCCTAATATTTAGATAGATTTTGTACCATTCTCAATTTTCTCTTGCTAGTAGGTATATGAGGTCATAGAAGAGTGATTAGTATAGGTAGTCTAGTTTTTAATCCTTCACAAATTCAAATTTTCCATTTTCTCTCCAAAAAATGCATATTTGAATGTTGAATTCCATTTTGGATTGGATTATGTGTTTTGGGATGGTTTAGGGGTCATTCATAGGTTTTAAATCATGTTTTAATATTGTAATAATACCTATAGATCTATTAGAGTCATAATTGAGTCATATGTTAGAAGTTTGGGGTTTTAGTCAAAAACTTAAACGTTCACCAAGATTTTTCCATGTGACCAAGAGGTTAAAAATTTAAAGATTAATTCAAAGATATTTTTGAATGTATAAGACCCCAATTTAACTATCTTGATCTCATTCCATTTGAATGAGAATCAGGATAAAGTTCAAAAGAAGTTGGTGAAAGGATTTTCTTGTATACACAATTGTCTTACTTTGTAATTGTTCTTGTATAACTTTTGGTGATGGTTTTATATAATCTTGTGGTGACTCTTAAATTCATGTGATCTAATATAATAGATTATGAATCCTCCTTTGTACTTAAGAGAGCACATTGTTGAGCATAGGTACAAAGTTAGTGTAACTATGCAAACCTGATCAATTTGCATTCTTGAGTGTAGAATCTGGGAAAGACTTGACAAAGAGGTAATGCATGTATGTGAGAAGAATTTTTATACCAACACAAACCTCCAAACATCTTTAAAATAGTGAAAAGAGAGTGTACTAGGCTATACTCATTAAGATACAAAGAAGAAGGTAGATAAACATTGATTCTAAGAGCAAAAAAGAGAATTTTTTCTTGATGTACAATATTGAAGACATTTCCATCCATATTAGTAAGGTAAAAAATTTGGAGGAGGATCACAAAGGATTCTAGTAAAATTTCAGAGCCTTGAAACTTAATCTTTTTCATTTTATTCCAAATTAGATCCTATCGGGCAAGTTGGAAAAACCACATAGGGTTCGGTACAATTTCATTAGTTAGAGGCCTTAAAGATGGCATAAGAGTGTGAAAATTTTCAGTTAAGATACTCACATCATTTCCCTATGAGTTCTAGAGGTTTTAGATCATGACTAACTAGTAAGAGTTTATTTTCATGATATTCTTTATGTGGAAACTATAGTGCATTACATTATAGTTTCAAAGGATTAAAGATTAAGAGAAACTAATTGGTGGAAGCCCTAAGCAGTGAATCAAACCCCCAAAAATTGAATAACTCATCTTTGAAAGGGATACAAAAAAACCCATGAATAATCCTTGTGAAAGAAGATCTTACTTATTGAATGTAAATGACAGTCTTTCCTTATTCATGTGATAGAGGGTAACGAGGGTTTGTTGAAAAATTGAGAGTTTAAGATTTGTACATAAAATAGATACGTGGAAATTCACACATATCATTTGAATAGTACATAGGTTGAGGTTAAATAATAATTCCTCCCCAAACATTTCCCAACTGAGAGAGAAACATGCCAGTTTGAATAAAGCACAGTGGATTTAGGAAAAGGATAATTCAAGAAGGAAAAATGGAATTTAGAGTATTTGTTACAAGGTAAGACCTATTGAAACTTGGAATGGTCATTAATAGGCCCAATGGGTATTTGAATTTTTTTTTTTGTAGTATGATTTCCTAAGACAAGAATTATCTCAGAAAATCCATACTACCATGGCTATTAGGAAAGAGTTAGCCTAAAAGAGAAAAAAGGAGATAAATGGGCTAACAAAAGGATTTAATACCTAAAATTGAACCCATTCCTTGAAAATAAAAAATGGTACATAGGATTACTCTTGGTTTTTTTTTTGTATGCCCCAAATTCCCTAACCATGAATATAGTATTGGCCTTGCTTGAGAAGTTCTTAAGACAATTTTGACAAAATTGAGTTGATTGGTTGATTCTTTTTGCTTTTAATCCATTTTATGGTTGAATACGAATTGGTTGAAGGTCACAATTAAAGTGAAAGAGGATAGAAATATAAAGGTTCATTTTTGGGGTTAGGTTTAATTGAAGAAGAGGAATCCAAAGCCTACCAAAGTGGGTTTCTTGACTAGAAGTGTACTATTTAGGAAGTTTTAAGATAATTAACCTTGTGTGTTGATTGAATTTTTATGTATCTCTACATCATTTGGTATCAAAGTGTGTAAAATATTCTTAAAATTTATAAGGGTTATTATTTTAAGTGTACTATTTAGAAATTTTTAATATAATTAACCTTGTGTGTTGATTGAATTGTTATGTAGTTCTACATCATTTGGTATGAATGCAGTGACCTTGGATTTCATAATAGCTAATATTGGTATATGTATGTTGTCATCATCATGTGGTTATCGAAAATTATTGTGTACTTTTATTATATAATGTTCCTTATGCAGGAACATCAACTCTATCTCTTAGAAAAAGGGACGTAAATTTTTCATACAATGTCATATTGATGTGATGTTTTTTTTGGAAAGATAAAAAGGAGGTGCACAACTTTGCAGTTTACATCATCTTTAGATTCGGTCTCTACATATGACCAAAAGTCTGTACAAGTCAGATCATTTTTTCTGAAAAAAAATCAGATTTAGCTGGTAAATTGGTAAGATCTCAAAAACTAAGATTCATATTCTTCTAAAATTTTGTGGGTTTCAAGAAAAATATTGTATGATGCGGCTATCAAAATTTTAGAAAACCCCAGATCACGGTTTGTGAGAAAAGGTGAAAACAATATTTAGATTGTTTGTTTGGATCTTGGGAACAAACAGGTCAGCGGTTCGATTCCCACTCTCTCCATATTTTTTATTAAATTATTTCTTTTGGAAAATTTATAGAAATTACTAAATTTTGGGATATTTCCAAATTTAGAAGCTCACCAAACACATTTAGAGCCACCACTAAATTTAGCGAAAAAACACCTATTGGGGGTAAAAAAAAATTTGGCCTAAATTGTGTATTTTGTGATTCTAGACCCTTTTTTGTAAAGAGGGGGGACACAAAAACTTCTTTTTGATGTACTTTTGGAGAATTTTGTACTAATCTTGGTGCATAAAGTTGAAAAAAAAAAGTGCAAATTTTTTATTTTTGGTTCTATCACACGAGATCTTTGATCTCATAGCAGCATTTGGTATATACGGTGCCTCTGGGAAGTGCTTATAGGTAATGCCGTCGCGACTACTACTGCACTTAATGCCTAACACAGCTACCTAAACGTCATCTGGGCATCGACCCTATAAAATCGACGGGGAGTAATAAGGACACAATACACACACATTTGAGCCCTCCCATCCGTTTGTACTTGCACAAACCCCTCTCCGTACTGTCTACGTACCACGTACTAAATTCTTTCACATGCATTAACACCTCTTTCCGTACTGATGGGTATATTGAAAGGGTGATCTTCTTCCATGTACCGACGGGTATATCGGAAGGGAGTGTATATAGAAAGGTTTAGTATATCGGCCTGACGGTATATCGAGAGGGAGACCATAAACCCTGGAGTGATAAGAGCCTTACCCTTTGTCAGAAATTCAGAGTTTTAGAAATTCAGATTGCAGAAATGGGTGCACAAGCACCAAATTTATTCTTGCCATATTCACAACTTCTTAGAGGAGACAACTATGTTACATGGAAACCGAAGATCAAGACGTTACTTGAGTTTGAAGACCTGATGGACAGTTGTAGGATGGACAAACAACAAGATCACTTGTATGATGGAAGACAACAAGTTCAATTTGATAGGGCCAATCAAAAAGCCAAGTTGATCATCTTGTTTAGCGTAACAGATGATGTGCAACCCCACATTAGAGATGCCACATCAGCCAAGGATGCATGTGATAAGTTGAGCACAGTCTATGAGGCAAAGAACAAGAATGCCATCCTCAACCTACTATCACAACTGCATACTCTCAAATTCAAGAACAATGAGAAGGTTGAAGTTTTTTTGAGATGATTTGGCTACTTTTAAGGGCATCTCTATTGGCATTGGGAAAAGAGATAAGTGATGAAGACCTCGTACCAATTGTGGTGCGAGCACTTCCTCCTTCCTACAGAATCTTTGTGACAACTATCAATATGAGTGAACACACAGTCACCTTTGAGAAGTTGGTCAATCTACTTCAACAAGAAGAGGCAATGAACAACAAAGAACATGAAGATGAGAAAGCACTATCTTCCAATCATAAAGGAAAGGGAAAATTTCATTCCAATCACAAGAAGTCCCAACAAAATCAAGTCAACAAAAGGACCAAAGTCAACGAGGACAACACCAAGAAGTGTCCCATTTGTAATAGAGGGGGGACAGGGACATCAAAGATTGTTGGTACAATTCCTACAAAAGGGGTTCATCAAGCAATTCAAAACCCGATAACCAACATGGTAACAATAATTCAAATAAAGGGAAGTCCAACAACAACAATCAAGGGTAGAAAAATGGTAATTGGCAAAGAAAACCCAAACAACAAGGGTACATTGCCGAACATGAGGATGATTTAGATGAAGTACACCACATGTATTCTGCTCAATTTGATGAAGAAACCAAGTCCACACAAGATATTTGGTATGTTGACTCGAATGCAACTCGACACATGACTGGACGCAAGGATTGGTTCTACACACACTACGTGACTCCCTAACAAGAACCATGTGTCATTAGGTGATGACTCATCATACAGTGTCAAGGGGATTGGAAACATTTCACTACCTCTTGGAAAGCATGACTGCAAAATCACAAATGTATTGTATGTACCTGGATTGACCAAGAATTTGCTATCAGTTAGTCAACTCCTTGATCACAACTTGAAGTTGGATTTTGACTGTAATAATGGAGAAAAAGTGTGCTTGATAAGAGATAAGTCAAGAGGTTCCAAGATTGTAGCAAGAGCCTCCAATGTGGGACGCATGTTCCAACTCGATTTTGTCTGCAAGGATGATCAAGCTCTAGTGGCCAAAGACACACAATCTGCAGAACTATGGCATCACAGATATGGTCACATCAGTTTTAGCTATCTCCAAACACTTCAAAAGGGAAACATGGTGAAAGGATTTCCTACACTCAAGCACAACACTGACAAGTGTCACAATTGCCTAGCTGGAAATCAACACAGAGTACCCTTCCAGAAGAACACATATAGATCTAAGGGAAAGCTTGATTTGGTGCACACTGATCTTTACGGGCCCATGCAACCAAGTCATTCTGGATGTCAATACTTCATGCTTTGTGTTGATGACTACTCAAGAAAGATGTGGATATATTGTCTAAGAAACAAGAGTCAAGCCTTTGAGACATTTCAGAAGTTCAAAGCACTTGTTGAGAATGATCAAAACTCTCTGCTCAGATCGAGGGGGGGAATTCACAAGTAATGAGTTCAAGACTTACCTGGAAGCTCATGGGATTCGTCGAAAAATGCCTCCTACTCACACACCACAGCAGAATGGTATAGTTGAGAGAAGGAATCGTACTATCATGGAAATGGTGCGATGTATGATTGACGAATCAAGTTTAACAAAGACATTTTAGGCAGAAGCTGCAAGAATTGCAGTCTATTTGTTGAACAGAGTGCCCACAGAAGCTCTTGAAAGAGTGACACCTCAAGAAGCATGGTCAAATTGGAAACCATCAATTGCACACCTAAGAGTATTTGGGTGTAAAGCTAGCATGCACATACCCAAGAAGAACAGGAACTAGTTGGATATGAAAGCTGAGAAACTGGTATTCATTGGATATAGTGAAGAAGCACTTGGGTACAGATTATGGGATCCAAAAGTAAAGAAAGTATACACAAGTAGGGATGTTGAGTTATTTGAGAAGAAACAAGCAGATGCTCCACTCAACGACTCAACAAACATGCAGAATACACCTCTTGTGAAGACAAAATTTCATGTTCCCACTAAAGATGATAGTGATGAATTGGATGATGGTGAAAACTTGGATCCACCACAAGCCAATGGAACAACTAAGAAGTTACCTAAATGGTATACTCAATTAATAAGAGATGTAAATTTGGATGAAGCACCTAGCACATCATCCAATCCTGGACCTATAACTCGCAGTCAAGCTCGTGAAGAGGTCAATTATGCCCTAATGAGCAGAGTTGTTGAAACAATTGAGCCATCTACAGTTCAGGAAGCCCTACAATCAAAAGCTTGGAAAGATGCCATGGATTCAGAGTATCAGTCAGTGATGAAGAACAACACATGGAACCTTGTCAACCTTCCACAAGGAAGAAACCCATTGGATGCAGATGGATATTCAAGACTAAGTACAAATCAGATGGGACTATTGACAAGTATAAAGCAAGGCTTGTAGCAAAGGGGTATGCACAATAAGAAGGCATTGATTATGAGGAGACATTGCTGCCACAGCCAAGATCAAGAAAATCAGGATGATCTTTGGCTCTAGCTGCACAATTTGGTTGGAAAGTCCACCAAATGGATGTGAAAAGTGGTCTTTCTTAATGGATATTTGCAAGAAGAAGTCTATATGACTCAGCCAGAGGGTTATGTAATACCAGGAAAAGAGATGATGGTATGCAGACTCATAAAATCTCTATATGGCCTAAAACAGGCACCCCGGGCATGGGTACATCAAAATTGATGAGCATCTCATAAGTCATGGGATGTCGAAAGGAATCATTATGACCCCAATCCTACCTCAAAAAGTCAAGGGGGGATATTGTCATTGTGGTTGTTTATGTCGACGATCTAGTCATTACAGGTAGTTCTGTGAAGATGATCGAGTGCAACAAAGAAAGATTTTAATCGATCGTTCGACATGACAGATCTCGGGCTCATGCACTATTGTCTTGGGTTGGAAGTATGGCAAAAAGAGAATCATATCTTTGTGTCACAGTTGAAATACACCAAGACAACACTCGAGAAATTTAGGATGATGGACTACACTCCTATTGCTACACCTATGGAAGTGAGACTTTAGTTATCTCGTTCCGATCCATCACAACCGGTGAATGCAACTCTCTATCGGCAGTTGATTGGGAGTCTCATTTACCTGACATATACTAGACCAGATATTAGCTTTGCAGTCAGCTATTTATCACGCTTCATGCAAGAACCAAAAATATGTCATTGGAAAGTAGCAAAGAGAATACTGAGATATCTAAAGGGTATAGTTGACCTTGGTCTAGAGTACAAGAACGAAAATTTCTTCTTGACAGGATATTTAGATTCAGATCATGCAGGAAACATGGATGATAGGAATTCAACATCAGGCTTCATCTTCTTTATGGGATCTGGACCGATATCATGGGGAAGCAAGAAACAAAACTTTGTTTCCCACTCTTCTATAGAAGCAGAGTATCGAGTTGCAGGTGAAGCTGTTTGTGAAGCAATATGGCTACGCTGAATACTGGAAGGAATTGGTATACCACAACAGAAATCTACTCCAGTATATGTTGATAATGAAGGAGTTTTGAAGCTTGTTCGCAATCTATTATTTCATGAGAGAACCAAGCATATTGAAGTACAGGTTCATTTCATACGTGAGCATGTCTTGAAGCACAACATACAACTCCAGTTCTGTCCTACAGTTGAACAGAAGGCAGATGTTTTCACTAAGTCACTTGCACGTGACAAATTCACACTGTTCAGAGAGTTCCTCTCCACTTCATTGGAAACTATGCAAAATTAAGGGGGGGAATGTTAGCATAATTTAGCATAGGCATATTTATTACATTTTATTGCATTGTCTTTTATTTAATAATGTGCAACATGTGCATTCTAGTCTAGTGACTTACATTCAATATTGTTATGTTAGATAACATTCAATATTGGTATTAGTAGTAATTACATGTGCATGTGAGATGGGTCTTATCATCTCGTAGTTGGTGCCTGCTAGGGTGTCATGTCTATCCATGTGAGGCTATCTAATATCTATAAATATTACAGCTCTTGCATTGTTATGTAATCTGATTTCATGATCAATAATATTTGTGAGGATTTCGTCCCTCTTTGGTCATTGCAATCTTATTCTATTATATCATTTGGTATCAAAGCTATACCATTATTATCAGGGTTCTTGATTGCTGCGAAGAGAGAAGACCCCAAACTTATAAGATAATTTCTTGATAGTGTTTTAAAGGAGTTACATATACAAAATAACTCTATCAAGTACCCATTTGATAGCTATTTGTATTAGTCATCTACAGGTGTGTAAGAAAGTGAAGAATACTGAGTTTGTTAAAAACAATGACTTGAAAGGATTTCATGAGAGAGTGAAGGTATGTGGAAAGTAATTTGTGATCTTCACATAATTACTAATTAATCCTAGAAATTAAAAACTAAGAACAATCACTCATAATTTGTTCTTCATAACAATATACCTAGTAATTATATGCTACAGAGTTGGCTAGGAGATTCTTTGAGGGTTAAGGGAGATTTTTTTTACGAATAAGTAATTTGTAACTCTACACATTAGATAAAATTCAAGAGGAGAAGAGTAATAAAGAGATTGTTATGCCTTTGAAAGACCTTTCCTACAATAAAATTGTACCATAATACCTCTAGGACTGTAAGTGAGTATATAAACCTAATTGAAGGTCTAGAAGGGTGGATTAGGAGAAATTTTTACAAAGGGAACTACATTGAAACTTTGCATGAAGGGATTAGATCCTAAAGGGTATTATAAAATGTCTTTATATAGTGGAATGAATCATCAAGAGAAATATTAGAGGGGAAAACTATTTTGTCAGGCCTAGTAGAGAGCTAAGTGCTAGCAAGGGGAAAGAGAGAGAAAAAAGTGACTTAGATACGGTGTGAAGACCCAAATTTTTGTAAACTTCATTAATGGGACAAGGATATTATCATCTAGTCATAATTTATTTTGAATCTATGTTGAAGTCTCTAATCAAGGAACCTCTAGAAGTATTGTTTTAAGAAGCCTTAAGTAGGGAAGATTTGCACAAAGAAGCTAAATAGACATTTTAATGATTTGGAACCATTTCAAAGGTGGAGATAGAAAATTTGGAATTTTAAGAACCATATAAAGTGGTTAGTAAAGTGGAATTAAGTTTGGAATCAAGAACCTTCATGTTTAAACGACGTAGTAAGCTAAAGTGAAAAACTAGTTTTGAAGACCTTTAAAAGGCATATTTGAATTTTGCATCATTTCTAACACAGTGAATTGAGTTTGATTGACCTTGTTACTACATCAATTGGTATCAGAGTGAAAATATGATTATTGGAAAAGGAAAATATATTGTTTTGACAGTGATTGCAAGTATAGGACAATATGGTACAAGTAAGATAAATTAAAAAGTCATATTGGAAAAAGAGAATAGAAATAATGATGGAGATTGTGATGAGAAGGTTAGAGAACATGCAAGAGAATTAGAGAAAGATGATGATGGAGATAAGATATATGCAAAGGAATGAAGTAAATAGGTAGGTGCAATTTGTAGGAAGATGCTACAAGTGTCAGAGGTATGCAGGGCATAAATCATATGAGTGTAATGAGGTGAATGCATGGATGAGAAAGGATAGCAGAGCTACTAATCATATTGTACAAGAAAATGATAAGTCATTTTTGTGTATAAGAGTACTTTTAAAACCAAGTAAAACAATGGAAGAAATAACACAAAGAAGGTGCTTGTCTAGAACTGCATGTAAGGCTAAAGGAAATGTTTCTAAAGCTATTATTGATAGTGGAAGTATAGAAAATATTGTTTCATTTGAATGAAAAACACTATGCACCCTAACCCATATGAGGTGTCATGGATGCAAAAAGGACATAACATCTTGGCTAGGGAATAGTGTCAAGTTGAATTTCAGATTGGGGAATATAAGGATAAAGTGCTATGTGATTTAGTCTCTATGGATGTCTGTCATGTGTTGTTGGGAATACCATGGAAGTATGATAGAAAGGAAGTGCATGATGGAAAGAAGAATACCTACACTATTATAGCACCAACAGGATTCAGCCACACTCTTCTACCTATTAAAGGTGAACAAGAAACACAAACATGACCAGTAATGATGGTGGTAGCTAAGAAGATCTTGGTATAGACTACAAAAGTATGCAAAAGGACACTATTCAGGGCTATTAAGCCTCGTGAGATTGATTTGAACAAAGGTTTTGAGAAAGAGATAGAGATGGTTGTAAGACAAGAAGAGGTAAATGATGAAGGTAATGATGAAAAAGATGATAGGGTGAGAATGAAAAATCATGTTAAGGTTCTTAAAGACAGGCAGAGAGTTATAGTGGATAGAGAATCAAATGATGAAGTTGAGAAAGATGACTAGAAAATGTTATGTGAAGAATACAAGAGTGGAAAGGAAGAAAAACATAGCATAGGGAGGATTAGTGAGGCATGCAGACCTCTTGTTTTTATCCTAACATTTCTTTGAGTATTGGTTTTGTAGGTAAAGATGAAAGGAATGAAGATAGAGATCAATTAAAGAAGAACATGGTGTAGTTAAAGTGGATAAGGTAGATTCAAGGTAATTTGCAAGAAAAAATCAATAAAGAAATCTCACGAAAGGAAGACTACGTGAATGTTCAGGAATTTGAAGACCAAGAATAAAAAAAAGTAGTGTAACAAGGACATGGAACAATCCAACAATGAGGATAAAGCAATCGGTCATGATAATGCAACAACTGAGATAAAAAAGCCAACTAAAAGCAATATGATCCTTACAAACAAAAACTAGTACTTCCTAAACTTGAAAGAGAAGAGATCCAAAAAGAGAAGCAAGAATGTGAGATTGTGAATTTAACAATCATGAAAGATGAAGCAACAATATATGCATATCAAAGTCAAGCATACATACTCAAGTATCAAATGGAACATGGAGAAAACACTCCTAGAAATGTCATCATGATCAAGAATGTAAACATTTAAAAAGAGTATCATTTGATGAATTACCAAGGACATCTAAGAAGGATAGAGAAAGGATGGTACATAGTCAAGGAAATTTTTTGGAAGATAATCTACAATTGGAAGTAGAGAAAGATGAAGAAGAAAGAAAAACTATTCCTTCCCTAAGAGTATGATGCAGGAGCATCAAATCTCAATATGTAAATATGAGGTATACCATCAATTTTGTCTTGATAAGAGATTTCATAGGTATTTGGGGTCATAAAAGGTCTATTAGGAAAGTTAGATTGGTTTCACGACCTTCATGAATTTGAAATTGCAATTTTAAATCTTGGGGGCATTTTTGGCTTGTTTAGTAAATATTAATGTAATCTTGGAGAATCATTGTTATATAACAAGCTTGTAATGAGCCTTGTTGAGAATTAGGAGTATTCGAGAAGCCATGTTTGTGAAATAGGCCTAGGGTCCTAGATTACTAGATTAGACTAGGTTTTAATAAACTAATAAAGGGACTAAAAATGTAATAAGAAGGATCTTTGAGTTAAGAGTCAGTTATGAAAGTTTTTGAAGGCCTACTAAAGCCTCATTTTGTAACTGTATTATCATCATTCAAATATCTTCATGAAGGAGAACTTGGAGCTCCAATAAATTGAGTATTTTGGCTTGTAAATTAGTGTTGTGACTGTGTGATTCAATGATTCAAACTCATATTGTGTGTATGTATGGATGGGAACTCATTAATATAAGTCTATAAAGGAGTTGAGAAGGATATGAAAGAGGTTAAATTATTTATATGCATGTATTTATAGCCCTTGTAATTAATTATTGAAACACTTCTTGAACATTATGACTATATATGTGAAATCAAGGTAGAGATACAAGTTTGAACATGGTTGCAGGTGAAAATTCAACTGTATCAAGTCTAAAGAGTTTTTATAAAGTGACCAAGGGTTGAATAACTTACAGATATTGTAATAGAAGTAAAAGAACTTTAGGCCTCATAGAACCTATGTGTTGAAAAAACTTGATCGCAGAGGTAGAGCAAAGAAGATTGGAGCTACATGTAAATCCAAGGGAGTCTTATAAACTACTAGTAAGCTATAACGGAGAAGGAAGGCCAAGAAAGTAATTTTGAACAATTTTTAGGCTTGAAAAGTAAGAAAATTTTATTTTATAACCATAATTCACCTTTTTGAGACTGTTTAAAAACCCTCATCAGGGTTTAGAAGAAATCCATTGTTTCTTTATCTTTATAGAGAAACAGAGGCTCAAAATTGTAGGGTATCTTTGTAAGGGTATTCTGGAGGTCATACCAATATCTAGAGCTTTGGAAAAATTCTAATGTTAAGATATTGATAACGGTCCACCTCCAGTTCAGTGGAATTTATAAAGGGCCTGAGGTTTGTTGAAGATGGTGGTTTCTTGATTGCTACGAAGAGAGAAAACTCAAACTTACAAGCTAATTTAATGATATCATTTTAAAGGAGTTACTTATACAAAATAACCCTAACAAGTACCCATTTGATAGCTATTTGTATTAGTCATCTACAAGTGTGCAAGAAAGGGAAGAATACTGAGTTTGTGAAAAACATTGACTTGAAAGGATTTCATGAGAGAATGAAGGTATGTAGCAAGTAATTTGTGATCTTCACCCAATTCCTAATTAATCCTATAAATTACAAACTAAGAACAATCACTCATAATTTTTTCTTCATAATAGTATACCTAGTAATTATATGCTACAAAGTTGACTAGGATATTTTTTTAGGGTTAAGGGAGATTATTTGAAGAATACATGATTTGTAACTCTACACATCAGATAAAAGTGAAGAGGATGAGAGTAATTAAGATATTTTTATGCCTTTGAAATACCTTTGCTATAAGAAAATCGTTCCAGAATACCTCTAGGACTGTAAGTGAGTATGTAAACCTAATTGAAGGTCTAGAAGGGTGGATTAAGAGAAATTTTTACAAAGGAAACTACATTGAAACTTTGCATGAAGGGAGTAGAGCCTAAAGGGTATTATAAAAGGTCTTTATATAGTGGAATGAATCATGAAAGGAAATATTAGAGGGGAAAACTACTTTGCCAAGCCTGTTAGAGAGTTAAGTGCTAACAGTTGGAAAGAGAGAAAAAAGTGACTTAGATATAGTGTAGAGACCCAAATTTTTGTAAACTTCATAAAGGGGAAAAGGATATTATCATCTATTCATACTTTATTTTGAATCTATGTTGAAGTCTCTAATCAAGGAACCTCTAGAAGGATTGTTGTAAGAAGCCCTAAGCAGGGCAAATTTGCAAAAAGAATCTAAATAGATATTTTAATGATTTAGAACCATTTCAAAGGTGGAGATAGAAAATTTGGAAGTTTAAGAACCTGATAAAGTGGTTAGTGAAGTGCAATGAAGGTTGGAATCAAGAACCTTCATGTCTAAAGGAACTAGTAAGCTAGAGTGAAAAGCTAGTTTTGAAGACCTTTAAAAGGCATATTTGAGTTTTGCATGATTTCTAACACATTGAATTGAGTTTGATTGACCTTATTACTATATAATTTGGTATCAAAGAGAGAATTTAATTCTTGGAAAAGGAAAAGATATTTTTTTAACAGTGATTGCAAGTAAGATAAATGAAGAAGTCAGATTTGGAAATGAGAATGGAAAGAATGATGGAGATTGTGATGAGTAGGTAAGAGAACATGGAAGAGAGTTGGAGAAATATGATGATGGAGATAAGCTATATGCAAAGTGTACAAAAAATAATGGTGTTAGTGTGCAAACTAGGAAATAAATCGATTTAAATCCTAAACTAACACTACTATTTGCTACCTCAGATAAAGAAAGGATGGAAAGAGGGAGAATTATACCTGCACTTACCATCTAACATGCAATTCTCCTTCCTTTATGTTGGATTTTCTTGTGGATTGGAATATTGCTTCAGATTTGGATGTGGGAAGACTTGGACAACACCTCCCCTTTGATGATTAATTCTTGGATGCTTGGATGAATACTATCGATGGTTTGATTGAAGCTTGAAGGATGAGGATGGATGATTAATGATCAAAATAATAGAATTATTTTATGGATTTGTAACTTGTGCTCTCATGAAGGAGGAGAGCTCAATTTATATCTTGAGAGTGGAAAATTGGATGGCTAAGATGAAGCCATGTTGGATTGAATCTAAGGGCTACAAATTGATGAGAGGATTGGATTTGTGTAGAGATTCGTAGAGAATTATAGAATGGAGAATTCTAGATTCAAAAATTCAAATGGGAGAGGTAAATAATAGTTGGAATATTAGAGATGGTTCTAGAAATAGAACCCTCTAGATTTAGAGGTGTATTTGGATGTGCACATGATTAATTTAGATTAAATTATGTGATTAGGATAATTAATGATGAGTGACTACATGGAATAACTAGTGGTAGGTGTAGGTGTAGACTAGGGTAGGTGAGGCATAGAAATATTTAAAACCTATAAATGTTAAGTGAGATTTAGATAGGATAATGTGATATAATAAAAGGGATCAAGGATGAAATGGGATAAAAGGATTAATGATATATAATAGATGTTATAAAAGGGATTTTTAATGGAATATTTAGATAAATGATGAAATATTGGAATAAATGGATTAATGATGAAATGAATTAAAATGGATTGGCAACAGATAAATGGTGATGAGGCTAAAATGCGGGACATGATTAATGTTAGTTAGTCATGTAGACATTTTAGGTGTATACATTTTTCCCTCTTTGAAGGATTATTACATTGCAATGATCATTCAAAGAATAAGAAGATGGTGATAGGATGGTAATATGATGCCCCCTCGAGTGGGTAGGTGGGGAGGCTTGAGGTGGGTAGCCACTTGAAAAGAGAGGAGATGCCCTAGTGAAAATATGAAGGGGTTGTGGGTGAGATGATGAGAAGATTATAGGAGGCCCCAATCATCAGTATATGACAAGTGTACATGATGTTTGGATTTTGGATGCCCCAATAAAGGGGTTGATGTTTTGGCTGTTTGGATATTGGATGTTGCTGGATCACATGATTTTGGATTGATGAATGTTGTTAATTTTAAATTTTTGGATTGTTGGATTTTGATAATTTGGATTTGGGATGCCCCAGTCAAGGGGTAAGGATTTTGATTTTGGATGTTGGATCTTGGATGTGAAGATGCTTGGATGATAGGACTTGATAGGATTGATTGGATGAATAAGATTTGATGATTGGATGTTAGATGATTGATGAAGGGTTGGTTGGATAAGGTGATGATGAGTAGGCTAAGTGATGATGTAAAGGGGTGGTGCTATCGTAAAGTGCCCACAATTATCATCAAACAAGTTTGTTAAGATGTGGAATAGAGAAAGATGCACCAATGGTATAAAGACCATGATGTTTTAATTACTAGATGACCCTGTCATCATACATTGGACAAAGTAATATTAAAAAGGGGGTCCTCATATCATTAGACCTCTAGAAAAATAAAAGGAGGCCTTATATCATCAGACAAGTGCTAAAAGAAAAGAAAAAGTGGCCTCATATCATTGGCCAAAACATGATGAAAATGCATGAAAAATATGAACAAGCACCCACATAAATGCATGCAAAAGTATTTTAAATTTTATGTGGTTTTTTTATTTTTATAGATTTTTAAGATTTTTTTTTTTTTTGGATTTTAAAGATTTTTTTAGATGTGGTGTGATGAAGATGTGATAGGGATGCGGGTTGAAAGGAGGTCACTTTCTCCTATAAGTCCCAAGGGAGATGTGGATACGGATTAGGGCTAAAGGGATGGATTTGGATAGGACAAGGGATATGGGATAAAGGGGTTGGTTGGATAAGATAAGAGATGTAAGATAAAGGGATGATTGTGGATAGGATAAAGGATGTGGGATAAAGGATGTGGGATAGAGGGATGATTTTGGATAGGATAGAGGAGATTTGATTGGATAAGGTAGGATGCAAGACAATTGGATAAGATAGGCCCCCAAGTAAAGGGTGAGCTGATGGATGATAGTGTAGTTTGGTGCGCCCCCAAGTGTAAGTAAGGGATGGTGCCCCCAGTGGATGATAAAGTTGCCCCAAGTCATAATGATGATGGGTTAAAGGAATCAAAAAAGGGGGGGGGGGGCCAGAAGGGTGGATAGGATAAAGCAATAGGATCATCGATTTCCCACGGATGATGGATGCAAAAGGATGTCGATGTAAAGGATAGATGGTTCGTAATGGATGATGAACAAAAGATGAGCTTAATATTACATGTTGTAAAATAAAAGTGGGACTAAAACAAGAGTGTGACCAAGTTCTAAGCCATACTTGGCAACATAAAAGCATGATGCCTCTTCAAGATGAAGTGTGTTTGATTGTGATAGTTAATTACTGCTTGAAGTGAATACTTAATTGGTAGTATGTGAAGACAAACTAGCCAATGTATAGGGAGTGATTAAGTCAAGTAGGTTGATGGAAGGTGAATAGAAGGTTAAGTCATGCATTGCTTTGCTACCAACTAGATGTCCATAGCCGTGACGGAGATACATCTGATTCTTGTCACAATTTCTCTACTGCTAGCTAGGCATCCATAGCCCCGATAGAATTGCTGGAAACACCCCTAAAGAGAGTCTTGAGGTGGATTTTATTTAATATTTTTAATTTTGATATGGCTTTTTTTTATCTTTTGCTTTTTGAGATTTAGATTTTTTTTTGGTTTTAAGAGCTTCCACTCTCTTGAAAAGTCTCAAGGGGTTAAGAATCACTAGTGGCATGATGGGGGGATGGAGATGAGGGTGGTGATGACATTGGCTAGAGTGTCATATAATGCACCCAAGGGTCTTCTCCACAAGTTAATTAAGATGTGTAATTTAAGTGATTGGATCTCTTAGATGTTGATAGTAAGGATAGACTAAGGTCACACAAGTGTAATAGGTACTAATGACTTACATCATATGTGATTAAGTCAATTAAGTACTTGTGAAGATGGATTGGATTGGAATGAGGATGGAGGGATGGGGAAAGAACATCAATGTGCAAAGGACAACCTAAATGCTCAATCTAATTTTAAGTGTTTGGTATGTGTAGGGGGATTAAAGGATTGGGGATTGGTAGATGGATTGATGGGATGATCAAGAGAATTGGTAGGATCGGGTTGTGATTGGGTATTATTAGTGAGAGATTTATAACCTAAGCCTTTACCATGATGTTTGATGTTTGCAAAAATCTTTTCAGCTATATGGAAGGAAGTGGATACGGAAGAGGATGAAGCAATGTTGTCACCATTAGATTGGGGGATGTTTTTTTTCTCATCTGCTAAGGGGCCATGCTTAATAAAATATGGGGGTTTAGATTTGGATTTGTTTGGATGTTTAGGTCGGGGGGAGTTTTTGATTTTTTGGATTTGTTTGGATTTGTGGATGGTTTAGGATGATGGGATGGAATGGATTTGGATTGTTTATTATGATGTGGTTTACGAAAGGATGGGGATTTGGGTAGGGGATGGTTAGGTATAGGATGAGGATAAAAGGATGGTGGAGAAAGAGGTACAAGGACAGTAATTATTTGGTTAAAGAGGTTTTGGATGTAAGATTAGAATTGTAGACATCGATTAAGAGAATGACCATTGGTGCGATGGAAGTCACAATAATAATGGTCCCTATACCAAGATGGTTTGGGAAGATTAGAATCATGATGTTTGACGGGTGGGTGAATGATCATGTTAAAGTTTGTAAGCCAATAAAATATGGTAGTCAAGGATTCACCTAAGGAGACAAAGGTGATTGGGGTTGATAAGAGAGATGGTGTGCGTAATAAGAGTGGGTTAGGTAGGATATGTGGAGGATTGGGTAGGATAGGAGAGGATTGGTTTAATTTGGATGTAGGTTTAGGATTTGGATTAGATGGTTGGGATTTGGATGGAAGATTAGCCTTGGGGGCTTTAGGAGGTTGGTTTGGTTTTGGATTGGTAGCATATTTTGTTTTGGGATTGGATTTGGTTGATTTGGGAGAGGTGGATGGTGTAGGGTTGGTTTGTGTAGGATTAGATGGTTTGATTTGGGATGGATTGGATAAGGTAGATGTGGATGAAGAGGATGTGGTAGATTTGGATGAAGAGGATAAGTTAGATTGGTTTGATGTTGGGGAGGTAGATTGTGTGGATTTAAAGGACATAGTATATGTTGATGAGGGATTTGGGATGAATTTTGGTTGAGTTGAGGTAGAGGGGGGTGGTGTGGAAACCACATTGGATTTGGGAGATTGAGGTAACTTAGGAATCACGTTGGATGTGATATGATTTGGTGATGGGGGGAAATTAGGACTAGAGTTAGAAGATTGGGTGACTTAGGAGTCACATGGGATGGTTTGGGATTGGATTGGTGATTGGTAGATTCGTTAGATGTGAATGGAGATGATAAAGGTGGTATGGGGGCCACATTTGATGAAGTAGGATTAGGGTATGAAGAGGATGTGGGTGACTTGGGAGTCACACTAGATTGGATGGGGTTGGATGTAAGTGATGGAGGCTTAGGAGCCAAAGTAGATGTTAGAGGAGGGGTCTTAGGACTACCTAGGAGAAAGTCCATGGGGTGAGATTAGGATGGTGAGGATGATGGGGATTTAAGACTAAGATGAGAGGTGGGGCACAAATATTGGGGTTTGGTTTGATCTTAATTGGATGTGGATGGGTATGTATAAGGTACGTTATGATATGTTTTGATGGGACAAAGTTGGGGATTAGATTGATTGATGGGGGGATTTAGGGGTGGATAGTGGTGATGAAGGATTAGACTTAGATAATAGGTTAGAAAATTGTAAAAGAAGGTCACTAGGTAGTGGTGGTGATTTGGGATATTTGGTTTTGATTTTGATAATGATTTAGATTTTCTGGAAGTGGATGTGGTGGATGAATCACAGTTGGTTAAAGTTTGGTAAAGCTCAAAAAGGAGATCTTTATTGGTGGAAGGAGATGATTTTAGTTGATCAAAATTGATTTAATTAGAGAAAGGATGATGGCTAGGGATGTTGGATGATGTGGATTTATGATTAGGTGTGATTGGTTGTGTAGATGGGGGATCATCTTGGTCGATGTCAATAAGGTCCTCACTATCATAAGTGGATGTGAAGGAAGATGGTTGATAAGATGTTTGGCTAAGGTGTGATTGGAGGTCAAGAATTTGTTGGTTAATATTTTGGATGGTTGTGAGGATGGTGGGATCAAATTTGAATGGGTTGGGAGATTGTTGGATAGAGGATGTGAGTGTCACAGTTTGGTTTTTTAAAGATTGGATAGTAATAGGGATGTTTTGATCAAAGTGGGAAGGTAAAGGTTGATGGGTGGAAGATTTGAATTTGATGGGAGCCATGATGAGGATGGGGGTTTAGATAAGATTTAGGAATAGGATTGGGTATGGATAGGATGTGGGTAATATATGATTAAATTGGAGGGATTAGAAATGTATGGGATGGATTAGGAAAGGGGATAATATTGGGATAGTTAGATGGATGGATTGTGTCTGATTATGTTTGGATGGAGGAGTAATTTGATTGTTTGATTAATTTTTGATTGGTTGATTAATGTGTGGTCAAAATGATATGTATGTAGACACCAAATTTGTGTCTTACGACCCCTTGTGACCCTCATCGCATTTCGCAACCTAACCTCACCACCTAAACCTTACACAATTATTTATTAATTACCTTATAATTAATAAATCCACATCACCATACCTGCCACCTCATGTCGCCACCTCATCATGACCTAGTCTTAACCCTAAACTAACCTAATTAAGACCTATAACTTGGTCCAATTCCACACCTATGACTAATTACTCCTCATCCGCACCTAAAACCAACTTCATAATGACTTGACCAAGCCCGCTATCAATCCCTCAGAAGAAAAGGAGGGAAAGCTAGCTATTTTACCAAAAATAGACCACTTTGACTGGACCGATACCGGTTCCTACTCGACCGCCGTCGGTTGCATAACCGCCATCGGTTCCCCGTAAATGGCCACTTCCGACCAAAAACAAGGATCGGATTTTCATTTGATCGGGAGAAGGAGAAATCATCGAGAGAATCTAGATTTTGCTTGGCCGAGCAGAAACAAGTGAAGAAACAAGAAGAGATTGTAGAGAAGGACATCAAGCCCAAGACTGCAACTGAATAACCAGAGCCCAGTGACACTCAGCTGATCATCGTGAGGGAAGACATCTCATCTTCTGATCGTCAGGACATCCTATCTGAGTTCTACCTTCATCACCACAGTTCTTGGACCTGCATTCTTGTCAATAAACAGTAAGTAGAACCTTGTATGTCTCTTTGTTAACATTTCTTAGACTTTTTGAATCACAGCCGTCATAAGTTTATTCCTAGATCTACTACCAGCTACAACTGCACTTAACCTTCACCCACACACCCTGATATTGCCCAGAAGGCCATTTTACCACACTCTAAGTCTTCCCTATCCTCCCATCATTCCCCTCAGCCATCCACCAATCCTAATAACCCCACAATCACCTTACAACCAACTTCTATCTAGAAGCACTTAGATTTCTGCCCCTATCGGTATCGTTTATCCTCTACCGGCAGCGGTTCTCTAACTGTGGTCGGTTATCTAGTGACCGCCATCGGTCACTGTGACTTATACCCCAAAACCCTTTTGCTCGCCTATTTGCCACCTAACAGCCCCAAATCCAGCCTGGTTTATCCCTATAACTCACCTGAACGTATCAACGACTAGCAACCGAACAAACAACGTGACGCTTTATTATTGATAGTTTAGTTTCTATTGCTTTGTAATGAGATACCTAAATCGTGATTTTGCAATAGCTTTCTATATTATCATTTGTGTTAAATCGTATTAAAAGGGGAACTGACCACCTTTGAAAGGAAGTTTTTTATATTTCCTGGGCCTAAGGCAGATCCCTCATTTGTTGTCTAATTAAAATCTTGTGGTATTGTATTCTTACTTGGAGGTAGTCCTTCCAAGACAAAAAGGAGTTCTTCGCAGTCGATCTGATCTCTCTCTATGGTACGCGCACACCATCTCAACATTCAACAGGTATTCCTCCTAGCCCTAACCCTTATCTGTTTCTCAAAGGAATGATAGGATAGAAGCAAGTCTGTTCTACAGAGCCGAAACATTCCGTGTGAAACATTTTGGCACGCCAAAAATATTAATAGATTTGACACCTAAGTGTAACGCAACCTGGAGACCCAAAACAAGGGCCTTGTATTCCGCTGTATTATTAGTGCAGGGGAAATCAAGCCGGAATGAAAGAGGCATAGGTTCAGCGTCAAGAGGGATGAGAACAATGCCGGCTCCTTCGCCGCGCTGGCATTTAGATCCATCGAAGAAGAGGGTCATTTGATACGACTCTTCCCTGAGGGAAAGAGTGGCGATGAGTTCGTCAGGGAAATTAAAATTGGTGAATTGTTCCCCAGGTAAAGGGGCCTCCGCAAGTTGGTCTGCAATAGTTTGTCCTTTAATTGACTTCTATTGTACAAACTCAAGGTCGAGGTCGGTGAGGAGCATAAGCCATCGGGCGATGCGTTGGTTTAGATGTGGTTTGGCATACATATAATGAATGGGGTCCGTGTTGGTGATGACAAAGGTTTTGTTATTCAGGAGGTAATGTCGGAGTTTGGTGGCTACGAATGATAGGGCTAGGCACAATTTTTCTACATGTGTATACCTAGTCTCGTAATCCACGAGAGTACGACTTATATAATAAACGGCTTGTTTTCGACGTGCCAAGTCCCGATGTGCGAGCATAGCTCCTATAGCATGGTCAGTGGCAGAAAGGTAAAGGTAGAAAGGATGATCATCCTGAGGTGGAATAAGCATGGGTGGTTGCAAGAGATAGGATTTAAGAGCTTCAAAGGCTTGGTGACACTCTTCACTCCATTGAAAGGAAATGTCCTTTTTAAGAAGGTGATGAAAAGGGTGACATCGATCCGAGAGTTGGGAGATGAAACACCGGATGGATTGAAGTTTACCCTGCAAACTACGCAATTGTTTGAGGTTTTTGGGTGGGGGCATTTCTAGGATAGCTTTGACTTTAGATGGATCGACCTTAATGCCACGCAAAGAGACGATAAAGCCAAGAAGTTTTCCTGAAAGAACACCAAAGACACATTTCTTTGGTTGAAGCCGGACCGAATATTGTAACAAGTGATCGAAAATAATGGTTAAAACATCGAGATGTTCACTACGATGTTTAGATTTGCCAAGAAGATCATCAACATAATCCTCAAGGATAGTGTGCATAATGTCATGAAAAATGTAAGTCATAGCCTGCTGATAGGTAGCACCAGCATTTTTAAGGCCAAATGGCATGACACGATAACAGAAGGTTCCCCAAGGAGTTATGAAAGCGGTTTTATGTTGATCGGCACGGGCCGGCTACCAAAATTTGATTGTATCCCGAAAAGCCATCCATGAGAGAAAGCATTTCATGGCCCGCAGTGAGATCAACAAGTTGATCAATACTTGGGAGGGGGAATTCATCCTTGGGGCAAGCGAGGTTAAGGTCTCAGAAATCCGTGCATATCCGAAGTCCCCCCGTCGCTTTAGTGACAGGTACGATGTTAGAAATCCATTGAGGATAGTCAATAGGCAAGATGAAGGACACAGAAAGAAGTCGTTGAAGCTCTTCTTTGACCAAGAGGGCGATGCGGTGGATGCATCTTTCTCAGTTTTTGTTTGACTGGTTTGGAATCGGGGTTTAGGGTGATGTTATGGACAGCAATGGTAGGATCAATTCCTGGCATGTCAGCGTAGGACCAAGCGAAAGCTTGGTTGCGGGTACGGAGAAAGGTAGTAAAGGCAGCTTGTTCTGATGTGTTAAGGGATTGTCCGATCTTCACAATGTGAGGATCCTCCACTGTGTGGATGTTGATTTCTATAGTCGACTCATTCAACATGGTTTGAGTTTCAGATGGTAAGGCGCATTGAATATAGGAGTCGTCCGCCCCAAGGTAAGTAAGGATGGAGTCGTCATCCTGGCACTCAACAACATTAATCGAAGGCGAATCCTCTTCGATCATGTCTGGATACAGAAGGGGAAGAGAAGATGGATCCTCATTATCGCATTGATAAGTGAGAGGACCTATGAAGATAACATTTATGAAAAAAAAAAGTTAGGAGGGATAGATTCAGGGTCTATCGATTCTGTGGGTGATGATGGTTTGGTAGGGGTGACGTTGTCTTCTTCCAGGATACAGCTGACACGAGGTGTCTCCTGTGTAGGTGTTTCAGGAAAACCGAGACCACTGCGATCATTGTGTTTGCGTGTAGTCACGGGAATGAGTGTATGTCGGCCTTATTTGTAAAGACCAAAACCAAAGCCTTTCCAAGCATAGCGAGTCAAGAAGGTGAGGGCGAAACGACGATTTGTCAAATATTGAAAATCGGATTGGAAGGGAACCACACCAAGAGGAGGTTCAGGGGTAATGGAGGATGCGTCAACACCCCCATATGTTAGGTTAGTGCGGCAATGGGGTGGTCCATAGGAGATTACCTCCCCCACGTGACGGTCGTAGGTGGGATGTGCATGTAACTGTCCGTACTCCTGTGGGGTATGGAAAGAACTAACGTTATATAGGCGGTACTCCCCCAGCGTAAGGCGTTGAAAAACATCTACTAAGGGGTCGGAGGTTGGGATGTTATCTGCGGGAAAGGAAGTAATATTTGTAACGGCGGTTTCATTAGTTGAAGGTGTAGGTGCATCAGAAGTGGATGGCTGGGTTGGATGAATGGGTGTCTTGACTGGTACAAGCACATCATTAGGGTGATATAACATATTACAAGTTTTGAAGGGGGGAGGATCAGCTTTTACGGTGTAGGACTTCCCCTCGTACTCAAATTTTATGCATCTATGTAAGGTGGAGGGAACGCATCCCATAGCCCAGATCTAAGGGCGGCCTAACAACATGTTGTATTGGAACTCTCCCTCAAGGACATAGAAGAGTTCGGGTAAAGTACGTGGTCCTACACGAATGTTAAGGATCACGGTGCCTAAAGTAGAAGTAATAGCATCATTGAATGATCGCAACATGATGGGGTTGGCACACATGCAACTAGAAGGGATATTCATTTGTTGGAAGGATTTTGAAGAGATGATGTTTAGGCTAGTGCCCCCGTCAATCATAACACGACGTACCCGAATATCCCGAAAGTATGCTGAGATGAAAAGAGCAGGGTCAGGATCTTCGGCACCAAAGTTGATAATTTCATCTTCGGAGAAACTGACAGCAGTGGCTTGCTGTACAGAGACAGAAGTGGTTGGGGAGATAGATTGTTTGGTGAGCAAAGCAACATGATTGGGTGTTAGAATAGAGGTAACGACAAGGTTTCATTAGGTAAAACCTCTATCCCTTGAAGAATCTCAACGAGAGCTTGTCGATGAGATTCAGAAGTCTGAATGAGATCATACAATGTCATTTTTACAGGTGATTGGTGAAACTGTTTGATCATAGTTCGATGGGAAATTCCATTAGAGACGAGATAGGCGGGTCCGCGAATAACCACTTTAGGTGGTGGTGCAATCGGGATGGTAGACAGAGAAAGAGATGCCGCAGGCGTGTTTTCTTTCGCTTTCCTATTGTTTTTATGCCCTCGAGTAGCAACACTAATCATATTGATCTCGTGAATACGAGAGGAGGAAGATGGTAGGGATAAGTCATGGTTTTCGAGAGGTGGGGCTGTAATAATGATAGATCTTGGTGAGGCGGGGACAGGTGGTATAGGAGAGTGAATTGAAGCTAAAGGTCTCTCTCTTCGTAAGTTGTCTTTCTTAACTTTTCTATCTGAGATAGGTGACGAACGAAGTATGGTTTTCAACGCTTTGCATCCCTCTACGTCATGTCCTGGTGTGCGGTGGTAAGCGCAGATTTTAGACTCATCGTAACCTATAGGTCAAGGTTTAGACGGATCATAAGGTCAATTGGGGGTAGGGGAAAGATGGTGCATTCTCCAAACATAGAAGGACTCTGGGCAAGGTAATTCCTTGAGGTAAAGGGAACGGCAAGGATTTCAGTTGTCTTGATGGACCGAGGAAGGGGGTTCGGTTTGTTTCCTGCGTAGTGAAGAGGCTTGATCAGAATTTGTTCGATAAAGGTCTTTGGGCTGGGAATCGAAGACTGCATGGAGCGCATGAACACTTCCTCGGCTTAAGATATCTTGGTTTAGTTTACTGTTAGAAGAATGATTTGGGAATGGTTGTTGAATATTTTCAAATTTCGGTTAGCAGGGGCGTTAGGATTATCGAGGGCTATTCCCCTGCATCAACCATTCCTGCCACTATGTTTTTCAACATCTTGCAGTTCTCATGATTGTGTCCCTTCACGCCAGTGGAAGGTACAGAAGTCATTTCTTGTACCAGGAAGGTATGGTGGAGTGGAATAAAACCCGAGAGTGAGGTTTTTAAAAGGGAGAGAAGGTGGTAAGGTAAGGCCTCCTGCTTTGAGCAATTTTTCCAATAGCAACCATACTTTTCTCCAGGGAGTGTAATTGATGGGTCTGCTTCTATACTTATAGGTGGTTTTTGGCGGGGTATAGACGGTGGTTGGGATTTTACCATCAAGATGTGCAACGGTCACCTTTTGATTTTTGAAGTGGTCGATGGGTGAGGATGGTGGTGTTTGTTAGGTTTGTTGGTGGAATATTGAGTTCGGAAAGTGGGTTTTGTTATGAACCGCAATTTACTGCCTCTAAGGAATCAGAATCTCTAATTTCGAGCATAGTAAAGGCCTCGTCAAAGTACGGAAAGTTTGATTTGGAGGGTAGGGGAGATGTGACTTAGCGCAGGCCGTGTAACAGTCGATAAGTCGGTTTGAGGCAAGGCATACGTAAGTTGGTTGATAAGGCCCCGCCATCATTCCAACGAAATCTGCGAAGATTCGTCCTCAAATGTCAGGATGGCATAAGGTCCGGTGAGAGATACTTCTTGGCAATTTGTTTAATCGGAGAAATGATCAAGAAAGATTGGGCTAGCTGGTTAAAAGAGAAGTTGAGTATGGGTTAATTAAAGCCATCGTGTACACTCCAAGGCGGGGGAGGTCCTGATAGGACATGGGAAAGGTGCGGAGTAGTAAAGAAAAAAAAAAAAAAAAAACTGTCGTCGTGAAAACAATCAGATAGCAGGCATGTCTAAATGATCGCAAGTGTTGTTGAGGGTCTCCTTACTGTTAAAACGGGTAAATTTTTTGGTAATTCCCATTGCAGAGGATATGAATGAAGGGGGACTGACGGGTGGATAGGCTCCCGAAAAAACTGCTCGTATGTCAAGCGCTACAAACTTCTGAAACAGAAGCCTCCAGATTAGGAATTTTTCCATCATTTGTTTAATAAAATCAGTAGTGGATGAGATGATGGTGTGTTGTGGTAACCGGAGGCAAATTGCGGCCAAGGGCCACCGATAGACAATCGGGTGCGGGTTAAATTGATAGGTACAGGAGGAAGAACGTGTTGAGCAACCGAATAGGATGTCCTAGTGTAAAACTTTTGAGGTTACCGGATATGTGTGTGGAAATGAAAAGGTGGCGGAGCTGAGAAGGAAAGCTCGTGTGGATAGGTGGTAGAGAGCAAGGTCATGAACGGAACAGTCTGCAAGAGAGACGAGTAGGAGAATCGGCTGGGGTAATGACATGTTGGGCCCAAGAAGTAACAAAGGAAAGCCAATCTGTGGTATGGACCCTGAAGCGCTGAGGTAGACGACAGGACTAAGGATGCGGAAGGCCCAAAGCGGAGTTATCAGGTGGGGAAGGACTAAATGAGCAGCTATACTGATAGGCACCATGCCAACAAGGAGTTGACAGCTAGGTGTGTACGGTCAGGGCGGCATGAGAAAAATAGTACTGTATAGCGCTAGGAAGGATTAGCATCAAGAAATTTGGTAAATCTTATTCTCCACAGCGAAATTTTAGGAACCTGTGGTATCCGTAGGAATCCCCACAGAATGTGAAGGGGGTGATTCAGGCAAGAAACAGAGCAAGCATGTGAAACCATGGCGGTGGCTTGCTTCGAGTGATACAACCATGGACGGGAGTTCACAGTAGGAGTTTCATCTAGCAGGAACAGAACATGACGACCAGAATGGTGACATTGGTAGGTTGCTGGTTTGTCATGACTATAAAAGACAGTACCGCTATCGTCTAGTAACCGATGTTGGTTATACTATAAAGCCAACATCGTCCGTTAACTGATGTCGGTGTAATAGACTGGATAAAAATATAAGAAGCTGCTGATCTGCTCAGTCTATTTATCAAATTGTTCTAAATGTAATCACAGAAGATCGTGTATAATAGAGAAAACATAACTGAAAAACAAACAAGATGCACACGCAAATCCCAGAGACGAACCCTGAGGGTCAATTTTAAAATTTTGTTGGCTTATGCCTTTAAGACGCAGAATGATGCCAATCCTAAACCAAAGCTTAGGGGAAATGTCAGTTGGTTTGGCTTATAATGGTTACCTCAATCGTGTCGAGAATAGCGCGAAAAAGGGGGATGTTTTGGAGTTTGTTGTGTTAATTGTGAAGTGATTCGGTATAGTGTTGTACAATTGAAAGTAAGATTAATTTCCTGTCAATACCACCGTGGAAATCACCCCACGTGTACGAACCCTGTTACTTAGTCTATGTTTTCACGAGAATTGAAAACAGTAAGCAAGAATGTAATGTGCACATGTTTTAAACCCCAATCGCAAATGCTTTCGATGAAGCAAATGATATGACTTTTCACTAATGCGAAACTGGAAGCAAGACAATTCTTCTCACTAAAATATAACACAAAAGCAACAGCAAGTATCTTCCTAAATGAAAGCAAGCAGAGAAACAGCAACCCTAAATGGGTTCCCACCCCTGGCGTTTCACCCTGACACCTACACCCATGGCCCCCTGTGGCCTGTGCTAGTGCCGCTTCGCTGTGCCACTGCTGGTGGTGGTACCTGTACTGTGCTGGGTTTTTGCTGTGCCGCTGCTGGTGGTGGTTAGCCTGTACCTTTGCCTGGGCTGTGGCTGTGCCGCTGGCTGGTGGTGGTGCCTGTGCCTGTCCCTGAGCCTGGGCTAGCTTCCCCTGTAAACACCTATCTATGCCTGTGCAGTAGCAAGCTGCACCTTTTAATAACTGTACTGGCCCCCCCGTATCTGACTCGCTCTACTGTCACCCCGCTGCCAAGTCTGCTGTGCAGGCCTGGTGCTATCCTCGCTGCTCCTCTTACCAGCCCACCAAACCATATATGGCTCTCGTATAACCGAGCATCGCTCACATGTCATCTGCTGGCCTCATTAGCAACCCATCTGGATCCAGGGCTGTGGTGCAGGCAGTGGACCTCTACATCATCCCTCCGGTACTGAGGGAAGGGAGGTGGCTCGTCCTGTCGCAGCCTCATCTGCCTGCGTACCCTCTCCTAGGGGTACCTCTCATACTCTCTTTGCCTCCGTCCTGCATCCAGAAAGTGGCTTGGATCAAGCGCAACGGTATCGGGCTCCTCCGTGAGGGGATGACCTCTATAAAATACGGTCCTCCATACATATCTGCCGCTATCAGGGGGGTCCCTCTAATAAATGCCTGTAATAAGTAACGTCTCACACCCTGCACGCACTGCTCGTGGCTGACCCACCCCCCAACCACCTCTTAAAGTCGTTATCTATATTGACTGTGGCCCTGCTGCTGTTGTGGCAGCCCTACTGGTCTAAGGCATCATGATGTGCTCATATGCCCAACAATGCAGCATAAACGTCGAACAATCCCCCCGAATCTGCGATAGATTCGATCCTCAAATTGTCCATGATAGGGTCTGTGATATACTTTCTTGCAATTTATGGAGAAAATGATCAAAAGATTGGCTGCTGTTAAGAGAGATTGAAGTCGGTTAAAGCATTGTAAACCACTCCAAAGGCGGGTCCGATAGAACATGGGAAAGGGTGCGAGTATGAAAGCCTCGTCGTGAACAATCAGATAGCAGCAGGTCCTAATATCGCAATGTTTGTTGAGGGTGGTTCCTCCTACTGTTAAGTACGGGTAATTTTGGTATTCCCATTGAAGAGGATATGATGAAGGGGGACTGAAGGGTGATAGCCTCCCGCCAAACTTGCTGTATGTCAAGGCGCTACAACTCCTGAACAGAAGCTCCAATTATGATTTTTTTCCATCATTTGTTTACATTAAATTCATAGTTGATGAGATGATGTGTTGTTGTGTAAACGGAGGCAAATTGTGGCCAAGGCCACGCTAGACATTGGTTGGGTTAATGTTGATCCGTACGAGGACGCCTGTGTTGGCCCGAATAGGGATTCCTAGGTAAATTTTGAGGTACCATATGTGTGTGGAAATGAAAAGGTGGGGGAGGCTTGAGAAGGAAGCCGTGTTGATAGGTGGTAAGACAGTCTAAGGAACAGTCTGCAGAGATACAGGTAGGACAGTCGGCGGAGACATGTTGAGGCCCAAGATTACCCAAAGGAAAGCAATCTTCCGTAATGGACCCCCTGAGCTGCTGAGGTATACGACAAGGGGACTAAGGATCGGCAAAGCAGAGTTTATCAGTTGGGAAGGGGCTAATGAGCACATACATAGGCAATGCCACAGGATTTGACCTAGTGTACGTCAAGGTCATGAGACAAATATACTTATACCTAGGAATTAGCATCAGAATTTGTAATTCCTTACTCCGCCCACAGGAATTTTAGGACCTCGCTGGTATCCGTAGGAATCCCCACCGATGTGGAGGGTGATTCGGCAAAGAAACAGCAACAGTGAAACCATGGCGGTGGCTTCTTTCGAGTGATACCAAACCAGGACAGAGTTCCAAGTAGGGTTGTCAGATTCTACAGGAACGACTGAGAGAATGTTAAATTGGTGTAGTTTGCTTTTTTCCGGACACTAAGAAGAAACAATCCCCTCCCTTACCACACAGGGGAAAGAAGATTGGGCAAAAAAAGGAAAAAGAGACGGGCGAGGTGAAGGTAAGAAAAGGCGTGAAAATAAGTGAATGCGTAAGGAGAGCCCACTGATAAAAAAGAGAAAAAAGGGGAGAACTAACGAGGAAGCAGGGGGGACTCTCTCTTCAACTCTTCCACCCTATGTTGTGTTCTACTATACCACATCGTACATTAACGATTCGGTGTAATAAGACCTGTGCAGAAATATAAGAAGCCTGCTCTGATTGTCTCAGTATATTTATCAATTGTTCTAAGGTAATCACAAAGATGTGTATAAAAGAAAACATAACTGAAAACACCACATGCACACCAAATCAGAGACTAACCCTACGGGGTATTTTAATTATTGTGGCTTATCCTTTAGACCATAATGTAATGCAATCCTAAACCACAAACTGAGGGAAATGTCAAGTTGTTTTGGCTATAAGGTTACCCAATCGTGCGGAGAAGATCCCCGGCGAAGGGGGGATTTTTTGAAGTTGTTTTTTGGTTTTTTGGTGAGTATATCGGTAGTGTTGTACAATAAAAGTAAGATTAATTTCCTGTCAATCCGTGAAATCACCCCATACTTGTACGACCTTTACTTAGTCATGTTCACTAGAATGACACAGTAAGCAGAATGTGAATGACATTTTAAACCCAATCCCCTACTCTTCGATGCAGCCCTTAGCTGCACTTTACACCTCGGAAACTGGAAAGCAAGACAAATTTCTTCCACTCAATATACCAAAAACAGCCCGCAAGATGCTTCCTAAACTGAAGCACGCAACGCAACAAAACCCGAATGGGTCCCACCTGGCGTGTCCACCTGACACCTACACCAGTGCCACCCTTGCCTTTGCTAGTGTTTGCCACCTCGCATGTGCCACGCTGTGGTGGTACCTGTACCTGTGCCTGGGTTGGTCTGTGCCGCTGCTTGTGGTGTTACTGCTACTTTTCCTTGGGCCATCTGTGTGCTTTGTCCTCTCTGGTTGGTTGTTTTCCTTTGCCTTTCCTTCTCCTTTGCTATGAAATCCCCTGTAAAACACATCATGCTGTGCAGTAGCAACTCCCTGTAATAACTGTACCCTGGCCCCTGACTGATCTCGTCTACTTCAATCACCTCTGCAAGATCGTGGCTTGAGCTTGCTTTATCCATCCTCGCTCTCTCTGACCAGCCACCAACCATAATGCTCTCGTAGAACCCATAGTCTACAGTGGTCATCTGCTGGCCTCTTAGCAACTCTGGATCCAAGGGCTGTGTGCAGGCAGTTTAGCCTCTACAACATCCTCGGTACTGAGGGAAAGGAGGTGCTCTCTGTCGCAACCCCATCTGCCCGTACCCTCTCTAGGGGTATCCTCTCATACTCTTCTTGGCCTCCGTCCTGCTATCCGAAGTGTACGGATCAAGCGCAAACTGAATCGGGCGCCTCCGTAGGTTATGACATCTATACGGTCCCCACAATAACAATATCCTGCCGCTATCAGCCCCTCAATATCTTAAAAGTACGTCTCACCTGCACACTGCTGTGTCTGAGCCCAGACCCCAACCACCCTCTGAAATCCCCTATCATAGATGAACTTGTGGCCGCTGCTGTGGGGCAGCCCTCTGTCTAAGGCATATGATGTGCTATATGCCCACAATCAGCATATACGGCGACAATCCCGAATCGCCTCATCCGATAGCCCCCAGCTCCATACATGTAACCAGGTATACTGGTGCCTTAAGCAATAACATGGCTCCTTCCACAATCTCGGAGACCCCCCCATCACTCCTGTGGAATAGCTGCCTCCCTCTGAGTCCGGAGGGCAAAGCAGGTGATCCCATATCATCAGCTGGTCAAGTCGTGTCTCATGGATGGGCACTGTACATCCCCGTAGCACGATTGCTCATGTGATATGTCCAGTAGTCAGCTGCTCCCCGCCACCTTAGGTGTTTCCATGGCCGTCTCTGACTCTACCTGGAAGACTTCCTCTCCCTTAATCGTAGCAAAGATGCATAAAACATCCTCCATGTGATAGTCATCGCCCCCCCAGTCTGAGATGAACACTGTCACCGGATCCATCCTCGAGAGGGCGACAATAAACATGAATCCCGATCGATCGCTCTGGTACCGCGGGACTCCGCATCCACCCCCTCACGCATGATACCGACCAGTGTGCTGCGGACACATGTTGTCCATCCTCGTCAACCGTGACCCGGGGGGCATCCTGTCCCGCAACGCAGCTGTCTCACGTGGCCTACAAAACCACCACTACATTAGCCCCTACTTTTATCATACAACATCTACTTTATTATTACCTCTCTATAATCCCCTTGTCTATCCCCGCCCACACCCAATCTACCACAAACGTCTACGCTCAGCTATCTTTTCCCCAAAAAACTCTACCTATTCCCCTCCCTCTTCCACCCAAACAAAAACACCACACCAACTCAAACGAACCTACACCTGCCTAAATAATACCTTAACCACTCTACCAACTTAAAACACAACACCCCAACCAATACTCACACACCTACAACAACAAGCATGCCCAATACAAACCACATCAAAAACTCAAACAAAATCATCAACCCACACCACAAATTGGATCATAACCTAAGTCCAGGACTGCACCTATACTGAACACCAAAAAAACAATACCACACACCCCCCCACCCCGCCCAAACCATAGCCCAATCACCAAAAACTCAAAACAACAATAACATAACCTGGACGGTACGGTCACCCATACCTACGCGCGGTCCCCCTTCCCACCGACGCCGGTCCACGACCGACTACGCCGGTCAGAAAACAACACCCCACCCTAAAAATGTTGTGACCGATGTCGGTCGTGTAACTTGCCGGAGCCGAACCCCCGCGCCCCCCCGCCCCCCCCCCCCCCCCCCCACACCTACATTTTTGGTCATTTTTTTTCTACCAAGTTACCCACCCAAATACCCTAAAAACCACCCACCTACCACCTTGACCGATTAACCATGTACCCTCTCCTTTTCAATCATTTCCATTTCTTAATTTTTTCGTTTCTCCAGAAAGGTACATCCTACTACCAAACCCCGAATATAGCATAAGGCCTCAAATACACACATGAGGGTTTGTTTCGAATCACCTATACCCTATGACGACACTCAATTCGTGGAGGGATGGTGTGGTGGTCCACTGTCCGCCCCTCTGCTCCTCCTAGCCTGGTTTGTCCATTGCTCCACATTGTCCCTTCTGGGTCCTCACCAATCAACGTTGCCCTCCTCCTCACTCGGCCCATAACAACGACCCCCTCTCCATCCAAATTTTAAATGCCCTCACACCACCAATGCTCCAATCTTCCCTCTCCCATTTCAGAACTCAAATTGGTTTCCAAATTGCAAAAGTGCAATGACCAGCCGTATTTTTTCTTTTTAAGGTTTTTCGCCCATAACCGATATCGGTTGATTTGCTAACACCGGATCGGTCCCTAACCGATATCTAATAGATAATTTTGTTTCCCCGAACCCCCATGGTTTATCTCACCTTACCCCCCCATTTTCGGCCCTTTTATACTAATAGCCCTTTTACAACATCTCCTATATCCCCTTCGTTGACAACCCCTTGTAACTTCATTGGCCCACCCAAGAGCAACCAACCTTTTGGCCCGACCAAGCGCTACCCACCATTGGCCCGACCAAAGGCTGTACCAACCTATTTGGCCGACCCAAGGCCACCACACCTTTGGCCCGCCCAGGCCGCACCAACGCTATTTGGCCCGACCCAAGCCGCAGCCAACCATTTTGGTTGCCCGACCAAGGCGTACCCAACCTATTTGGCCCGACCCAAGGCGTAAACCCAACATTTGGGTTTGCCAGACCCAAGCCTAACCACTTATTTGCCTGACCCAAGGCCCGAACCAACCATTTGGCCACCAAGGCCTCAACCCCACCATTTGGCACCGCCAAGGCCGTCAAACCCAACCATTTGGCCCGACCCAGGCCGCAACCCCACCATTTTGGCCCGACCCAAGCCGCAACACACCATTTGGCCGCCCAGGACGTAACCCACACCTTGGCCCGACCCATTGCCAGCAACCCCAACACCTTGGCCGACCCATGGCCCTCACTCAGCATTAGCCCACCCAAGCCTTACCACTTATACTCCCCAACCTCACAACTCACTTTTACCACCCAGTAAGCATTTTTGTTCAATGAACTCACCGGTCGTTTTTTAGCATGCTAGGTCCCTTGACCTTGATCTGTGACCACTTTCCTATACCAGACCTAACTTTATCTCAAAAACCAACCATTTGGGTACTCTGCCAAACATGCTAAACTTCCTGTACCTTACCTGTTATATACCCGAAGCTACTTCCTATGCCTTGGATACCGATTAATATACCTTTTTGGATAAAACTTATCACCTTTTCCTATTCACACTGCTGTTTGCTCGTCAATCCTGTACCCTAGTCCCACTATTCATTTTAACACAAACGTGCTCTGCTCTTTGGACCTACCCACCACTCCCCTACTCAACACATTTACCTTTTAATCACCCTATCCCTATTTCAACTGCTACCCTCAATCTGTATCGATTTGAGGGGGATACCTATACCCTTACAGCGAGTAACCACTTCTTATATTTTCCCGTGCAGCTTTACAAAAACAAACTACACACATAGGCTAATGTAGACCCAACTTTTGTGTCTTAGACCCCTTTTGACCCTCATCGCATTTCGCAACCTAACCTCACTCACCACCTAACTTACACAATTATTTATTAATTACCTTTATATTAATAATCCACATCAACCATACCTGTCCACCGGTCATGTCGCCCCACCCAAAAGCGACGACATCCTGCCCTCTTTCTTACAACCTCCCCACCTAATTAGACTATAACTGTCCAATTACCACCCCTATGACTAATACTCCTCAATCCTCACCTAAAACCAACTTCATAAGACTTTGACCAAGCCCGCTACCATCCCTCGGCAGAAAATAGGAAAGCTATCGGCTATTTTTTAACCAAAAATAGCCCCTTTGACCGGCGATACCGTTTCCTACTCGCCGCCGCGGTTGCTAACCGCCATCGTTCCCCGTAAAATGGCCACTTCCGAACCACACAAGGATCGGATTTTCATTTTGATCGTGAGAAGGAGAAATCCTCAGAGAATCCAGATTTTGCTTGGCAGTAGCGACAAGTGAAGAAATAGAAGAGATTTGCAGAGAAGGACATCAAGCCCAAACTGCAACTAATAACCGAGCCCAGTGACACTCCTGACATCATGGGGAAGACATCTCATCTTCTATTGTCAGGACGTCCTATCATTCTTCACCTTCATCACACAGTTCTTGGACATACCTTCTTGTCAATAAATAGTAAAGTAAGCTTGTGTATGTCTCTTTGTTAACATTTGCTTAGACTTTTTGAATCACACCGTCCATAAGTTATTCCAGATCTACTACCCTACACCTGCACTTACTTCCCCCACACACCCTGATATTGCCTAAATTCATTTTACACACACTCTGAGTCCTCCATCCTCCCATCATCCTCCTCAGCCGCCACCACTCGTAAATAACCCCACAATCACCTACAACCACTTTCTCTCCGAATCACTTAGATTGGCCTTGCCACTAACCGGTATCGTTTCCTCTCGACAGTGGTTCTCTAACCGTGGTCGGTTATCTAGTGTACTGCCATCGATCACTTACTTTACCCCAAAACCTTTTTGCTCGCCTATTTGCCACCTAACAGCCACCAAATCCAGCTTGTTTATCCCTATAACTCACCTGAACTTATCAACGACCACAACCCGAACAACACTGACGCTTTTATTATTGAAGTTAGTTTTCTATGTTGCTTTTGTAAGCGAACGAGATACCAAATCGTGATTTTTGCAATAGCTTTCTATATGATCATTTGTGTTAAATCGTATTAAAGGTGAACTACCACCTTCAAAAGGAAGTTTTTATATTCTTGGCCTAAGCAGACCCTCATTTGTTGTCTACTTAAAATCTTGTGGTCTTGTTATGCTTACTTGTCGGTTGTCGATCTAAGACAAAAAGGATTGCTTCCAGTTGATCTGATTCTCTCGACGGTACCCCACCACATCTCAACATTCAACGGTATTCTCCTAGCCCTAACCCTATCTATTTCCTCAAAGAATGAGAGGATAGAATCAAGGTCTGTCTGCAGGCTGAAACATTCATGCGAAACAATGTAAGCAAGCACACACTTACAACACCAACCATCTAGTCAAGTTGGTTGTGTAACCAAGATATCAGCTTTTTCCACTACCCACATGACAAGTGGGTGCTCCTGGTTGGCCAACGTTACGTGATGTGTGATCAGCTAGTGATAATATTTGGAGGTTCCTTCCCCTCCACATAATCTTGATTGGTCGAGGATTTGCTAGGATAAACACGGCTTCTAGGCTCCCCTATATACCTTGCAGTACGTGGGGTCTAATCTGTTTGCAATTAGTATCTCAGGCCCTTGGTGTTTGGGATTGGGAACCCCTCCTACGCCCACTCTTAATTAGAAAGTGCTTAACAATACGATAACTTCTCCAGAATTTAATCCCCTGTCGGTAACGCGGCGTGTCTACATGTGTGGAGATGAGCCCATGGTCATTAGATCTAGGACATGACAAGTGGTGTGGTGATAATCCATGTCCACTTGCCCCTAAAAATGAAAAAGGGAAGAAGGTGGACTACTTTTGATCCTCAATAGCATCCAAAGATGCAAGAGGAGAGCATACATGAAATCCAGCCTTCAGGTTTAACAGCAAACATGCAAGGAAGCGAGAAATGAAAGATGCAAGATATATACAATATAAATAAATTTTTTTATTTTGATTTTTAAATGATAAAAATATGATTAAAAATGCAAAGGGGGTCTTCAAGAGGAGGCCTTGTAAAAAAGTAAATTAGTAGATTGGAAAATAACCTTAATTCTTGGACAAATGTGCTACAAAAAAGGGGTTAGTAGTTTTGGAAAAAAACAAAATTTATAAGCCAAATATGATGGATTTTTCTTTAATTGAGATAGATAACCTGTAAAAAATGTTAGATTCTAGAAAATGATGAAAAAAAAAATGCAAGTTGATACTTAATAATAAGATGCAAAATGCTCTCTGGGATAAATGTCCTACTACAGAGGTCAAACGCGTTGAAACAAGGTCTAAATGCGTTGAAGTACAAAACCTACAAACACATGTTAATTTGCACAAAAGTGCTATTTTAGGAGTCAAACACACCGTTTCAGTATATATGCACTGAAATATGAAAACCTGCACAGACAGGGTGCTAGTTTACAAAAACATGCTAGAGCAAGAGGTAAAAGCGCTGAAAAAGAAACAAACGAGCTACTATGTGAACAGAAGCCAGGCTAGAACGTTAAAGGATAAATGTGCTGATATAGGAGGTATACACGCTAAAACTGGTATATGTGCCATGGGAGAGTAAAAACACGTTGATATAGTTCTTGCATGCACAGATCCAAAAAACAAGTAGATAAATGTGTTACTTTATGATATATGCGCTAACACAGGTGACATGCACGCTCAAATGGAAGAACATTTTGAAAATTCAAAATTTAAGGCATTAAATCACAAAGAAAATTTCTGAATTTTGGACAATTTGGTGTTTATATAATCATAAATAAGAAATTAAAAAAAAATTGGGGGGTTAAGCCCCACAGTGGGTGCCAAAAATGTAGACAAAATAATGGTGTTAGTGTGCAAACTACGAAATAAATTGATTTAAATCCTAAACTAACACTGCTATTTGTTGCCTCAGATCAAACAAGGATGGAAAGAGGGGGAATTATACCTACACTTACCATTTAACATGCAATTCTCCTTCTTTGATGGTGGATTTTCTTGTGGATTGGAAGATTGCTTCAAATTTGGATGTGGGAAGACTTGGACAACACCTCACCTTTGATGATTGATTCTTCAATGCTTGGATGAAGATTATCAATGGTTTGATTGAAGCTTGAAGGATGAGAATGGATGATTGATGATCAAGAGAGCATGATCTTGTTATGGATTTGTAACCTGTGCTCTCATGGAGGAGGAGAGCTCAATTTATAGCTTGTGAGTGGTAAATTGGATGGCTAAGATGAAGCCATGTTGGATTGAATCCAAGGGCTAAAAATTGATGAGAGGATTGGGTTTGTGTAGATATTTATAGAGAATTATAGAATGGAGAATTCTAGATTCAAAAATTCAAGTGGGAGAGGGGAATAATAGTTGGAAGATTAGAGAGGGTTCTAGAAATAGAACCCTCTAGATTTAGAGGTGTATTTGGATGTGCACATGATTAGTTTAGATTAAATGATGTGATTAGGATAATTAATGATGAGTGATTACATGAAATAGCTAGCGGTAGGTGTAGGTGTAGACTAGGGTAGGTGAGGCATAGGAATATTAAATTCCTATAAATTTTAAGTGGGATTTAGATATGATAATGTGATATAATAAAAAGGATTAAGGATGAAATGGGATAAAAGGATTAATGATATAAAAGGGATTTTTAAATGTTATATTTAGATAAATGATGAAATATTGGAATAAATGGATTAATGAAGAAATTAATTAAAATGGATTGGTGGCAGATAAATGGTGATGAGGCTAAAATGCGGGACATGATTAATGTTTATTAGTCCTGTAAACATTTTAGGTGTCTACATAAAGGAATGAAGTAAATAGGCAGGTGCAATTTGCAAGAAGATGCTACAAGTGTCAGAGGTATGCAAGGCATAAAGCATATGAGTGTAATGAGGTGAATGCATGGATGAGAAAGGATATTAGAGTTGTTGATCAGATTGTACAAGTCAAAGGTAAGTCATTTTTGTGTATAAGAGTACTTTTAAAACCAAGTAAAACAATGGAAGAAATAACACAAAGAAGGTGTTTGTTTAGAACTGCATGTAAGGCTAAAGGAAAGGTTTGTAACATGATTATTGACATTGGAAGTATAGAAAATCTTGTTTCATTTAAAATGGTAGAGAAGTTAGGAATGAAAACCACTAAGCACCCTAACCCATATGAGGTGTCACAGATGCAAAAAGGACATCACATCTTGGCTAGGGAACAATGTCAAGTTGAATTTCATATTAGGAGATATAATGATAAAGTGCTATGTGATTTAGTCCCTATGGATGTTTGTCATGTGTTGTTGGGAAGACCATGACAGTATGATAGAAAGGAAGTGCATGATGGAAATAAGAATACCTACACTATTATAGCACCAACAGGAGTCAGCCACACTCTTCTACGTATTAAAGGTGAACAAGAAACACATACATGACCAGTAATGATGGTGGCAGCTAAGAAGATCTTGGTAGAAACTACAGAAGTATGAAAAAGGACACTATTCGGGGCTATTAAGCCTCATGAGATTGATTTGAACAAAGGTTTTGAGAAAGAGATAGAGATGGTTGTAAGACAAGAAGAGGTAAATGACGAAGTTAATGATGAAAAAGAGGAAAAATATGATAGAGTGAGAAGTAAAACACCTTTTAAGGTGATTGAATACTAGCAAAGAGGTCTAGTGGATAGAGAATCAATTGATAAAGTTGAGAAAGATGACAAGAAAGTGTTATAGGAAGAAGACATGAGCAGAAAGGAAGAAAAATAGAGCATAGGGAGGATGAGTGAGGCATGCAAGCCTCTTGTTTTTAATTCTAACACTGCTTTGAGTATTGGTTTTGCAGGTATAGATGAAAGGATTTAAAATATAGATCGGTTAAGGAAGAACATGGTGCAATTAAAGTGGACAAGGCGGATTTAAGGTAATTTCCAAGAACAAATCAATAAAGAAATCTCCAGAAAGGAAGATTATGTGAATGTTTAGGAAGTTGAAGACCAAGAAGAACAAAAAGTAGAGTGTAACAAGGACATGGAACAATCAGACAGTGAGGATAAAGCAATCAGTCATGATAATGTAACAATTGAGATAAAAAAAGACAACCCAAAGAAATATGATCCTTGCAAACAAAAAATAGTACTTCCTAAACTTGAAAGAGAAGAGATCCAAAAAGATTAGAAAGAAGGTGAGAATGTGAATTTAATAGTCATGAAAGATGAAGCAACAATATATGCATATCAAAGTCAAGCATACATACTCTATCAAATGAAACATGGAGAAATCAATCCTAGAAATGTCGTCATGATCAAGAATGTAAAAATTTCAAAAGAGTATCATTTGATGAAACACCAAGGACAACTGAGAAGGATAGAAAAAAGATGGTACACAGTCAAGGCACTTTTCCAGAAGATCATCTCAATTGGAAGCAGAGAAAGAAGAAGAAGAAAGAAGAACTAATAGGGAATTTTTTCCTTCCCTAGGATTATGATGCAGGGGCATCAACTCTCAACATGTAAATATGAGATATACCATCAATTTTTTCCTTGTCAAGGAGAGTTCATAGGTTTAAGAGGAAATGTCTAGACTGGTCTTCAAGTACCTGTCATGAGTTTGAAATTAAGTACCAATCCCTCCCTCCAAAAAGTGTTAGTTTGAATCTTAGAGGGAAGTTTTGGCTATGTATTAGGAAATATTTTGGTGTAATCCTGGAGCATCATTTATAGCAGCATGATAAGCTTATAACAAGTTTTTTTAGGGCCTATAGGAGACTTAGTTTGAATCCAAGGTTGAAACCTAGGTTCTAAGGACTCTTAGGATTATTAGACTAGGTTAGGATCTGTAATAAACTCAATAAAGGGACTAAATATTTAATAAGTGAAGGATCATCTTAAGGGCCATGATTCAGTTGTAAGGCTTGTATGAAGGCCTACTAAAATCCTCACAATGTAACTGTATTGGATCATCATTCGAATGATCTTCATGAAGGAGAACTTGGAGCTCCAAAGAAATTGAGTATTTTGGCTTGCAAATTAGTGTTACGATTGTGTGATTTAATGATTAAAACTCAGTATTATGTGTGTGTATGGATGTGAAAATCATTAATATAAGTCAGTAAAGGTAATGAAAAGGATATGAAAAAGGTCAAATTGTTTATATGCATGTATTTGATAGCCCTTTTAATTGATTGTTGAAACACTTCTTGTAAATTGAGACTGTATATGTGAAATTTGGGTAGAAAGATAAGTTTGAACATGGTTGTAGGTGAAAATTCAATTTTATCAAGTCTAAATAGTGTTGATAAAGTGATCAGGGCTTGAATAACTTGTAGAGATTGTAACAAAGGTAAAAGAGACCAACTTTAGGCCTTGGAGAACCTAGGTGTTGAGAAACCCTGATCACAGAGGCAGAGTAGAGAAGATTGAAGCCACATGTAAATCCATGGGAGTCTTATAACCTACTGGTAAGATATAACAGAGAAGGAGGGACAAGAAAGTAATTTTGAACAAGTTTTAGGCTTGAAAAGTAAGAAAAATTTATTTGATAGCCATATTTCACCTTTTCGGGCTGTTCAAAAATCCTCACCAAGATTTAGAATAAATTCATTGTTTCTTGATCTTGATAAAGAGAAAGAGGCTCATAAATTGTAAGGTAAGCATTATAAGGGTATTCCATAGGTGACCTACTAAAATATCTATTCTTTAAAGAATTATAATGATGAGATATTACTGACAGTCCATCTACAGGTCAGTGGTGAAGTTTATGAAAGAGTCTAGGGTTTGACTTGCCTACTAGGATGATGAAATATTGTGATTTATATATAATAATATAGGTGCAAGGAATTAGAATGGATTTCATTTTAATAATATTGAATCATGTTAAATAAAGGTTAATGATAAACATTTACAGTAAGCTGCAGTTTCTTGGTATAAGACTGAGTGAAAACTTTGATTTCTTCAATTTGTGAAAATCACTTGTTGACTTAAAAGGATTTATGATTAGGAGTGGAATATTTAGAAAAAACCTTGAAACTAGGATCCAATTCTTACATTAATCCTAGAAATTAGGTGTTGAAACGAATCACTCATAAATTCTCTTCTTCATAACAATATACTAGCTAATCGGGTATATGCTACAAAGCATACTAGGAGATTCTTCCAGGGTTAAGGGACCATATATTTTAAATGCACTAAGTGAAGTTGATAACTCTACAAATTAGGCATAAAACTAAAGAGGATAAGAGTATATTAGAGATAGGTTTTAATGCCTATGAAATACCTTCCATGCTACATATAAAATCCTACCATAATACCTCTGGACTGTACGAGAGTAGTGAAATCTACATTTGATAGGTTAGTTCAAGGGTAATTACAAAGCAAGAAAATTTTACAAAGGAAACTACTCTTGAAAATTTGCATACAGGGATTTAGGAGCATTAATGGGATTATTAAAGGTCTTTATATAGTGGAATTGAGTCATCATGAAACTTAATAAAGGTGGAAAACTATGTGTCATGCATACAGAGAGTTAAGTGTTAACAGGAGAGAAAAAGACCTAAAAAGTGATGCTTAGAGAAATGTATAAGAACCCAATTGATGAAATTTTGGGAACTTCATGAATGTGATGGAGGTCAAGGATATTAATCTAGTCATACTGGATTGGGTGAATCTAGATGAATTCATACTAATGATAGGAACCTCTAGAAGGACTTGTCTTAAGAAGATAATAGGACATATTTAAGGGAGTTTACATAAAAGAAGGTTTTAATCAAGTTGTACATTTTAATGATTTGATCCATTTCAAAGGTGGAATAGCAAAATAAACATAGTTTAGAACGTTAAAAAGTTTAAATGAAGTGAAAAATTAGGGTTGGAATCAAGAATATTCATGTTTAGCCAAGAGAAGTAGTAAGAGACAAAAAGCTAATTGTGGACACTTTAAAAGCTGAGTTTTTGAATTTTGCATCATTTCTAACACAATGAATTGATTGGTTGACCTTGTTGACTACATCATTTGGTATCAGAGTGAGAATTTATTCTTGGTAAAAAAAATATATTGTTTTGACATGATTTCAGGTAGAGGACAATATGGTGCAAGTGAGAGAGAAATGAAAAGTCAAGATTGGGAAACAAGAGAAGAAATAATGATGGAGATTATGATGTGCAAGTTAGAGAACATGGAAGAGAGTCAAAGAAATATGATGATGGAGATAAGCTATATGCAAAGGAATGAATTAAAAGCTTGGGTACAATTTGCAGGAAGATGTTACAAGTGTCAAATATGCAGGGCATAAATCATATAAGTGTAATGAGGTGAATGCATGGATGAGAAAGGATAACAGAGCTACTAATCAGATTGTACAAGACAAAGGTAAGTCATTTTTGTGTAGAAGAGTACTTTTAAAACCAAGTAAAATAGTGGAAGAGATAACAAAAAGAAGGTGCTTGTTTAGAATTGGATGTAAGGCTAAAGGAAAGGTTTGTAAAGTCATTATTGACAGTGGAAGTATATAAAATCTCTTTTTATTTAAATGTTAGAGAAGTTAGAAATGAAAACCATTATGCACTCTAACCCATATCAGGTGTCATGGATGGAAAAAGGACATCAAATCTTGGTTAGGGAAAAATGCCAAGTTGAATTTCAGATCAGAAGATATAAGGATAAAGTGCTATGTGATTTAGTTTATATGGATGTCTATCATGTGTTGTTGGGAATACTATGACAATATGATAGAAAGGCAGTGCATGATGGAAAGAATAATACTTACACTATTACAACACCAACAGGAGTCAATCACACTCTTCTACCTATCAAAGGTGAACAAGAAACACAAACATGACTAGTAATGATGGTGGCAGCCAAGAAGAGTTCTTGATAGAGAAAAGTATGCAGAAATACATTGTAAGAGGCTATTCAAGCCATGTTAAGCCTTTGAGTAATGGATTTGATAATGGATGTCAAGAGTTTTGAGAAAGAGATAGAGATGGTCATAAGACAAGAAGATGTAAATGATGAAGATGAGGAGAGAAACATGAGAGATGGTGAAAGAAAGAAAACACATGTTAAGGTGCTTGAAGACCAACAAAGAGGTCTATTCCAGATAGAGAAATAGTTGATGAAGTTGAGAAAGATGACAAGAAAGTTCTATGGGAAGAAGACAAGAGTGGAAAGGAAGAAAAGTAGAGCATAGGGAGGATGAGTGAGGCATGCAAGCCTCTTGTTTTTTATTCTAACACTACTTTGAGTATTGGTTTTTTTAGGTATAGATGAAAGGAATAAAGATAAAGATCAATTAAGGAAGAACATGGTGCAATTAAAGTGGACAAGGCATATTCAAGGTAATTTGCAAGAATAAATCAATAAATAAAGCTCAAGAAAGGAAGAATGTGTGAATGTTCATGAAGTTGAAGACCAAGAAGATCAAAAAGTAGAGTGTAACTAGGACATGGAAAAATTAGACAGTGAGGATAAATAAATCAGTCATGATAATGCAACAGCTGAGATATAAAAAGACAACTCAAAGCAAGATGATCCTTGCAAACAAAAACTATTACTTCCTAAAATTGAAAGAGAAGAGATCCAAAAAGGACAACAAGAAGGTGAGAATGTGAATTTAATAGTTCATTAAAGATGAAGCAAAATATATGCATATCAAATCAAGCATACATACTCAAGTATCAAATGGAACATGGAGAAAATACAGTCCTAGAAAGTATCATCATGATCAAGAATGTGAAAATTTCAAAAGATGTCAGTTGATGGAAAGCAAGGACAACTGGGGAGAAGATAGAGCAAGGATGGTACATAATCAAGACAATTTTCAGGAAGATCATCTATAATTCGAAGCAAAGAAAGAAAAAGAAGAAAGAAGAACTAATAGGGAAAATTTTCCTTCCCCGAGAGTATGATGCAGGAGCATCAACTCTCAATATGTAAATATGAGGTATACCATCAATTTTTTCTTTCAAGATAGTTCATAAGTCTTTGGGGTCATAAAAGGTCTATAAGGAAAGTTAGATTGGTTCAAGACCTTTATGAATTTGAAATTGCCAATTTCCCTCCAAATTGCAATTTTGAATCTTGGGGGCACTTTTGGCTTGTTTAAGAAATATTATTGTAATCTTGGAGCATCATTGTTATATAACAAGCTTGTAATGAGCCTTATTGGGCATTAGGAGTCTTAGAAAAGCCATGTTTGTGAACTAGGCCTAGGGTCCTAGATCACTAGATTAGACTAGGTCTTAATAAACTAATAAAGGGACTAAAAATGTAATAAGAAGAATAATGAGTTAAGAATATAGTGATGAAAGTTTGTGAAGGCCTACTTAAGCCTCACTTTGTAACTGTATTATCATCATTCGAATGGTCTTCATGAAGGAGGACTTAGAGCTCCAAGAAATTGAGTATTTTGGCTTGTAAATTAGTGTTGTGACTGTGTATTGAATGATTGAAACCCATATTGTGTGTATGTATGGATGTGAAACTCATTAATAGAAGTATGTAAAGGTGTTGAGAAGGATATGAAATAGGTTAAATTCTTTATATGCATGCATTGATAGCCCTTGTAATTAATTGTTGAAAAACTTCTTGAAAATTGAGACTGTATATGTGAAATCAGGGTAGAGATACAAGTTTGAAAGTGGTTAAAGGTAAAAATTCAATTGTATCAAGTCTAAAGAGTTCTGATAAAGTGACCAAGGCTTGAATAACTTTGTAGAGATTGTAACAAAGGTAAAAGAGACTAACTTCAGGCCTTAAAGAACCTAGGTGCTGAGAAACCTTGATCACAAAGGCATAACAGAGAAGATTGAAGCCACATGTACAATCAAAGGGAGTCTTATAACCTACTAGTAAGCTATAACAGAGAAGGAAGGCCAAGATAGTCATTTTGAACAAGTTTTAGGCTTGAAAGGAAAGAAAATTTTATTTGATATCCATATTTCACCTTTTTGAGATTGTGCAAAAACCCTCACTCAGGGTTTAGAAGAAATTCATTGTTTCTTGATCTTGATAAAGAGACAGTGGCTCAAAATTGTAGGGTAGATTTGTAAGGGTATTCTAGAAGTCATACCGATATGTAGATCTTTGGAATAATTATAATGGTGTGATATTAATAATAGTCCACCTATAGTTCGATGGAATTTATGAGGGCCTAAGGTTTTTTTAAGATGGTGCTTTCATGAATGCTATGAAGAGAGAAGACACCAAACTTACAAGATAATTTATTGATAGAATTTGAAATGAGTTACTCATAAAAATGAACCTTAGTAAGTACCCATTTGATAGCTATTTGTATCATTCATCTACAAGTGTGCAAGAAAGTGAAGAAAACTGAGTTTGTGATAAACATTGACTTGAAAGGATTTCATGAGAGAATGAAGGTATGTAGCAAGTAATTTGTGATCTTTACCCAATTCCTAATTAATCCTAGAAATTACAAACTAAGAACAATCACTTAGAATTTTTCCTTCATAACAATATACCTAGTAATTATATGTTATAAAGTTGACTAGGATATTATTTGAAGGTTAAGGGAGATTGTTTGATGAATAAATGATTTGTAACTCTACACTTCAAGTAAAGGTGAAGAGGAGAAGAGTAATTAAGAGATTTTAATGCCTTTTGAAAGACCTTTGCTACAAGAAATTTGTACTAGAATACCTCTAGGACTGTAAGTGAGTATGTAAACCTAATTAAAGGTCTAGAAGGGTGGATTAGGAGAAATTTTTACAAAGGAAATTACATTGAAAATTTGCATGAAGGGAGTAGAGCTTAAAGGGTATTATAAAAGGTATTTATATAGTGGAATGAATCATCAAGGGAAAGAGTAGAGGGAATAACTACTTTTACAAGCCTGGTAGAGAGTTAAGTACTAGTAGAGGGGGAAGAGAGAAAAAAAAGTGACTTAGACACAATGTGAAGACCCAAATTTTTGTAAAATTCATAAAGGGGAAAATGATATTATCATCTAGTCATACTTTATTGTGAAACTATGTTGAAGTTTCTAATCAAGGAGCCTCTAGAAGGACTGTTTTAAGAAGCCTTAGGCAGAGCAGATTTACACAAAGAAGCTAAATAGACATTTTAATGATTTGGAACCATTTCAAAGGTGGAGATAGAAAATTTGGAAGTTTGAGAACTTAATAAAGTGGTTAGTGAAGTGGAATTAAGGTTGGAATCAAGAACCTTCATGTTTAAAGGAACTAGTAAGCTAGAGTGAAAAACTAGTTTTGAAGACCTTTAAAAGGCATATTTGAGTTTTGCATCATTTCTAACACAGTGAATTGAGTTTGATTGACCTTTTTACTACATCAGTTCCCCACAAGGTTACAACTATAGTATATCATGTCTGATCTTTTATGGAAACGATACACTATTGCGTATAACTTCCATTTTTTCAGGTAATGGTAGAAATGGAGGATTTAGAGTTCACAACACCAATAACATCAAATATAGAGCCAAGTGCTAGGTTTTGGATCACAACTATATTGGTGAAATTGAAATGGTAGAGCGAAATTTTGGTTGTAGGTTGTAGACACAGTTGAAAAATAGATTCCATACTCATGATGAGCTCCCAATGACTACTAGTGTCTTTATATTATGGTTTGACTTTTTAAGGTACATTTTGACATGACATAAAACTCACCAACTTGAACCATGTCGTCGTAGTAAACAGCTGCATTTCCGAATCAAATGATAGTCATGTCATCACTAAGGGCATCAAATACATTGAAATTCATAACCTTCGCCTCGCATTTTTTTGTTGGCATACATGTGTGTAGTTATTTTAGGAGTAACTCTTCCCTTGAGCACCCACTTCATATGGTATGGATGTAATTTATTAATGGTTTTTGTGGCAACAAGCTGCAAGGGCCTACTATTCTTGGCCATTTCTGTGAGTATGCAACAATGTATGCAATGTAAGTAACAAGTATTTACAGTACTATATAATATGCCTAGGCAATTGTCAATTATGATTCGATTTTGGAGATACAAATAAAGATCTAAATTGCACTGTAATAAAGAACCGATGACATTAGTAATACTTGAACCCTGTGTAATACACAACGTGGGTAGGAAAAAGCATAATAAGTTGTCAACAATATAAACACAAAATTAGGTTTTTTGCCCTGATGCTAAAATTGATGTATAAAAGACCAAGTGAAGAGGAGAAGATGGTACAACATGTACATCATTTGTCACAAGTATGGGTCAGTAGCAGTAACATCTTAAAAAGGTAGTAACGTAGTGTACATGTCCATAATATGATGCTTTCGTTTGTGTTATATTTAATACCGTAGGTATACTTAATAGACATGTATATGAGTTGTCTACTATACTTATTTTCTGAGCGCTCAACCTACACAAGAGAGGGAGAACCTGAATGTGGTTCATATGCACTTCCAGTAAATAGAAACCATCCCCATGGTTCTTTGAAAATCAACGTACCCTATACCATACACGTACTAGTATCCTGACAACATATTATTTTCTTGAATGAATGAGCAGGTTGTCAAGTGTGCAAACCTTATGTCACCATTCTGAGCCACATACTTCGATGCCGTTGTGAATTTTCTAGCATTCATGCGACCCACAACACACAACACCATTGGTAAAGATGATGAAGAATAGTAGAAACAATATAGTTTTTTTGAAAGATTAACTTTTACTAAGGAACACTTTGAAATTTTAAAGAGATGAATCCAAACGCTTGGATATGAAGCTCTTCGAAAGCAAATTAATGAAACAAAAAAGAATTTAAATATGGAAAAGGTGAGATAGGAAAACTGTGAAGTATGAATGAGACTGTCTAAAAAGTTAAGAACTTGCAGTCATAAAATGAACAAGTAAATGGGCTAAGATAAGAAATATCAAAGAAGGATGAGGAAATAATGAAATTTAAAAAACATAATCAAATCACTTGCATCCTAATTCAAGCACCTAGAAAAAGAAAAGGATTATCAACAAGCAAATTTTGAAAGTAGAGAGAGAAGAAATAAGTAAGTTGTTTGAAGATGTAGTATGCAAGAAGATCAAAAAAGCAATAGAAGAGGAACATAAGAAATTTCATATACAATTCGATAAATTTCATGTTAAGGTTGAGGAGAAATTGGAGAGATTAGAATTCATATTTTTCAACATACAACAAATGAGGATTGTTCTAAAGTGACAACTAAAAGGGTTGAGAATATATAAGGGAAAATTCCATTACAAGTGTCAAATCATATATGTGTCCTCACATGACAACTAACAAGCGAAACAACATCAAGTATACTGACATCGTCGATGCTGTGGCGGTTGACATAAAAGACATCGTCATAAAAGAACTTGAAGACAAATATATAATTGGAAAAGACATCCTCTTACGTGAATCACGAACTAAAATGGAAAGCAACAAAATGAATGGAAATTAGAATACTAAATATATAGTCCTTAGTCTAGGCCTAAAATTTCAAATTATATGTGCCTATCAAATCAAAATTTGTTGACGGTTGAGCTCTGTCAAGGAGCCTAGATTCTAAAAAAAATGATACATATTTTTATGTTTTCTTTACAAAAATATAAATAAGTTGTATATTTTCACAAATTATATATATATTTATAGACAACTATTTTAAAAATTATATGGTTTTCTAAATTTTCAATTCTCACGACTGCCTAATTTTTTTAATCACAAAAAAACAGTCCACAACCTGTCAATTTCCAGGGCCGGACCATCCTTACATTGTAACTCAACTGGTCAACAACACATACAGATCTTAAATCCATATTCCTGTTTGTCAGTTTTCATGTTGTAAAAGCTCAATACTCTTCATCCGACACTTATCATTAAGAAACATTTGCAGGAAATTGTATAAATTATAACCAGATTTATGTTTTATCAATTGCTTTGAGTTACCCACTTTCTTCAAAAGCCATATACTTTCGGCGCAATTCGCCTCTCCGACTGCTTCTGCACAGGAACATAAATTACCTCCTCCGACTGCTGCTGGACAGGGACCTGAATTACCTCCTCTTCCTCTTCATCCTTCACTGTTAAAATCCTCATCCTCATCCTCATCAGAATCATCATCACGGATGAAGTTAATGAAATTTGAGTACTACACAGGCAGAGGCGATAACTGGGCAGAAGGTCGGGCCCTTACTCTTTCTTCTCGATTTGCCGAAAAAAAAGAAATTTCATATCAAACTTAACTCAAAATTTACTAAATTACGTTAATTGTTCCATGTAAAAGTGGCAGCATAATTATAACCTTCACAATAATTAAAATACTCTATGTTAGGAAAATATAGCATGCCAGTCGGGACAGTGCAATCAGACTCCATAATTAAATTTTGTAACGTTTCTACATGCACCCTGCGGCTGCGGTTGCCGCAATATTGTTATTAATGGTTAGGGTTTTGTGTCTGGTGATTTTTGAGATTATTTCGGAGGAGGATGGACCGTTGGATGTTTTTGCCAATAATAAGTGCGGAACCAACCAGGAAACGAAATAGTGCATTGCGCGCAATGCAGGTGGGGAGGGCTTCGCGTCGCGGGAGTTAAGACTGTTAATGTAAGAAGGCAAATTTGAAGAGTTTTGCCATGATGATCCTCAGTTTTACCGCTGGCTGAAGTGTCGCCGGTCTCCGACGGGGATTTTTGTAAGTTAAAGAAGGTGTTGTGTATGTGAGCGGAAGGAAGGAAAGCAGAAGAAGACGGTCATGACGGGGCTAACGTTGCGAGAGGCCCTGAAAAGTCTCTGCTCTAACAATGGCTGGAGTTATGCTGTTTTCTGGAAACTTAAATCGCGAAACAGTATGTAAGTTTTAACTGCCTTTTGCACTTTGTTACATGTAAATGAATTTGTTGTAGTAGATATAACGTTGGGAATCATTTTAATAGGGTTTTAGCTCTAATTTTAGTACTTATTTCACTCTTATATGATAATAATAAACCTGTGATGAAAATGAACATTGGTTGTTTATGTTCATTTTTGTTTTCTAAGACGCAGGCTGAAACATTCCAGCGGTATAAATAACGTTGGAGATTGTTTCCATAACCTTTTTCCCTGACTTTAGCAGTTGCTTCGTTCTTTTGTTTGATAATAATTTTAGATGAAAAACAGCACTGTTTACCTGTGTTCTTTTTTTGTTTTGTTTTGTTTTGTAAGAAGTCAGTGTTAAACATTCCAGTAGAATAAATACTGTTATGGATTTTTTTGTAGCATTTGGCTTAGATTTGAACAGCTTTTATTTGATGACAAGTTAATAACCATGGATGAAGTAAAAAACTGGCTATTTATGTTCAATTTTTGTTTTGTAAGTGGCCAGGGTTGGGGATTTTGTTTAAATAGTGTTTTTTCCCTGGGACTTGAGAAGTTATTTCACGCTTTTATTCCATAATAACCCTTAGATTAAAAAAACGCCGGTGAGTTATTTTTACGTTTTATTTTGTTCTATTTTGTAAGTAGTCAAAGTGAACATTCCAGCGGTAGAAATAGCAGCCTTATGGCTCATGTTGTAGATTTTTTCGCTATGAGTGCAGCAGTTATTTCGTTTAGATACTAAGGAGAAAATATTGCTTTGTTTGTTATGTTCCTGTTCTAGGTCTTACTTCAATTTTGGTGCAATGTCGGGTTACTTCATGCATTTTGTTTAAACCCCTTGATCAAAAGCAACACAGGTTAGGCATGTTCATTGTACTCGTTGTTTTATATGCCCTGCACATCACTGTGTTTGTGCTTTATTTGTTGGTCTCATATGAGAGACAACACATTTTCTTATGTTCACGTTTTGTTTTCAAAAGACAGTGGAGCAAACAGGTTTTCTGCTTATCTTTCGACTGCAAATAAAATATCGCGAAATTATGTTCGAAGATGATGTAGTGTCAGTTAACTATTTGCACCATCCAGAATGGTGCAGGTCCACCCCATCTATGCACAGTAGTGCACATGATTTATTGGATGGATGTTTTGTTATACTTTTTCTTGAAGGGTTGAGTATGGATGGTTGTGGACGAGGGTAAATCCTCTTGTAGGTGTCCGCAAGGGGGGTCTCATACACCAAATTGTTCTCTCATGGTGGTAACCTAAGAAACTGCCTTTGCCCCTATCTAAGACTCAAAAGGAAGTACTGTATGATAATTATCAATCAAAGTGAAATCCTGTCTATTCCTGTCCTCTCTTCAAAATCTAGTGCATTTTGTGTGGATGCAGGAAATAGCATCCTATTTTGGTAGATAACATTCAAATTCTTTTTTTCCTGCAACCGATACATTTAGTCCCCATAGAATATTCTTTGCATACTATGTAATTCTTTGGGGTCCTTTAGTTATTGCATGTGAGGGTTTTACTCCTATGTAATCTATTGGACTTATTATTTGGAGAAGTGCAATGATTTCTTACTTCATTGTTTTATCATTATACATGCATTTTTTCTTTTCAAATGTTCACCGGCTGTGCTTCAATTGAATGTCCATGTGCATTTGTTGAAGCATTGGGATTTGACCAGACTAATTTTTATGTCAAAAAATGTTCTTCATTATTCTTTTTTAAACAGTTTCTCAAGTTTGTTCTTATTGAAAATTTCTTAGCAGCTGCAAGGACTTTTTAATGGGTTTTTAGTGGATTGGAAGAAAGTGTTTTCTTTTGTGTAGGTAATATGATTTGAAATTTATGGGTAGCATGTACAAACTGGTTGACCATTGGTTCTAATATGAAGTTATTTTCTAACAGGAAAGCTCGGAATCCAAAAGTATTTTGTCTACTGATCTTCTCTCAAAGACTTGTTGTCTATTGACTTTTGAGTATCCAGTATCCAGGGTTTTCTCTACCTAATACAAAAACATTGCAGGAATGGGATTTCACGATCTGTAAACATGTTTACAAGAGGTATCAGTAGCCTGATTGATTATATTTTAACTTATTTGCTCGTCTTTGGGCGTATAACAGTTGGTCCTATACACAAGCATTGTCTCATTGTTGTTGTTTAAACTTTAGTATAAGACAAGTGTTTCTTACCTTGTATTGGATTAGTGTTTTTATTAAGTGCCACATTTTTATGTATCCTAGATGATTCTGTTACCTGTAAACATACTATGAAAGTGAATCAACTGGTGGATTGCTCATATTTAAAATTTGTGGTCCATTGCAGACTCAAAAACAATTAAATCCTTTTCTCATTCAGGTAAATTATAGCTTTTGAAATATGAGCTTGTAGCCAGTCAGATGTAGATGGTATGAGGTGTTCAAAAAAACTTTTGAAAGAAACCGAGTGAGAGAAGGCTGTGGAAGAATTTTGTTTGAGTCGTTTACTTTTTCAGTATTTGATAGCTTGAGATTCTTGATTTTACTTAAATTTTAGTCTGAGGTAGACTCTTTAGTTCTTAGCTTCAAGAGATCAATGGGTCCAATTACCAAGCATTGGGCTTCTTGATGATACTGCAAATTGTTGAATGGTGTCAATATAATAGTGCATTTAAAAAAGACTTGTCATTCTTTTCAGGATTCTGACATGGGAAGATGGCCACTATGAGCCAATAAAACCACCAGGCATTTCTAAAACTTCTACATTCACAACACCTGACTCACTTCTCAAGGGCTGGGATGCTGGTGGAAAGTTACGTAATTATGGAGCCCGTGGTCAAGATGGTTCTTCAATGGAAGATAAAATTGGATTACTTGTGGATAAGATGTCACATCAGATGCATCCGCTCGGAGAAGGGTATGTCCTTTATTGATGAAAAGTTCTTTTTGGTAACTAGAATGTATTTGTTATACTGTTAGTGGTGAAGTTGATTTGAAAAGGATGGTGCTATTGAGTCTAATGAACTTAATGTTTGTTTAAATTTAGTTGGCTACTCACTTATGGTTGATTGCATATTTCTCCACTGCATTTTCTGAGAAAAGTTATGCAATCTGTAGGCTATTTTTCAATTTGTTTCTTGTCATCTTTGTTGAAAACGCTGTTGTTTTGAGATGAAGTTTCTTGTATTCTGCTTTCAGTTTTTCTGATGCTGAATGTGCATAAAGGAAATTTAGGCAATTTTTCTTCTTCCTTTTTCTCCATGAAACCATAAGAGTCATGCATGCAGTTACAAATATGCTTGGAAGTGGTGTTTAAACTTTAGCGTCGTTGGAGTGGAGGTATATGTGTTACGTAGACTTGTTTTAGGTTGGATTTACTGTAATATCGTGTAAAAATTCAATTCATGATTAAGGAAAGATGCTCTCTTTTACCTTTAGGTATGGAAGTTGATACTCGTTTACATTTAGACATGGGTGTAGTGAAATATCATTTTATGTGAGATGGAAAAGTGGTACTATTAGTAACAATTTTATTTTAACTAAATTGTACATGCATAGGCAATGCAGAAGTGAACCTGTATTTGTTTATCAAGGTTTGCCCTTTATAATATTCAAGATGCACAATGAATGATGATTTATTCTATATTTTTATGTCCAAGTTCCGTTGCCCAACTTCCGTAAACAAGTTTTTATAACTTGAATATTAAGAAAAGCAGTGTGCATTGCAAATTGTAATTTTCTGTTTTGATTTTGTTCTTGCAGCTTTACCTTACATTTTTTCACGAGTTTTAATAGTTGTAGATTTTTAATCCTCCTTGATTAGTTATAGTGTTTTGAAACAATTGTATTAATGCTATTTCCTATGATTCTTTTTCCAGCACCGTTGGAAGTATTGCCTTTTCTGGTAAGCATCAATGGATCTATCCCGAGAATTTTCTTAGTGGGAGGAACTTTCTTGGGTCAGTTGATGCGTCCTCAAGTTTTGAGGTAAGGAATCAAAGCATATGTAAGATACATATACTTGCCTTTTCTTTTGACCAAGGCAATCTATGTATATGACTATGAAATGAAAAGTGAACTATTTGCCATTTCTAGTTTTACCAGTGGCCAAAATATTTTTCTTTTGAAAAAAAAATTCTACTGTTGTTGATTAATGACTGAATAATGAAGATACTTTTTAAGTGAGTAATCCCTCTGTCAAATCTTTGCATGGGTTCCTGAACCATTCACTGAATTTATTCGCTTTATCAATTAATAACTGATAATGCAACTTTCCGATTATTTTTCCCTTTAAGATGGGGGAGATCTACATTTTATTAATTGATCTTCCTATATCTAAGTTTTTTCATGTCAATTACAGTATCCTGATGGTTGGCAAAATCAATTCTCAGCTGGAATAAAGGTAAGAGTAATCATCTTTAATGATTTTTGCAGTTCTTTATCTTTGGGTCTTAAATGGGTATCATGGTCAAAGAAATTACACTGTTGCATGTGAATTGTTTCAATTTTGTAGCCTGCTGATGCCTTTATGTTTATTTTTTCACACCCTCAAATACTGTCGTCTTTAATACCATTTCTATCCTCATGCAGACAATTGCAGTTATAGCAGCAGTGCCGTTTGGAGTGGTTCAACTTGGTTCCAGACAGACTGTAAGTGAAGTAGAAAACTACCTGTGTGTAAAGCACTAATTTTGTTATTTGTGGTGGAGATGATTGCTATTTTACATGTATTCCACTGATCTATGATTGATAGTATTGATCTCAACTGATTGCATGATGAAAACTTTTGGGGTTCATGGTAACTTATTAAACTAATAGCCATTGTCAGTCATGAAAGTTATTTCACGGTGTGTTAGTGTTTTTTCCCCATGCCCAAGGACGGGGTCACATCAAATTGCTCAGAGGTGACCTAGGCTTCTTAAACATAGAACAAATGGTTTAATCAGTATTTTATTCCTAGCTACTTGAAAATTTGTAACATAGTCCACTAGCTTACAAGTTACAGTGCAAATCAGAGCATATATGTTATAATCTTTTCTGGAGCTCCATTCTAGCCTCTCTGGGGCAAGAGGGAGTTATATTTGGACTCGAGGAAAATGGATTTGTTAGCACTTAGCAGGGAATAAGTGACTATTTCCTGATAGTAAGCCAAATGTTTCTCTTCCCATGCATATGATCATTCTATTAATTAATGGTTTTTATTTGGAGCTAGAGAACAATGAATTTGTTAGCAGGGAATAAACGACTATTTCTGGATAGTAGCCAAATGTTTCTCTTATCATGCATACGCCACTGTACATCCTTTAAAGATCATAGGACCATACTGTTTACTAGGTTCTAAAAGATATAAGCGACAAAGGTTGAGAGAATTTAGAACCCCCTTTCTGATAGGAGCATAATATGGCCTTGAAGTAATTTTGAGGCATGCAGACTTGAAATTAAAACCATGTACACTTTATTAATACTGTGTCTAATCTGTTTCAAAACCACATTGATATATGGTCATAATGGCAAGGGCAAATACATATAGACATTGTAAGTGAGGGAGGGTTTGGAATTTTCTACGCATGTCAGATTGTAATCTATGGATTAGATTCATAGCCAAGTTTAATTTCTTATGCTGAAATTTATTCAGTGCTATTTTGGTTGGTCATTTTGCACAGATTATGGAGGATTTAGAGCTTATAAGACATGTAAAGACCTTATTTGGAAGTGTTCATAATGTGTCTAGACCATTTTCACATGACCATGATCAAGAATTATTGAGTGAAAGAATTCATGAAACTCGATCCCTAGCAGGAACAAAATATGCAACACTGCTTCATGGGATACCTAATCAGTCCATGCTTAAAAATTCAAGTTCAAATGTTTCAGAACAAGGCGGTGATTCATTTTCCATATGGGGAATGTCTAAAGGATTCCAAACAGAAGCTTATGCATTGCCTTCTGTATGCAGTTCTAGTAGTTTAGCTAAATCTTTATGTCAATTTTCTCAATTACGGCAAAAAGGATTGCAGTTAATTAGCCGTACACCTTCACTAGCTCATGAGCAGGAAACTTTATCAAGAGAAACCAGGACATTGTCCAATGCCAGGGTAATATACCCTCGTCAGGGTACACAACAAGCAAGTTCATGTAAGGATGGCAAACTCCAGTCATTATTCATTGGCAAAGATATAGGGAATAATAGACTGGCACTTATGGAGCAACAATTAGCAAAGGAAATGGGGTTAGAAAGGAAACTGCCACTTTTCCCTACTAATGGTCAAAGTACAGGCCAGCTAAAATTTCAGAATAATACACTATCTACTTCTCAAGAAACATCATTTTTAAATGATACTTTTGATGCAGTGAAATCAACCAGTTCTGATATAATGTTGCAATGTAATTTGAGTGTATTCACCAGGGATGAAGTTATGCCTAAGACAGGTTGGTTTGAGTCAGGTTCATCTGGTATAAATAACTTGAAACAGATAGAGATTCTACCTTCTGTTCCAGCACTTCAGGATGTTCTTAGGCAGCCTGAACGCTCCACAGCATCTTCAATGCCTCTAGTGCATACTAACTGTGTTGAAAGAATGGACAGAAATCCGTTGGCTGAGTTGGATACCTGCCATGCTTACAAGGATTCTATGTTTTCTTCTACAACTATTCAGGCTCCTGTTTCTGCTGCTGGTCATCCTCACTATGCTTATTGTGGCATGACATCGGGGCAGCTTGAGGCCGCTTTACAAGAACCAGTAAGCAATGATCTTATATCTTCTTTAGGGGAGGACATCTCAATACCTGCAGCACTTGGATTAGGACCTCAGTCCAGGGACAAAGAAATCACAACAGAAGATGTATTGTCTTTTTTCCAGGATGTTATTGTTGATAATTCGTATTCAGCAAAAGAAAATTTTAAGACTTCAGAGGCTGGCTTTGGGGAGGTTCTTCCTGCTACAGATGAGTGCGTCTTTTATGCTTTTGATGACCCAAACTCTATAACAAATGAGCAGAAAAACTCTATAAATTCAATCACCCTACCTGTGACTGATGAACTGTTTGATGTTTTGGGTCCTGATTTCAATAAAACACAAGACCAGGCCACATGGGATGACATATCACTGCCAACGAGTCATGTAAATAATGGGAATTTTACAACTCATTCATTTCGAGTATCTTCTGGCTCAGCATGCCCATCTGAAGTTGACTTGTCACAGAATTTCACTACATCCATGGATAGACAGCTTGATGCAGAGTTTTTTTCTGAGAGGAAGTCTGAACATCTTTTAGACGCTGTAGTGGCCAATATACTTCCATCTTTCAACAATGGTGCAGATGACAATACATCCTCTAAGATTTCTTTTTCAAGATTAAGTAGCGCACCTTCTTTAGATAGCCCCTCAGTTAAGGCCGATTCTTGTTTCACTGGACCATTGAGTGGTTCTGAGCAATCCAAGTATGCAGACCTTTCTCACTGTAGACATAACTCAGATATTAAAACTGTCCAGAGTTCTTTTACGTTTGGGTTCCAGGGAGAGGCATCTGCAAAAAGTTCGCCCGCCAATTCTGATTTGAAGACACAGCTCAGTTCATGGATTGAAGATAGCAAGGGTGCAAAATTTGAGAACCCAGGGCTTTCTCAAGCTAAAAAGTTAGACGAGCCAGTCAAAGTGAATAGGAAGAGGGCTAAACCTGGTGAACGTTCTAGACCAAGGCCCAAGGATAGGCAGCAGATTCAAGATCGTGTTAAAGAACTGAGAGAAATTGTACCAAATGGATCCAAGGTGATTCTTGATTCTAATTTTGTACCATTTGCTTACAGTTTTTTGAGTTTGTATCTAAAGGTATGATTTTAAAGTTATTTGGAGATACCTTGGCCTTTGCGATTCTGTGTCTTGCTGATGTCATGTTCACCGATGATACAGTGCAGCATCGATGCATTGTTGGAACGCACCATCAAGCACATGCTCTTCTTGCAGAGTATCACCAAGCACGCTGATAAATTAAAGCAAAGCTGTGAGCCTAAGGTTAAATTTAGTTATTTCCTTGAAGTAATCTGAGCTCTTAACTTTTTTTTTATGATATTATTTTTAACAATTAGGATATCTATCTGATAAAAATATGATATCCCAACAATGTCAAGATTCCTCGCTATGTTATTATTGTGTAAATAAGTTTTTGCTGACATGTTTATTGACACAATTTTTTCCCAACACGTGGGTTGACACAAATACATAATCCTTATGTGTATATAGTGCAGTTCCTTCTCAACTTCTATGATTATTGGATCTTACAAGCTGTAATTTTAAAAGGTTGCTTTCTTTTTTGATAAACCCATCCAGCTTCTTTGACATATTGAATCTGATTCCACGGTGTTTAATTTTATTAAGTGGATATCACAAATTAGTTGGTGTTTTTAGTATTTACTAGGCCTAGGAATGATGGCATTTTCAGCTATGCCATCAGGGCAGAAGCAAATTTTATCATTGGCTAAATCTAGACAAGGCCACCATGATGTGAGACTTGAGTCAGTATCTTATGATATAATACTATAATACAAAAAGAAGACTGACTTTTACTTGGATTTTGATTATCATTAATTATTGTGTCCGTGCTTTTACTTATTTAATTAAATTCAACATTGAATTTGCTTGAAAGTATATGATGTCAATATTCTTTCTTGGCTAAATAAACTATACAATGTTATAAGGTTATTCTGGGAGCTGGCTGGCTTAATGCCGCTACTTCATGTAGAAAAATTCACGGCTAAATGTGTTCATCCTGGATGACGCTATGTCTAATGACCTTCAATCTACATATTAATAATTTCTGTTTGGTAATATTTGTGAGCTATGCCAAAGACTAAAACTGCACCATTTATTATCCCCTCTGTTTATTATTCTATTTGTGTTTCAAAAGCTTCTTGTTCTGTTGATCAGGATTTATCATTAGTACCTTGTTAGCTTGTACTTTAGTTGGTTACATGAAATATTGTGGACTTGCTATCTATCCTCATTGGTGCTTCTGTATTGCTATCTCATTCTGGGTAGGCCTTTCGTTTCATTTTGTCAGAGAAGCAAATTGTGGCATATTCTGGAAACAATTTGTTTCTTTCTTCATCTGTGCGTTATTAACTCCAGTTCTGTTTGTCATCTGTTGCTTTACCCAATAAAAGTAAATGATTTGCATTATTAAAGACGACTTTAGTGCCTAATCTGATTGTTTTTCAAACCAATAAAGGTTGTTATGGTTACTGCAATTCAAGTTCAAACTCAAAGGGTCCTTTTGTGTTTGAGAAAATTTAAGTTTTCTTGTTCAATTTAACATAACACTGATAGGTGTTATACAAAGGTAGCTGGGGGTGGTGCTGGGGGGCTATAAATTCTGTGCATAAACAATTAATTATTGACCTTCATTTATAAGTTTTTTTCTTTTTGCTTTGAGAAGTCAATCAAAAAATCGTAATATCTTGGCTATATGTTGGAGTTTGCAGACCGTTTTTTTTTTCCTGGAAATGTTTTTTTCAAGTCTGACACATTAGTGCAACTAGATTGATTCCATTTGTCACTGGTCAGTAGGAAAATTTGGAGAAAGTAATGGAGTTTTTAGTCAATGTGGTATACGTAAAATCCAAGATAAAAGCCTTGAAATTGGTATCTTACTATCTATTGGCATTTTTCAGACAGATGTATTTAAAATATCTGAACTAATCTATTTTTTGCTAAGCTACAGTTTTTTTTTTGAATATCAATTATATCAATCAAAAGAAACACGGCCGTACTAGATACAGAGCCAATCCTGTGAACAGAAGACATGGCCCAAACCATGGGGGAAGACCTGTAAGTAGAAAAACAAACAGCTTAAACTTTAAAACACACCTCCGGGTCTGGTGATCATCCTTATTCTCAGTACTGGTCTTCTGGTCGTTGCACTCATGGCAAACCCAATGGTGTACATGGTTGTGCAAACTTGTGAGATTGTGATTGACCGGTCATTCCTCAAGCTCTCGATGTCACTATGTTGGGCTTGGATTGCTTCCACATTTTCATTTTGAGAAATAAAGCCCTCTTTGCATATTCCCACCTCCCTCTCAATCCTTAGGAGCATGTCCACCATGGTCTCCAAAGTTAGATTGAGGGCCTCCGCAGTTCTTTGTTCTTCCATGCTACAAACATCGCAAACGTTTCTGATAGTTTCAATCTCATGCTTGCTAAAGCTCATATAATCACTTATTTTGCTCATAATGAGGTTTTGGGCCTGAAAAACTTCCCTTTCTTGCTTCATCTCACTACTTATCTCATTTATTTCTTGTTCAAAATTTAGCATGATGTTGCAAACTGATTATACTCAAGTGTTTTTGTTTTTTAAGATTTCTATTTTGTTGTTATCAACTTATCGGTGTTTGAAACTTCAAATTTGCTGTCAAACGGTATCCTGAGTTTTTTGATCTGCATTACTTCTCTTCTTGCTTCTCATCTCTGTATTTTCTGTTCTGGGCAACAAATTGAGACTAGAAAGGTCTTTGCAATAGTTGCATGGAAATATATTGGCTTTAGTATGCTGTTTCTTTCAGGGATTTTCAAGCTGTCTTTGTTGACATTCGAATTTTAGTGATGCATCATCTCTCATCTCCTTTGGGAACCATGTAGGTGCTTGATAAGGATGGGGGTTTGTTTGGAAAAGGCTCCCTGGAAGGAGGTGCTAGCTGGGCATTGGAAGTGGGTGGTCAAAGCATGTGGTGCCCTATCATAGTGGAGAATATGAGTCAGCCTCGGCAAATGCTTGTGGAGGTAAGTCCAATTGTCATATATGCAGGCTTTTTATTTGCACTAAACAAATCTACTTTTGTTTTTCTCGGACATGGAATCATGGTGTTATTTTAAGATGGCATTTACTGAATTGCAGATGCTTTGCGAGGAGCGGGGACTCTTTCTTGAAATAGCAGACATCATACGAAGATTGGGGCTTACTATTTTAAAGGGAGTCATGGAAGTTCGCCATGACAAGATCTGGGCACACTTTGCTGTTGAGGTAGTTATTATATGGAATTTCTTTCATGTTTTTGCATTAATCACTTGAAACATATCATGACATGAAAAAAACCGAATTTTACTAAAAATCCAGTTCAGAAAAGGCGAAGCAAGTGAATTCACGCTATTAATGTTTACAGTTAACAAGAATGAGTAGGGTCGTGAGATCACTATTTTGATCTTTAAAAAGCTAGTGGACAGTTATTACTGCATATTTTTTGGTAAATTACTAATTCAACCAATTATAACATGTTCTCGCTGGAAACTATTGGAGAAATATTCCGTCGTGTATTGTTTCTGAATATGGGATTGACAATATTACATGCAGGCAAATAGAGATGTGCACAGGGTGGAGATTTTGTGGTCCCTGATGCAATTGTTGCAGCAAAACATAAAGAACCGTATGACTACAAGTAGTCAGCCTAGTATCATCACACATCAGGGCATTTAGAGTGGTTCTCAAGCATCAAATGCATTTCAACAATCTTCTATGGTTCCCATCCTTAGCAGATGAATGGCTGCACTAATTATTGTATTCTGGAAACATTTGTAGCAGAGAATGGATGTGTAATTTTTGTCCAACATGTGCTGCAAGTGGGTACCTACTTGTATAGCACCATCAATCTTTTGACCAACCACAGGACAATGTAATGTAAGTGGCACTGAAATTTGGATAATTTTTGATATTTAACTTTGACCAGCTTCTTGAGGCAGGGAAACATGTCTTCTGGGTGGCATTTAGATCCCCTTTCCTAGGTGGTAAATATTTCAAAGGATTTGCATTTGCTTTTCTTTTGAACAATTTCCCACCTGGTTGTAAAGGAAGGTGAGCTACAGCTATCAGGCCTTGCACATTTAACAATGGTGTTCCCCCTTGTTAACTTATACCAGCCAATGGGATTTTGGAAAATTCATTGCTGGGATGATGGAATATTATGTGTAATGGATTCTGCTTATAACCTGCCTTGAGAGTTCTGGTGTTACCTAGTAAATGCTAAATAGAATTTTTTTTGACAGAATGGCTGAGGGATTAGTGTCATCTATTTCCAATTTCAACGAGTTAATGGTTTGTTTGCTGGTTTAATTTTTGGATGGATATTTACTAAACATGTTTGATTCTTTAACTAAAGGAAGGAATTGTTCCATTGCTTTTGTTATGTATAAAATGTTGAGCTAATTGCACAGTTGCACACTTTAAATTTGATGGCCAGCTATGCATGTCAAACAATTTTTAGGTGACAGTAATTTTTTAATATATCCCTTCAAAATATATAAAATAGTACTATTAATAAGAATAGAAAAGAAACCTTGCCTTTATTTTAACCTTTTAAAATATATATTTATGCAAATCAATATAATTTGTATATAAATCTATATAAAAAATGAGTCATTTTAAATATGCAAATTGGTCATTTAAAAAAACTGCAAATATTTTATGGCTAAAAACATGAAAAATGTGTAAACGGCTGTCAAATTTACACACTGCACAGTTGTATTGATGTTACATACTTTTTTATTTTGTGTTGGATGGGGAAGATTTTTCTATATCACTAAACTACTATTCTCAACAATCTTAGTATGTATGGCTTCTTTGCTCACCCTAAGACGCGGTGTTATTTATGATTCATCCCGGGGCTAGGACAAAGTATTGTAGTAACACATTGAATTCAATTCTTCTTTAGCTTATGGTTGTAATTTTGTAAAGATTAGAGTAGTGTGTTCTTTTTTTGGTCCAACTTATGTTATTGTAGACACCAAAAAAAGCCACTAGGCATTTATTAATCGTTAAATTGTATGTATCTAGAATGTTTGTTGACTGTTGGTTCAAATTTTACCTTTATCAATGAATTTCCAGACTTTTGGTGGTCTCTGCTCATTTAGTTGCACACTCTAGTTGTCACTTCACTCATTTCCCACATTTTTCATGTTTTTGGCCTCTCTTGTCTAGAACATGGACTGCAAATGGTCAATTAGAGGGGCCCAAAATAGAGGGAATAGAGGGAAATGACAATGGATTACATCCATGGCCCTGATTAGAGGGGCCCAAACCAAATAAAAATGAGTGAATTGAGTGAAGTGACAATTGAGTGTACGTGGAGATAATTAGGGAAATTGTGCTAATAAAACCAAAATTTAAACCAACAATTGACACAAAAACAATGATGTAAACTCCAATTGTCGCATCATTAATTTCCCTCATTTTCCCTTGTTTTGGGCCCCTTTTTGGACCCCTACTATCTAGAATGTTGACTGCACTGGTCAGATAGGTAAGGGCCCTCATCTTGTATTTCTCCACTTGTTCGACTATTGGAGGCCAATTTGTGCACCAACATAGTCCTATTTCAAAATTTAATTGTCTATAAATACTAAGCATGGGAGGAAAAACTAGAGAAAAACGTTTATTGTCTATCGAGGCATTAAAGAAGTTTTAAATGAAAACTAAAGAATCAATTATTGAGCATTTACAAGCATTATAGAGAATCAAGCATCCATTGTAGTACTGAAATTCATAGTCGACACATTGCACTGCATTGGCTTGCATGGTTGAAGAAATTATTATAATAAGTGGTGTGTTGTTTTTGATATTGTACAATGTTTAGGAGCTTGACAAACATCAGGTTTAGTGGTGTGCTCAACAATTTCTTGGAGTAGTGTTGACCTTTAAGCACATCTAGTTTTCCTTATAATTTTAGATTTGACAACCCAAATCGCAAATAGAGGAAGAATATTGATTCCCAGTGATCGAAGTGAGAATTTCAGAAGGTAAAAAAAAAGATTTAGTTGCCTAAGAAAAATTTGAATTTTGAGCACCTCATCCAGAAGAGTTGAATTTTAAGCTCTTTGTCTAAAACATAACTTCACATTCCTGAGAACCAAACTTCACAGTTTGGACAAAGTCCTCTACTCGATGTGAGTTTTTTGGGTTTTCTCTGTCTATTAGAAAAACTTAGCTTGAGGTTTCTGGAAGGCAAAAAGAAGCAAATTTAGTTATGAAAGAAGGTAGAAATTAGAGCACTTTGTCTAGATTGGTTAAATTTTGAGCACTTTGTCTAGAAAGGAAGGTCATGGCAGTGAGACTGGAACTTCATGGTTTGGATAAACTCTTCCATTTGATGCGAGTTTTTTTGGGATTTCTTCGTCCATTAGAAACAAGTAAATTTAAACTGCGAAAAGTTTGATGTCTGTGTTTTGATCACTCCAAAAAAAAGACAGTAAGTCTAAACTTTTATCTTTTCATAATATATTGTTGTTTCGATATTTAAAAATAAGGATATGCCCACGGGCCACGGTGGAGTTCAGCCCAGATTATCGACAAATTGCATCCATCCATGGAAAAATAAAATCAATTTTAACTGAAAAATTACATCGGCTGATTGGCCAAAGTTTGAGACTATAAAGATAGTCTATTCCTCTAATTTCTTATTCTACTGTAGCCGTTGCCAAAGTCTTTGCAAGGAGTGAATCTCCAAAGTTAGCAGTGTTAATTTGAAGTTTTCCATAATTAACATCCAATTTATTCCCTTTGTTTATATTTTCCACTACCATTACCTTAAGAAGTAGCATTCCCTAATCGAGTTGAGAAAGCAGATTAAATCCAAGATGTTCGATGTCCTCATGTATTGTGTGGGTGATTCTTAAAGTTTGGATTTTCACACCCGTATTGGCCATCAAATCCACTGGCTTGTTTATTTCTTGAAAGCAACGAGAAAGGGAAATAGAGAGAAGATGGGAAGAAGAGTGCATATACTTCAAACAATACTTTCTATCCTCTAGTCATTTACCTTTTTGTTATTCACAACATCATTTTTAAGCATTGAATCACATTCAATCTCAACGTTTCCAATTGTTAGGTTAGTGGCAATTTTTAAGCCACATAATAGTGCTAAAGTTTCTGCAAGGTTATTAGAGGTGAAAGAGATATTACAAGCAAAGCAATATATTGCATTACATCCACTATTTCTGATCAAGTCGCCAACTCTAGAAGTACTCGTATTACCTTTGGAAGCCCTATCAAAATTTCACTTGTGGAAATTCTAGTAAGGACTTGCCAAATAGCCATGTCACGAGGAGTTGTTGAGAAGGCTCAATTTTCTTGGAACATGTTTTTCCTTTCCCACAATTTTCTTCTTTTGTAAAGGAATCTTAGCGCAAAAACTTTCTCGACAAAGGGATTCAAGACTCCTTTAGAAAAGATCCACATGGATCTGGATCTGGATGCCATAAAAGATTCCATTATTCCTTTCTTTCCACAAGCTCCATACAATAATTGAAGGAGTTATAACCCAATTTTTTCCAAATTTCTCCCCATCCATTTCCGACCATCCAATCAGGGAAATGTGAATATTGCTAGGCATAATCCAAGGACGTTCCAATGTCTTAAAAAATCACATCCATATTTTCCAAGCAAAATGACAATGAAAAAAGAATATGATTTGGAGTTTCCTCCTTATCATAGAACACACATTTTGAAGATTTGAGGAAGTGAATTCTCTACATTCTATTCCAAAATAGTGATTTTCTTTTCATTGTGAACTAAAAGAAGGCATGTGCCATTGGAATACAAAAATAACTCGTAAATTTGTTATTTGTTGAGGGAGGATATTCCAAATGATCAACAAGCTTTAGGTAACCTACTTTTACTAATTTTTCTCTTGAAGAGTGACCATTCCATTTCAAGACGTCATCATCATAAGAAGGTCCAATTGGTTGAAATATAAGGAAATTATGAAACAAAAAAGAAGGGGCCAAAAAAACATATCTTTCTGGGATCTCTAAGTAGCCCACTGAAAAGGGCTCTTCATTCTAATAGTCTTTGACAAAAATACCCCACAAATTAGAAAAGTACAATGATGAAAACAAAATCAAGTATGAAGGTATAGTGGCCCAAGAGGGGACCAAACATCCCTTAAAAAAGGGGTCATTTCACCATTGTTAACTTTCCATTAGAAGGAAATAACAATAAAAAATTTGCAATTAGTAAGTTTGTTCCAGATGAGAGCCCTTCATCAAGCTTTCAATAGTGAAAATTCTATTTGGATCAAGTAAAGAATCCATGCCCAACACTTTGTTGAAGAATGAAAAGTTTTTTAATGCTGACACCCACTTTGTCTTTTGGATTCCAAACATATTCCCATTCGACTAGAGCAATTTTTTGAATCACTCACTCCATTGTACATGATTTTTTTCTTGTTGGAAGTAAGTCTATTCTTCACACTTTTAAGGTCTAAAGATAGAAGTATCAGTAAACAAATATAACTTGGAGGGAAACTTGAATTCATTGAATCTTTCCAACCCAAACCAACCATCTTCATATCCATGATGTTGATTTGTCATGAAAGAAAAAGTATAGACTTTCCCAATATTCATTTTTAGATCTTATATAAAAAAAGATGCAACCCCAAGTGTTTACTTGGAAGGTAACCATAGGAAAAGCCAAGTGCATTATTATTTGAATTTGCTTTGAGAAAGAATAGTTAAAAAGAAGATATTAGATTTTGAATGGTTGACACTTTTCCTTGACACCTGTTGATACCAATCTAAAATTTTCTTTAACATTTTAGCTTCCAAAGCCAATGTAGTGTTATTAACAAACTGTCCATGGGAGAAAAATTCACCTTCATTTTTCGTGATGTCAATGATTTTGTTAATATTTTCTACTTTAGTCAAGTCTCTACCCAAAGATTTTGTAAGAATGATAAAAAACGTTAGACAAATTAGGTCTCTGTAGACATAAAATCACACACTTCGGTACATTTCAAGGTCCTAAAAGCATGCTAGCATTCATATGATTCCTAAGCAAGAAAACTAGTGGTTGACAACTATCTTTGGCCTCTTTTATTCGTTCTTTGTTTTCTATTTGGTCTTTACAAACCCTACATCCCAGTTGAGATTTTACTGATTTATCTTTTATGGCTTCAGACACCAGTGCCCAGCTAGGACAGAAGTGCCCAGGCACTCCTATCCCCTCTGGGTGCCCCTGACCCTTTTCTACCATACTCGCTCTTTCACAAACCTCCAAGTTTTACTCTTTTATCTTTTGGGTATATTTTTCACTTATGGGTCGACCTTCCAGTTGTCAATTACGAAATTCAAACAAGGGAATCATATAAATACATAGTTATGTGTTCAAAATCAAGGACCAATCACTTATCATTACTACTATCACCTAATATTGCATTCAAAAGGCACCTAAAATACTCAAAAGCATCCATCTAGCATCCATTTAAGGGACAAGGCATGCATCAAATCTGCATTATTCACATAGGAAGGGGAAGTTCCTATTCCATCCACACATTCTACTACATTGCTACATTTAGCTACAACCCACTATCAAGTGCAACTTGCACAAGGGCATCCTAGGGCACAATTTCTACACACACTCACAAGAACTACATAGAGTCTAAGATGTAGTGCAATGCTCGGTCATAAGTTCAATTACGGGGCAACTACCGAGATCAATCTGACTCCCCATATTGCATCTTTATTTTTTTAGGTTTGATGCGGTTTGTGGGCTTGTGTAGGTAAATTTCTATTTTGTAGGTTACAAGTACCTTCAACATTCAAGGAGCAATTACCAAGAGACCAACATGAAGCAATAGTGAAGATCTTGTGACACTACATAAATCAAGTTCTAAGCCTCTACGGAGTAATCGACGCCCAAAAGCAGTCTCCAGTGCCTAGGCACCTGTGCCATACTATGAGTTCCCGTGTTTGATATTATCTGTGAGCTCCATAATTTACAGTGAACAATTACAACAATCTTCTTTGCTTTGATCAGTTCTAGATTGTGCGTAAATCAACCGAGTCTTCTTGTCTCTATCTCTTGCTTAGGGTTTCATATTTTAAATCTTAGTTGGCTTGTGTCATTATTGTACTTTATCATTTATAAATTCAATTTCAATTGCTTACTTGGCAGACCATGGATTTATGTAATGCATGTTGTTCCATCCACAATTCATCGGTGTGTTAAATTCTTACATGATGGTTATGAACATACTATTGTTGTGGACCTTGACCCATTCAAATTTTTTTCTGTATAGACCCCGTCACCACCATGCCTATCCTTCCATCGCAGCCTATTCCATATCACGATATTGGTATATATGATGTTGGGCAGTCTAGCCTTCCTACTACTTCTGCTACTTCTCCATGCACTCTGTCCATTCCTACGCATACTATTGATATCGTATCATCCACCATGTCCGTGCCCCTATGGCTACTACTCCACCTATCATAGCTCCTCTCAATTCTGCATTTGGTTCTATCCCTCCTAATATTCTTGATAACACTATACAATTAGATAATGTTAGCATTGATAATTCTTATGACGAGGCTAATGTCATAGAACTTAATGATGACACATTGCGCAATCTTAATTTTACTCCGATTGAAATAAATGAGTCCTAATTCCAAGATAATTTTGTTGTTGTTAGCCCTGGTGAATACTAATTCAAGAAGCTTCCTCCTTCCACTAATTCCATGATACCTTTTTAAGGGACTGTACATACATTAAGCATTCTATCACCCGCCGCATCTCCCCAAATTCATTCTAATCCAGGCCCAGATACCTTCACATGCACTCTCTTCATTCGTAATTATTATTGGGCTCATATTCCATTCGACCCTACTTGATTTGATACTGTTTGTACGCATGATGGCTTGGCTCACTAGGATTCATAATTGTTGATCTCCTTCCTCCACCTCACTCTCCTCACCTTTATCACAGATGTGTACTCATTACTACTGCTTATGGCCTATGCATCTTCCATTTGTTAGTATTCCTTGCACGTACTCCTCGTTCCTCTCCACTCACACTTGGGTAGTATTGGCTTGATTACATTGGTGGCATGGTGGATCCAAATCATACTAATACCACATTTCCCATGCCCTTTGACTGCATTTATATTTGTAATGACTCATTCTTAGGCTATACTCAAAATCTAACTCGTTGGTATGCATAAGATTGTCCTCAACCTCCTTTTACTGATGAAGAATATGCAATAGGTATGTACAATTTACGTCGCAAAGGCTCTTTATATGATCAAACTCACACTATTGCTTACCAAGTCTCTAATCCAGATCCTATTGGTTACGACCCTGACAAAAACGATCTCCTAGATGAGTTTAATTGATCCTTCTCTACATTACACACTTGGGGTGAATTGTGATTTCTCCCCCCTTCCATTTTTATCAATTGTTACTAGTGTCTACACTTACACTTTACGCTCCATGCTTCACATCTACTCTTTCTTACAACTCTTCCACACTTTGCTACACACAATATATCGTCATCACCCTATGGCACACTCTAATTCCACGCTTCATACTGGACTGATGAGTGTCTAAATCTTAAATAAACCTCACACATTCACTCTTCAGGCTCTATGTTTAACAATCTATCTTTCTAGTGCACATTTTCAAACCATTTCCCGATGACACTCTTGTTCTATGGTTCATTCTTGATTGTTGAGGGGTGTTTTAGAAATGAGCCTCTAAAAGGAACGATAACCAGATCGTACCAAGCCAAGAACATAGATGCTAATCAAACACCACGATCAATAAGATGAAAGCAATTCACCAGAATAACTTTACATAAAACCTTTGTAAACAAATGAGCAACAATATCATATATTATTATGGAACTCAATGAAATACAATAAGAATGGGCCTTGCTTATATAGGCAAGGAATAACAATCTAAGAACCAGTCGAGGTCATAGATCAAACCATAAATCATGGAAAGAACTATACCTAACAACTAGATAATATCCCCGTAATATCTAAATAAATAAAAGGAAATATCCACACACATAAGTGGGTGAGGATAAGTACAATAAAGGTAAATAAAGTACCTAGGTGAACATGAGCTACGGTAAATAACTACTCTAACACCCCCCCTAAGTGAACCTAGGGGCCAAAATAAAAGTGGCATGTCCACAGTATGAGTTCCAACAACTAGGCCTGATGAGGTACTCATGTAAAATATATCCATGAAGAAATATTGAACTAAAAGAAGGAAATAATCCTGCTATAAAGAAAGAGAAAGAAGAAGAAGAAGAAGAAGGAAGATGTTCTCACGAACATCCCTCCAAGAACAACTTTCTGAAATCCCAAGCATTCCACACAACTCAAGGTAGCAAGGTGATGAAAAATGCTTCGTAAAGATGTCTGCAATCTGTTGCTGAGTCAGAAGGTACTCCAAGCAAAGAACTCCATCTTGAATGTGCTGCCGAATGAAGTGGATGTGTATCTCAATATGATTGGTCCGCTGGTGCTCAAATGGGTTGTGAGAAATGTGAATTGCACTTTGGTTGTCACACCAAAGTACAGTCGGTGAATCCTATGGGAATCCAAACTCTATCAATAATTGGTAAAGCCAGAGAATCTGCTGACTCGCTGTAACTTCTTCCCTGTACTCTACCTCTGAAGATGAAAGTGCAATAGCCTGTTGCTTTTTGTACGCCCAAGTAACTGGAGAAGAACCAAGAAAAAAAAGATAGCCAGAAGTGGAACACCTGTCATCAATAGAACCTACCCAATCTGAATCTGTATACCCAACCAACTGAGTAGAGCCCCTAGTGTAGTGTAGGCCAAAGTGGGAAGTGCCATGTAAATAACACAAAATCCTTTTAGCAGCCTTCCAGTGACTACTATGAGGAGAATGTGCAAACCGAGATAAAGCCCTAATGCAAATGAAATATCAGGGTGAGTATGGGTCAAGTGCATGAGACTCCCAACCAACTGCCTATACAATGTAGGATCACAAAGTGGTGTGGTACATGTGGATGTAAGAGTAACTCTAGACTGAAAAGTAGATGGACTTGGCTTGCAATCAGCCATATCAAAGCACCTAAGAAGATCATGGGTGTACTTTTGCTGACTCAAATGAATCCCTGAATCTGTTTAAGAAATCTGAAAACCAAGGAAATAATGCAATAGCCCAATATCTTTCATGTTAAACTGTGTAGAAAGAGCCCTCTGAATAGTCTGAATGTGGGAAGGAGAGCTACCGGTAAGTAACAAATCATCAACATACAAGACAAGTATCACAATATCCTCACTGACATGTTGGAGATACACTGTATGATCGGAGCGGCAATGAACAAAACTATTAGATAGAAGAAAAGAATCCATTTTCTCATACCAAGCCCGAGGGGCTTGTTTGAGACCGTAGAGAGACCTTCGGAGCCGACAAATAAGAGAAGAATCCTGAACAAATCCAGCCGGCTGCTCCATATATATTTCCTCTTTTAGATCTCCATGTAAGAAGGCACTCTTCACGTCCATCTGGTATACGGGCCACCCTTGTGATGCAGCAATAACAATTACAAGGCATATAGAATCCATCTTGGCAACGGGTGCAAAAGTCTCAGAGTAATCAATACCTTTTTCTTGTGAAAAACCCTTTGCAACAGGACGAGCCTTATACTTGTCAATGGACCCATTAGCTATGTATTTGGTTCTGTATACCCACTTACACCTAACCATCTTTCTTCCTTTAGGAAGAGATACCAAATCCCAAGTATGATTCTTCATCAAAGAAGAATACTCAACTGCCATCGCATCATCCCACTCCTATATCCCATGAGCCTTTGAAAAATACTATGGATCCTCAGAAACTGCCTGACACAAAAGTCCAGAACTTGTAGAATGTGCGTGATGGTGTCTAGTGGGTGGAAGATCCTCTATAAAAGGTGCTACCTCAAAAACTGTAGTACGAGCCCACTTAGGCATATTGACAACATCAATGGGAATAAGATCCTCAACGAAATCTATAACCTCCTCATCAATCTCCTCAAAGAAAGGATCCTCAAGATGAGATGAAGAAAAAGAAGGCATGGAAAAAGATGAAGAATCATGAGGATTGAAGCGCTCATCAAACTGAACATGTGTTTGAAAAAGAACATCATGTGTATCAGGATCTAAAAGACGATAAGCTCTCATGTCCTCACAATACCCTATAAAGATCAAGGGTTTACCCTTCTTATCCAAAGATTTCCTTTTCTTCTTTGGAAAAAAGGCCCAAACATGGCTCCCAAATACTCAAAAAAATGAGACATTTGTCTTAGTGTTAGACCAAGCTTCCTCTGGAGTCAAATGCTCAAGTGCTCTGTGTGGTGTGTGATTCCGAATGTAGTTAACACAATTAGCTGCTTCTACCTAATAGATAGGAGGTATATCTCTAGAATGCATCATACAATTAGCCATTTCCTTCAAATTTCTATTCTTCTTTTCTGCTAAGCCATTCTGTTGTGGGGTATGAGGAACAAAATGATGGTGAGTAATGCCTTGAGTTTCCAAAAAGTTAGAAAACTCATTGTTGAAGTACTCCCCCCATTATCAGTATGAAGGTTCTTTATGCTACTAGAAGATTGTTTCTCGATCAAAGCCTTGAAGACTTTGAAGTGTGAAAAAACATCACTTTTGTACTTGAGAAAATAAACCCAAGTACGCCTCAAGAAATTATCAATAAGTGTAAGTGCATACTTAGCTCCATTGAAAGATGGGGTTGGAAAAACCATCAAGTCACTATGCACAAGCTCAAGTGGTGAAGAAGCTATCTTAGACAAATTCTTAGTAAAAGGATCTTGGTGTTGTTTCCCTAATGCATAACCATGACAAACTCCCTTAAGACAATAAACTATAGGAAGATCATCTACCATACCATGAGTGCTCAACTCATTCAAATATTTGTAATTGAGATGTCCAAATCTTTCATGCCAAATCTTACTCTCTAATTCTGCATGAGAAACCAATCATGTCCCTATAGAAGAAGTGTTATCAAAACCCTCAAAGTGATATAGTCTAGAACTATGATCAATAATGCCCTGAGAAACCAGTGAATGAGGCTCCAAAAGACTTCATACTTCTACTCCATGTGGTGTGAAAGTCACTGTTTTTCCTTGACTAGAATGAAAAATTTGATATACAGAAAGTAAATTTGTAGTGATGTTAGGAACATATAGTGCATCTTGGATACTTCCACCATCAAGTTGTACATCACCTTTTCCTTTAACAAAAATAAAGGAAGAATCTCCAACCTCAATTTTGGAAGTAGAACTCAAACCTAGAGAAACAAAACTCCTTGGAAGAAGTCATGTGATGAGAAGCACCATAATCTATAACCCAACTGTCTACAAGTGGTGATTGAGATCTCCCAACAACATTAAGTGTTTTGCCATACTGATTAGAAGAGGTGACATAGAGATTGAAATTTTGTGTTTCTTGACTGCATCCTTTAAGGCTTACATTCGCTTATAACACCTGTGTTCTTCATGATTACTCCCTTGACAAAAAGAGCGTGAATGGCTAGACTTATTCTTGGATTTAGAAGACTCATTGGGTTTTGAGTTGTTTTCTTTGGGTTTAGGAGCATATTGAGATGGAGAAGGTGTGGATTTGGTTTTACTATTTGGTTTTCCCATTCCCTTAGGATTAGATGCAACTAATGCCTTTTGAGAGGTGGAAGACTCAAGGTGAGAAAATTTTGATTCTTCCCTAGTAATTCTTTCACAAAAAATTTCTAAGTTAGGCATTTTGAATGTGTCACCTAAGGCATCTATGCTAGAGAAAAAAGTAGAAGCAAAAATTTGGAATGGTCCTCTCAACTTGGATAGAATCAAGTAAAAACGCTCTTCATCTCTATTATCTCTTCCACTCCCCTTCAATTGTGTCAAAAAATGCTTGAACTTGGTAAGGTAGTCTATAATTGCTAGAAAATCTTCAGGATTAAGAGAGGTGATCTCAATTTCAAGTTGTATGGTTCTCATATGATCCACCTTACCAAATAAATCCTCCAATTTCTCCCATATTTTGAAAGGAGAGTCACACTTTTCTAAATGAAACAAAAGGCTATCACTTACATAAGTTCCTATCAAACCCATACACTCATCAAATTTACACTGGTATTGAAATTTCTCATATTCTCTAGTGAACATTGGTTGTTTTGAAGAAGTTAAAGCCCATGCTTAATTATTGTTTCCATTCTTGGTTTCCACGTGTGGTAATTATGTGTTGTTAATAACTCAACATGAATCTAATGCAGAAGTAGATACAGACATCATTCTCAAAAAATCACCAAAATAAATGCAAGAACCAAGTAATGTAACAAGACCCCCCAAATCAATGCAATAAGAGCATCCCCCAGATCTTTTGGCACTTTATAATGAGTACATGTTACAACATGGCACTTTATAATTATAGTGCGATTCTGAAAATAAATATTTCTAATGTAAAGAGCATAAAAAACATGCACTTTTGCAAAAAATGACACTCAAAACCGAGTTACTAATCAAAAGATACAAGATACAATAAAATACTCTTGCCTTCACCACACAAATAAAATTAAAGGGGGCTGTATTTAAGCACCTACTAGTAGGAATCACAAGCTTTCAGCCCTCATATGACCAGGGGCTAAGGAATTCAATGGGCAAGGAATAACAAGCTAAGAACTAGTCAAGGTCATAGATCAAGCCATAAATCATGGAAACAAACTATACATAACAACTATATGATATCCCCCTAATATATAAATAAATAAAAGGAGATATCCACACACATAAGTGGGTGAGGATAAATACAATAAAGGTAAATAAAGTACCTAGGTGAACACGAGCTAAGGTAAATACCTACTCTAATAGCCTCATCTCATACACATCCACTGGGGGGCACACTACTCATTTCATATTCAGATTGCATACCATTCCACCACACTCATACACTGCATTTTCATATCTTTGTTGCACTTACACTTGCTTGCTTATACTACTTACATGATGCACTTTGCTTATTAAGCTAGGTAGATACTCAATATGTCATTATCTTTCTATATACACATATGCGTGTTCACTTGGCATTTTGGAGTGAATACATACCTCTTATATATTTTCACACGCTGTAATGATGCTAAAAATATAACTTTTACTAGTCCCACCGAGGCTCCTAGGGCCATCTACCATTAATACTCTCACACATTACAAGTGCTATTGTTTAATTATTTACTACTTCTACTTTCTATCACATTACCTTTCATTGATACATACACGCTCTTGAAATACTATTTATCTCTCTGACATGGTAACATGTGCTTCATGTGTAGTATTTGCTTTGTAAGACTATATGCCACCATGGTTGTCTGATACATTTTTATTACCATTATTTGCTATTGTATGTCATTGTTTGCGGGTTGTGCCCTATGTCTTGCTCGATCACTTTGTATGTTTTTGGCCGTTTCGGCCCTGATTGTCTTGTGACATTGTGAGCAAGGTCCCATGTATAAAACCCACTTTTTGTGCTCCACTTTGTTCACAAAATTTCTTGTTACATTGTTTTTCTATTACATGTTTTTCTTTCACTAATACATATTTCTAGCCATCCTATTTGCATGTTCCTTGGTCTCTACCATGCACATCCGCTACACCCTAAATGTATCCTTTTCATATCAACATCAGGTCCTTTCTTTTGGGCCACACACTCCTACAATTTTCACATGCACTCCAAATGAGGGGACCATACATTGGGTGAGAAAATAACCCCTAAAGTAGCATATAACTACAATTCACAATCTGCATAGTACAGAAAAGGCACAGGAACACAGTCACATAACCGCTCAAAATCTGACTTGGGTCCTCAACATAGCATAAATACTAGCACCCAATGTCAAACAATAGTGCTTAGGCACTTGTGTCCTCCCCTGGTGACTAATGTCCTGGGGCACATACAGTCATCTTATCAGATCAACATAGTTCATAGAATCCTTTAGAGAAGTTACACAATTACAAGAACAATCCTTCAGTACATAATGCATTCTATCTCCTTCAATTAGTACAACTTGAAACTAATTCGGAACAATCGAGACAACAAGAACAAATCATGGACGCACCATCTGCAGTGGTGTTTATCGGGTAGAGTCATGGATGGAGAGTAGCACTAGGCCTATCTCCCCAACACTTTCTCTTTTGCACAACATTGCCCAAAAAACTCACTCTTGGTGTGAGATTTTCCAAAATGCTCTCCATCAGCATGAGATCGCCCAAAAAAATTCCTCTTCACAACATTTCAGGAAACTTTTCTATCCTTTACACTCTTTTACATTAGGTGCATACTTTCCTTTACTACCACTTTTACATACTTTTACATACTTTTACATACTTATGCATCCTTTACACTCTTTTACAACAGGTGCAAAATTTCCTTTACTACCACTTTTACATACATTTACATACTTATGCATACTTTTCTCATATTTTTCATATACATAAATTTGACTACTCTTTCGATATTTTTTTGCAGGTTCATCCTTAAGACACAACAAGAAGCAACCTACAACAACAAATACAAGCAAAAAAATAGACACACCGCAACACATATACTTCACCCCTAGGGCCACTTTCCTTTCCTAGTCTCCACACTTCACGTTGCATCATTCCACGCTTCACTTGTCCACTCGACATGCTATTCAATACATGCTATATAGGATCATAAGGTACACATCCCTTATCTAATTTATGTTATCGAGCATTCACTTAACAACATACATTGGGGGAAAATGTAGATACAAAATCACGCACTTGGGTATATTTATAGGTCCTAAAAGTATCCTAACATTCATATGATTCCTATTCCAAGAAAACTCACCCTGGCAAATAATATTTTTGGCCTATTTTCTTTTTTCCTTGTTTTCTATTTGGTCTTACACGCCCTACAACCCAATTGAGATTTTACTGATTTATCTTTTATGGATTTAGACACCAACACCTAGCTAGGACATAAGTGCTTAGACTCTCCTGTCCCCTCTGGGTGCCCCTGACCCTTTTCTACCTTATTTGGTCTTTTTGGGCCTCTTTTATCTTTTGTGCATCTTTTTCACTTATGGGTCGGCATCTTCCAGGCCAGGCCCTTGGATCTATTACGAAATACTCAAACAAGGGAATCATATAAATACATAGTTGTATTCAAAATCAAGGACCAAACACTAAGCATTAATACTATCATCTAAGATTGCATCCAAAAGGCACCTAAAGCATTCCTCTAACATCCATTCAAGGGACAAGGTATGCATCAAATCTACATACACAACATAGGAAGGGGAATTTCATTATATTCCATTTGTGCATTCCACTACATCCTTCTATATAATAGCTACAACCCACTATCAAGTGCAACTTACACAAGGGCATCCTAATGCATAATTGTCTACACATACTTACAATAACTACACATAGTCTGAGATGTAGTGCAACACTTGGTCATAAGTTCACTCTCTAGGTGACTTTTGCGTCAGTTCGACTCCCCCATATTGCATCTTTATTTTTAGGTTTGATGCAGTTTGTGGGCTTGTGCAAGTGAACTTATATTTTGCAGGTTACAAGTACCTTTGACATTTAAGGAGAAACTACTAGGTGACCAACATGAAACAAAAAGGAAGATCTTGTGACACTACAAAAATCTTACCTTTAACCTAACTTCGTAGTCAATGATGATAAGAACTCTCCAGTCCAAACATCGCATATGGTGGGGTTTTATGATGGGCCCCAGTTGTCTGGAAGAAAATTAGATCTGTTGTGCTCCGTGTAATTTAAAGAAGTTACTGACAATCCTCTACCCTGTAGTTCAACACTTGGCTTGCATCACTGATCAGTAAACTGAAGGAGATATCAAGTAAGGCGGCAACTAACTTGCTACTCCACCTTAAAGGCCATTTGCTTAGAGGTTTTAAATAGGAAACCTTAGTTCACTGGATGTTAATCTCTACTATTGGAAGCACTAACATTATTTGGTTTGGAAGTGAAATACAACAATATATATATTTGTGAATTCAAATGTAACATTCTCATTTTAAGACTTTAGAAACAAGGGAAGTTTTTTCTTATAACATAATGTTCTCTATTCTAAATAAAACATCATTTAGAACACACATTCCATGTCCAATAAATCTCATAACAGATAACCATATGCAACTGTAATGACTATGCTACCGATCTCTCATTCGATGAAGTTATAAACCGATCTCTCATGTTGTCCTTAAAGTATAGAATACTTTATGTATACTATGTATACTTGGTTCGTCTTACCTTATTCTAGGTACTGGGTGATCTGTTTAAAGAACTGGCCTACTTTGAATATTTGTTACCAATATTCATCTGACATCATGTTGCTTTAAACTAGCCTGATATAACGACAACACAACCAAGCAAGGTTGTGATACTTTGGCCAAAGATTTTCAACATACTATTTATGTTACTATTCCTAGACGGCATACTCATCATTTCTAGAATATGTCCTTCGCCTCAGATCTTCTGTTATCTAGAATGGTCTTTACTGACTATCGATCAGGGGTCCACTTGCCCAAGGTTTGACCTTAGCCCAGGTTAGAAACATACTGCTCCCAATTATAGGAAGATGGTCACGATGACTTAGGATTATATGGGCATATTTGGATGACCTAAGTCAATCCGAATGTGCCAAGGTACCCTGAGTCAATAGAAAGCTACTCCCTATTCTAAACATGCTACTAAATTGATCTAGAGAGAAACTAAGATTCAAGTCCAGAAGTGTGTAAATCTAGATGAACAAATATGGAAGGGTGTTGCCACATGTCAACTGCAACATTCTATCCTTGAGAAGTCCCTTAGGACTTCTCAGATGAAGGTATAGTCTTGTAGTTGGCATGTGCCAACATCCATTAGAACTGATTCATCGACTAGAAGTACATACCCCCCTTAGTGGTCATTAAATTCATAATTAAATTGGATTAAGATTCAGATTACAACAACCATGCCTAACCCTAATTCCAATAGATTCATTAAGTTCTTTACCCATACCTTGATCCTGATTGAGATATTAAGAACTTCATAAACTCATGATTGCATTGATGTTCATTAACGTGGCATTAACATGTAGTTATCCCCAAAAATAGGTAGCAAACATCAAACGGTTAATTTTCCTAATGCAACCTAGATGATCTAAATCGAAGGTGTGATCATCCACCTAGATTCACACTTGTGTTTACTTTATAAACGAAGTTACAAAGATTAAGCGATCATAACCACCATTCATCTTATCTTTCATTCTTATGAGAGAGGGAAGAGTCTTCCTCTACATGGCTACTGATGTTAGGTTTTTAACATACCCTTTTTATCATTCGAGCTTAGGACGTATAAGGTTTAATTGTATGTCTAATGCATATTTCATTATTTCAAGGGATAAGATGTGGTAACTAGACTAACGCCATCCTTGGGATAGTTTAGCTATATAGTTCATAAGTTAGGGATATGAGTACTATCCCCTTAGGATCCAACTTAATGGGATTGATAACAATAGATAGTATACAAACATCTGTTGAGTTGTGGAGCTCAATTACTTCATTGAAAGCTTGCAATTGAAACTTGCTGGAAAACACAATAATTGACATAAGTTAATTGAATAAACCGGCATTGGTCAGGAAGGTGGGTGAATCAGTCATTGGAAAGTAAGGAACTGACAATCGGTTAGTGGCAGAACCAACATCGGGTTACCTGTGCGATGGTGTGTTTTAATTAACTCTTGCAGGAATTAGATCTATTTTTAGCATTAAAATAGGATCTATTGATTGTAATTGTATGGCTAAGTCCCCTAAGTCTATAAATGACTATATAAGCACAAAAACTAGGGTTTAGAAGTGAATGATAAACAAGAAGTAGAAAAAACTTGAAAAAGGTTGGTGAGAGAGAGAATTATTGGTGATACAGCAAAAGATTGAAAGAAAGAAAGTACTGCCCCATCTGAGAGGTGTGGAAGATTGTAAATCTTCAATTGTATATCTTGTCAAAGGTTTGGATAATAGATTGGGCTTGTTTCTTGGTGTGACGTAGCCCACACTGGGTGAACCACGTTAGAATTGATTTATATCTCTAATAGTATTTGTATATGTTGAGTTGTGGAGCTCAATTACTTCATTTTAGCATGTAATTGGAACTTGTCTGGAAAAAACAGTAACCCCAAAATCTAGTTAGAGGTTTGACTGGTATTGGTCACCCGACAGACTGACATCGTTCAAGCAAGGGTTTTCTGATTGAGTGGGAACCTACAACGGTTAGGCATAACTGGCATCAAGGTTATTTGTGTGACGAAGTTTTAATTAAATCTCGGGAATTAGGATCTATTCTTTAGCATTAAAATATATTTATTGATTGTAATTGCATGGCTAAGTGCCCTAAGTCTATAAATGACTATATAAGCATAAAAGATAGGGTTTAGAAGCGAATGATAATCGACAAGAATTAGAAAGAACTTGAAAAAGGTTGGTGAGAGAGAATTCTTGGTGGTGAGAGCAAAAGCTTCGAGAGAAAGAAAGTACAGTTGAACATCTGAAGAGGTGTGGAAGATTGTAAATATTCATTGTATATCTTGTCAAAGCTTTGGATAATAGATTGACTTGTTTCTTGGTGGATGTAGACCACACTAGGTGAACCACGCTAAATCTGGTGTTGATTTATGTCTCTTGTTTTTATATATTTCTTCTGGTAGAATATCCACTTTTATTTGCATGTATGCTTAGATATGATATATTATCTGTACAGCCGGTGTGCTAATCCCAACAAATGGTATCAGAGTTTGTTTGAGGGATTTGTGTGTTGACAGATTTTACTCACAGAGGGTTGACGTCTGATTGAGTGGGAGCTACAACAATGCGACAGAAGAGTTTAATGAAATACAGATTTTGGTAGAGAAATTTGACGCGCCGAAATCTATCAATTATGGAAGATGCAGATTGAGGATTATATGTATCAAAGAGATTTGTACTTACCATTGGATGATAATTCTAGACTTACGAAGATGACCTGCTGAAGAATCTAAAGATTCTTGATAGAAAGGCTTTGGGATCTATAAGATTGAGCCTGACAGCATCCATGGCTTCCAATATTACAGAAGCAGCTTCTACGGTAGAGTTAATGAAATCTCTTGCTAATTTATATGAAAAACCTAGTGCTTCAAATAAAGTTTATTTGATGAAGAAACTATTTATTTCTAAGATGCATGAAGGTGGATCTACATCTAGTCATTTGAATGATTTTCGATCTATTGTAAATCAGTTAAAATTGGTTGCTATACCATTTGATGATGAAGTAAAAGCATTTTTATTCTTATGTTCTTTGCCTGATAGTTGGGATAACTTGGTAATGGTTGTTAGTAATACAACATATGATAATAATATTTTGAAGTTTGATGATGTGGTTAGTATAATCTTGAATGAAGAAAATTCATAGGAAGAGTACAGAGGAATCATCATCTGGAAATGCTTTGAATGTAGAAAGCAGGGGCAGGCAGAAGGAGAGATCCAAGAGTAAGAGTAATGGGAAATCAAAGTCAAGGGATAGCAGATCTAAATCTAGAAGTAAGGGAATTACTTGTTGGAAATGTGGAAAGAAAAGGCATGCAAAGAAATATTTTTGGTCAAAGGACAAAGAGAACCAACACCCAGATAAAGGTAAAGAAGAAAATCTTTCTTGCATCAGAGGTAATGCAAGATGCTCTTATTATTTCTTTAGATAGTAGAATTGAATCATGGGTTTTAGATTCAGGAGATTCTTTCCATGCAACCCCTAATAAGGGTTATTTCAGAAATTATGTCTAGGGAAATTTTGGGCATGTTTATTTGGGTGATGATGAACCTTGCAATATTACTGGTAAAGGGAAAGTTCATCTAAAATTGCAGAATGGAAATACATGGGTATTGAAATATGTGAGGCATGTGCCAAGCCTCAGGAGAAATCTTATTTCTGCAGGGAAACTAGGTGAATCTGGTTACATAGTTACTTTTAGATGAGACTCTTGGAAAGTCACCAAGGGTGCTTTTGTTGTGGCAAGAGGTAAGAAGGTAGGAATATTATATTTATCTACCTGTATTACTTATTCCTTTTATGTTTTATCTACTTCAGATTTAGATGCAAGCATGTGGCATAATCGGTTGGGTCATATGAGTCAAAAAGGAATGTAGATCTTAAAGGCTAAGGGTAAGTTATCAGATTTGAAAGATTTAGATCTTGATTTCTGTGAGCATTGTATCTTTGGAAAGAAAAAGAGAGTGAGATTTCTCAAAGTTGGGGCAACTAAAAAGGAGTAGAAATTGGAGCTTGTACACTCAGATGTGTGGGGACCAGCTCAGGTAGCTTCTCATGGAGGATCCCAATATTATGTTACTTTCATTGATGATGCTACAAGAAAGGTATGGGTTTATTGTATTAAACATAAATATGATGTTTTTGAGACTTTTAAAAGATGGAAAGCCCTTGTTGAGAATGAATCAAATTCTAAGTTAAAGTGCCTTAGATCTGACAATGGTGGTGAATACTGTAGCAAGGATTTCAATGATTATTGTTCAGTGAATGGGATACGTAGAGAAATAATGGTTCCAAGAACACCACAGAGAGAATGGTGTTACAGAAAGAATGAACATGACAATCATGGAACGTGCTAGAAGTATGAGGATATATTCTGGATTGTCTTAGTAGTTTTGGGCAGAAGCAGTTGATACAACGGTTTATTTGATTAACCACAGGACCTTCAAGTTCACTAGATGGAGGAATACCAGAGGAAGCTTGGACCAGAAAAGAGGTAGATCTTTATTTTATTAAAGTTTTTGGTTCAGAAACTTTTATGCATATTGATAAGGAAAATAGGAAAAAGTTGGATGAAAAATCCAAGAGGTGCACTTTCATTGGTTATGGATATGGTGATTTTGGTTTCTGTTTTTGAGATTTAGAGAATTTTAAAATTATTAGGAGTCGTGATGTTGAATGGAATGAAAAGAGAATGTACAGGGATCAAATTTTAGTACCCAAGGATGAACCGGTTGAGAAGTTTAATGAATGAAAATGAACTCTCGGATTTAAAAGAATTACCCACAGGGTTACACATTAACCAAGTGTCGATTGACCCTTGACCAACATCAGTTAGATGAAATACGGTATCGGTTACAGAGGATCAGAACCCGACATCGGTTAGCAGAACTGACGTCGGTTAGAGGTGACCGGCGTCGGTCACTATCAAATTTGGATACAATTGTCCAGGAGGTCCAAATTGAGCCTTTGGTACCCCAAACTCCTCTGAGAAGGTCACAAAGGGTAAGTAAACTTCCAGAAATATTTACACCTCTATTTTATTTATTATTGACTGATAATGGTGAACCAGAGAGCTTTGAAGAAGCAATGCAGGATAAGACTCACATTCAGTGGGAGCATGGCATGGATGAGGAGATGGACTCCTTGGAACATAACCAAACCTGGATATTTGGTTAAGTTATCAGCAGGTAAGAGAACATTGCAGAACAAGTGGGTTTACAGGATTAAGGAAGAAGAGGGTGGACATAAAAGGTACAAGGCAAGGCTTGTAGTAAAGGGATTTACACAGAAAGTAGGTATTGACTTTGGTGAAATATTTTCTCCTATTGTTAAGATGAATTCTATTCATATTGTATTGAATTTAGTTGCAGTAGAAGATTTTCATTTAGAGCAAGCTAGATGTGAAGATGACTTTCCTTCATGGTGATTTGGATGAAGAGATTTATATGCAACAGTCGCTTGGGTATGAAGTCAAGGGTAAGGAGAAATTAGTGTGCAGGTTGAAAAAGAGCCTATATGGGCTCAAGCAAGCTCCAAGACAATGGTACATGAGGTTTGATAGTTTTATGCATGAGCATGGTTACTTGAGATGTGAATCTGACCATTGTGTTTATTTCAAGAAGCTTGAAAATGGGAGCTATATTATTTTGTTACTGTATGTGGATGATATGCTTATTGCAGGATCTAGTATGCAGGACATTAGTGAGCTTAAGGGAAAGCTAGCTCACACATTTGCTATGAAGGATTTAGGAGCTGTAAAAATAATCCTTGTGTAGTGCCCACATTTTACACACCCAAATACAACAGTAAAATACCAGGATAATTTTTTTTTTTGACTTAGAATACACGCTACACACAACACAGCAAGGGCTCCAAGTATAGGACTCGACGCACATGCGACAATCACATAAGTCATCAACTCACATAGACACATGCAGACGACATCAACATGTCGATACCACACTTGTCCCAATGAATGAATACTAGCAAAGACCCAACCACAAGAAACGTGACTTTAGGAACGACGAACCCACGACATATCATTACTTTAAATGTATTTTAGGAACGGATAACTTTCCAAGATCCTTATTAGGTAAGCATGATTTTCTCCCTTTTTCCACCTACATGTTCTGAAAATTCGTTTCACAGTTCACTTATTATTCAACCATTTAATTTGCTCTTTACCCTTATGACAGATCTTCATAACTTACATAAGTATTTTCCATATTTCAAATTTTATACAAAATTCTAACTCTCTCATTCTTATGTTAAGATTAGGCTTCCCAAAACGCTTATTCAAAGTTTAGAATTTAACCTTGTTACACAGGTGAACCTAACGTGATGTCAGGATGAAATCTTGGGATTAAGGAAGACATAGATTGAATTAGCTTTTTTCCCAAGAACATCCTTCGATCACGGAATAGTTATTTTGCTACTATAGTTAATAAAGTCCAATAACTTATGGACTCCCATTTTTATTTATATATCTTTTGCTTTCTTGAAGTTTGGTCACACCAAGGCAATTTATATTCTTTACAACACAAGAAAATGTTTAATTACGTTATAAGGACTCCAAGATTGACCTTAATCCTAATCTCCAATCTCGTTTTCATTTTATATGATATGCCCTTACATCGCACTATGGCCTCGTTCTTAGCATCGTCCTTAAACAAAAGAGTTACGAAAACACTTGTCTGACATTTTAAGGAAGTACATGACTAGGAGCATTATAAACTACACATGAACTCGAGTGATCTAAGTTCATGAAGATCCCATATCCTTGCATTGCATGATTCTGCATAAGAAATATTCTTTATTTATTAATGCCATAAAATGACATAGTAAGGGATTATGGGACAAGATTACGATTTCTAGGGTTCTCTAAAATCAATATCTTTCAACTCAACTTCGTATGCAAGGAGTTAAATTATAGTTTTCTTCCCACAAGTTAACATCCTAATCCACTAGGGTTTAGTTTAAATCTATTTTTTTTTTCACTCAGGGATTTAATCCCTACTATAGATTTGATTTAGGTTGAACAGTATTAACCCTATAAACCCTCCGCAAAAGATCAACGCACTATAATGTCACTAGCCAAAGATAGTACATATAGCTAAGAGGAGCTATTCCTTAACAAAATTTACAGTGATAGAACCACTATTCCACTAGCCCCATGATGTCATCTGGATCTCACAAGAAATTTATTTGATGCAGAAGATTTATTTGACTGTGTTGCTCTTATATGTTTGGTTTGTGTCGATGTCACTAAATGTACCAACTAAGACGATAAACCCCTTTTTCTTAGGATCTTATTTGCCTAAACCAAGATGCTCCATCAAGTGTAAAGGTTCGTTTGAAGGTCACAGTTTTCTACGCTAAGGGATTAACATAGGCAGGTTAGTTATATACAAATTTTGAACTACGGCTAACTATTGTGGTTAGGTTCCTTTATTACATTTTCAAGGAAGAAAAACAACACCAATTATTAAACAAATAACTGCACAACGAAAGTTCACTACAAGGTATTAATTTCAACTTCTTTTGACGTTTGTATTTCACCTTTACCATAGCAAATTTTGGGATCAAAATAACATCCATGAAAGAAATACCAATTTCTCAAGCACTTAATAATCTAACGGCTTTTACATACTACCAATTTTCCAATAATAAGTCCTTCAATATAATACCAAAATAAACAATGAATTACTCAACGCCCTTATGTCATCATTCTGTCCTCCTGCAAAAACCACGTGAGCAAGATATCAATGATAAATTGCTGGCATGGCATCCACCCTAATCAGACATAATTATTATTTTTCAGTTTTCTCTTTTACATATAATAATAATTAAAATTTACAAGCGAGAGAAAGAGTTTAGAGACATGTATTCAATGCATTTCATTTCACTTCACTTTGTAACCCAGGAGAGAGAAAGAGAATGGAAGAGAGAGAAAATATCGTTTTGTCAAAAGTTCTAATACACACAAGTTTCATTATAGTGTTTTAAACAGTTATTTAAGTGTGTTTAAACATTTTCAGGGTGATTTGGCAACCTTACGAGGTCTCGCAGCTTACTATTCTTACATTTTCTCACTAGCTACAAAATGTTCAAAACGGGCTCGGAGGCTAAGAGACTGCTTCCAAAGGTTATCTTCTGATGAGAATGCACTCCACGATTAAATTTCTACGTGTCTCCAAATATACCAAGAATTCATAGCAACTGACGGAATTGAAAAAGAGCGAACGGTTTGCGTTTGGCGGTTAGTTCTCTGGGGCCACTGGTCGTAGTTCACCCAGTTGTAAAATGTCAAAAGTTAACTCGAGGGCCCAGAAAACCACGTCCATAACTGACATTCGATGGAAAAGCACGCAATGAGACATCTCCTACTAGTTCCTCTATATAAGGAGAGTTCATCAGAGTCGACGGGATGGAGAACTAGTAAACTATTTTCAAATGGTGACAAGGAGAAATTGGTCCAGTTTGACCTCGTCAAAATATGATCGGAGACTTACAAAATGGCTTCGTAAAACTATCCCGAAAAGTGCTCTTTCCTATGCTGAATGTTCCATGCATTTGTTTAGTATAAACGCTAGAGGTTTGCAAGGACAAAAAGTGATTTCTCTTTCCGGGTTTCAAATGATGGTCCAAAACGAAAGTCAACTTTCTAGTTTTAACAACTCTCTGCTATTGTAAATCGATGTAATAGGGCTCCTATAAGAGCGTCAAAAGGATTCCGTGTGATCGTTTCGGGTCAAACCAAAAATCAAGGCGACTCCTCGTATACCAAGGTACACGAATGAAACTTCACATCTCGTTTCCAGAGTTGTGAAGGGTACTTGGTGAGTCTCCAAAAATAGCAAAATTTAACTATTTTAAGCAGGAAGAAGGTCAACTTAATTAATGGAGAGTCAAATTTGACTGGTCGATAAAACGATATTGAAGCAATAAAAAAGGTAAGAGTTTTCTAGATCATATCGAAGCGAGGGTGATAATTCATGGTTTAAAGTAGGCTAGTTATAATGACGTCAAGAGTTACGACACGACAATTTTTTTGTTTTACGAGTTGAAGGGACAATTAACTGTATTAAAATTTCTAATACTTTAAAATTCTATTTAGTTGCAAAAGAGAACTAAAACATGAGAATTATGAGAGGTAAGGGAAGAATGACCATGCCTGGAGAATGAAGTTGGTCGAAGCCGCAGGCTTGGGTTCAGTCTCTTGCTTGGGCACTTCATCAACCAGTCCACGAGCATCCTCAGCTCCACCATTTTGCATACACGTCTACCAAGGAAGTTGCATTGCAAACAAAACATCTTGTTTTCTATGGCTTGATGGTTTTCCATGCTCAATTCTAAAGCTCTTATTATTGCACATGCGGGGAGGATGCTAACAGAGGTTGTGGAATATGGATTTACACGTACCCATTACATTTGCTTGAAGGTTTCCAAGGCCTTTTTAACTAACTCATTTTTATTTTTACACCTCCTGCAATCATTGCTGCCCATAAACCACATTCCTTTCAGGCATTTTCGAATTGTTTGCATGCTTCCACATTTTTTTACACATTCTCATGTGCTCATCAGACACCAAGCAAACATAATGATTAATTCTAGGCATGATTCTACAAGAGGCACTCATGCCATCAAAGTATTTACAACCCTCATGCACTGGACCTGTATGGATAAATGCTAATTAAACAAAATGAAGCTTACATGGTCAGGGTATGTTCCATAAGACCACGTCTCTTGAGGCATTTGTCAAACAATCCAACCGCCTTTTTAACAAATCCATTTTGTGCATATGCTGCCATCATGGCATTCTATGAAATAACATTTCTTTGAGGCATTCTATCAAACAGATTATGCGCCTTGAAAACACTTCCACATTTGCATGAATAACAACAAAAACACTTCCAAAAAAACTAGATTATTTTGTTTATACCCTGCTCCAAGCTGCCACGTATGTATAGGTTGGAGACTTGTTTTTTGCAAGGTGAAATAGTGTGATTGTCTTTTGAGAAAACCATGACTTCTGTACGCTGCAAAAAAAAATGCACTCCAAGAGAAGCTGTTTCATTCTTTCATTTGGTCAAACACTGGAATAGCGTCCCTAATGCCATAACAACTACCACATCTGTCAAAATCCCTATCTTGATGTGCTGGAAGGATTCCTCACAAGATTCAAGGGTTTTCCCATTTTTTAACGGCCTGGGAGGATGCTGGCGCAGGCAGACAGCTGGGAGGAAGCCACAGAACCCAATAAACATTGCTGATGCCTAGGGATCCGTGGAAGGGAGAAGTGAAGCGGTGGAAGGGGAGGTGATCTAAAGAAATTCAGTTGGTTGCGCAGAAAGAAGACAAAATGGAACACCCTTCTCATGGTGGCGGTGCTGCACACTCTCTCTCTACACAACCAAAACGATGGAAGAAACCCAATTTCTGCCCTAATTCGCCCTAGAGGAATATCACGAATTTTTTTGATTTTATTTTTAATTTCTTTTATTCTATTTAACATTATTATTATTTCAAAGTTCATTTAACTCGTTTCATTCACTTGAAAATCTATTTCATTATTAAAATAATTTAATATGTTTTTCATTATTATTATTATATTCTAATTTTGTCACGAAATTGCCATACGACTCATACAGTAAATCCTAACAATGATTTGATAGGGTTTACGAACAAACCCGATGATGGTCTGGATAGTCCAAATCAATACCCTAAACATGGAACAACACCATGTATATTATTTATAGCCTGCCCGAAACTACATTTTGACGCAAAACACTAGTAGCAGGAATCGACAATATAATTTATAATGTTATTACAACATTATTATTATGATTTTATGGCTTAAAAATAATGATAATAATTATTAATCCCATTAATGTTGATGACCCGACAAACTTGAAGAGCCAAGAACCAAATTTTCCTTTAACCGTATAACCATTCATGACGCCAAGGGGTCCACAATTTGGGGTGTCGAAAATGACCTGAAAGGCAAGAAGGAGAGGGAAGGTGAAAAATCTTCACTGCGACCTGGACACGGTCAACATTGGTCAACGAAAACACACACACACACCAGTCTCCCAGGCTTAGCAACAGGGTCGGCAGGTTAGGGACTGGGGGACAGCAAACGGGGCATTACACCTTGGCATGCAAATACATAGAGACAGGAAAAACAAGAAATTTTACTTGTCTCAGGAGGATTATATCTACAAGGTGTTAGAAAGGTTCAACATGTAGAATGAAAAACCTATTAGCACACCTATGGCTAGACACTTTAAATTGAGTAAAGACCAGTGTCCTTCATCACATGAGGAGGTCAAATACATGCCACAAGTACCATATTATTCAGTAGTTGGAAGTCTCATGTACGCTATGGTTTGTACTAGACCAGACATTGCATAGGAAGTGGGAGTTGTGAGTAGATATATGGCTAATCCAGGTAAAGAGAATTGGAAATTAGTCCAATGGATACTCAGGTATTTGAAAGGGACATCTAGCATGCAGTTATGATATGGAGGTTTAGATATTTCATTACATGGCTATGTTGATTTGGATATGGCTGGAGATATGGATGGTAGGAGGAGCACTACTGGATATATTTTCATAGTAGGTGGAACGACATTTAACTGGATTTCAAGATTACAGATGGTTGTGGCTTTGTCTACTACAGAGGCAGAGTATGTTCTAGCTACAAAGGCTAGTAAGGAGATGATATGGATGAGTAGGTTCATGGAAGAGTTGGGAAAGGAGCAAAGTGATTGTAAACTCTTTAGTGACAGTCAAAGTGTAATTCATTTGGAAAATAAATCAATGTTTCATTTGAGAATGAAACACATTCAGTTGAGATATCACTACATACGGAAGGTATTGAAGGATGGACAATTGAATCTGGAAAATATTCATACGAGAAAGAACCCTGCGGATATGCTAACGAAGCCATTAGCAAAGGAGAAGTTTGAGCTACAATCCACTTCTGTTGGTCTTCGAGTTTGAGACTTGAAGAGGAAGAAACAAAGCCAACTTCATCTGTTTTGATATTAAGAAATTCATTAACTCATTCTTTCGTTGATGTTCATTAATGTGGCCTAACAAGCAGTTATCCCCAAAAATAGGGCAGCAAACATCAAATGGTTAATTTTTTTTAATGCAACCTACCTATCTAAAGAAGGTGTATCATCCACCTAGATTCAACTAGTGCTTACTTTTTATAAACGAATCACAAGGATTAAAGATCATAACCACCATTCCTTTTATTTTTCATTCTCATGAGAGAGGAAGAGTCTTCCTCTACATGGTTAGATGTTAGGGTTAATATACCATTTTTATCATTCATTACTCATATAGTTTAATTGTATGTCCAATGCATATTTCATTATTAAACTATAGTTGTTTAGTTAGAGAACGTCATCCTTTGCAATTTAACAAGTTTCATTATAGTATGGGAGATTGTACTATCCCCTTAATCCAACTTAATAATTAATAACAACAATAGTATACAAACAGATATAAAGAATATCGACAGATGTCACTACTATTTCCTTCATATAAGGTACAAGATAATTTACACCACAAATTGGAGTCAGTCTCCAAACCTTTCAATTCATCATGATAAAATATACATTTATAAGACTATGCATTTCAGGCATACTGCATGTCAATCAACATTAAGATCATAAAAGAACATCACTTTTATTTTCCAATACAACTCAAGAATGAATCAAAATTATTTACATAAGATCCAGAATCAAATAAGCTAATGCATCATAAAAATTTTTGCCTTCTTTTATCGCTTACAAATTCCATCTGCAAAAATTGCTAGCACGGGTCAGTTAATTAAATTGAGCATGATAAGCACTAAGCATTAAAACGAAGTGCATTCCACTAATTGTTCCATTAAAACAACTCTGCTTTAATGAAACAATTAATAAGTATCATACAAATAAGCATAAATGATAAAAACAAGAAAAGAAGTGTAAATGATGAGTCAGAATTCAATTTTAAGAAAAGAGCATAATATAATCAGCTACATCCGCATTGTAACATACAGTTTAATTGACCCAATCAATCACTTTTAAACAAACTACAGATCTTGTCATCCAATTGTTTCATAATTCTATCTGAATAGAAATATAGTATTTATCTTACTATGTAGAAAAAGAAGTTATTTAGAGTATAGTTCATATTAAAATGATTCATCCCACAACTTAAACAAAAGAAGAAGAATCAATACATAATATCCACCATTCACTAATCCTCTAAAAGACAGAAACAGGTTCAGAAATTACTCAACTAATTACCCACATAACTGCTTCAGTTCAAGGAAACTAATAAAAGGATTCATCATTAAAGATACAACAACTAGAACAAGAATCCCAAATCAATCCGAGAAGGGATAGAGAATCAAAACAGTCCACCTGCAAGTCTTAACTAACTTCTACATGTTAGAAAATATCATTCAAAGATTTGAAACCATATGTTCCCAAAAATAAAAGCAAGACTTACACAAGGTTAATCTCTTCTCGTGTCCAACTAAGGAGGATTCATAATAAGACAGAGTGCAAAAAGATAAATCCTTCCAATAACAAATCCAAATGGAGTATGACTCAGTTAAACAAAGCAGTCAGTCAAAACATGGTTACATTTTCTCTTCTACAGAATCGAATCAGCTATTCTCTTTTCACATCATTACAACAAATGAATTAGTACAAAGTAGACTAACCAATCCACAAGGAAATTTCCATCTCAGAAGAGTGGTTTCTCACTATTTCCTACAAGACAAAAAGGAAAGAAAGCTGAACCCAAGAATTCGAGCAGGTCTAAGAGAATAATCACTTTACAGCCAAGAAGAGAGTCGTGCTACAGATAAGTTCGATCAAGTGAACTTATCTTTAAAAAGTTAAATGATCTCAAATAGAAAATATTCAATCAAGAATTCATTTCATTAATACTATCAAATGAATTCCCATTTCTATTTCAAACTCAGAAGTTCTTTTATAAGTTCCCAAGAGAGAACACAAAACCAAACACACAGTTCATAAAAAGCAACACTTCTAGTTTCCCTTACTAAATCAATACAACCTGGTTCATCTATTCCACTTTATTTAAACACAATTTCGAATAGAAACGAGTACACAATATAGTCCCAAGGCTGAAGAATAAACAAAATACCATCCATAAGAGAAACCCATTCTATTCTCCTTTTAAAGACCCAAAAATTCATTCAAATGAATCTATAAGAGACTACTAAAAATCAACATCAGTATTAAGTTTAAGCAAGGTTTCCAAAATACTCACGAACTCAAAAGTAACTGAGATCCCAACACAAGGAATTAAACAACTCAATACAAAAGAACATATAGTGCGTGATCCAAGTAAGAAAAAATTATATGAAACAATCCTGAACCAAAGGTATTAAATCCTACTAACACGATTCAATACATAAGAGTATTCAACTCTTCTTTCACTTATAAGCCCATAAATCAATTAAAAAGGATCTAAAAGAGAGTGTGAAACCCAACACACGTTTAAGTCAAGCAAGGTATCATATTACCCTTGAAATTGACAGAAACCAAGATTACAACAAAAAGACTCTCATAGTTCCAACTAGTTCATAAAGATTGAGACAGAGAATGTATTCGTTCCAATCAACTCACACAAGAAGAAGTATGCTCATTGCATATCTATAAACTTCAAGGACCATTATCGATTGTTTTAAAAGAGCTCTATTTCAAACCAACTTAGTCACAGTACAATATAGAACTAGATACATTCCCATAAAAGGTCCATTAACCTTCAAACAAAACAGTCAAGCCTACAACAAGACGCGGGTTTTCTCAGAGTAGAGGAGAGAATAATATCCTCCATATTTACACTCCCTTAAAAGTTCAAAGAAAGTGGTACATTCTAGGACAGAAGTACCACAACCATTCCAAACTCAAGAAGCTTCAAGGAGAAGATCTCAAAAGATATTACCATATCAACTCAAACCAAAACTATTCTCTCAAGATTTTTCGAGAAGACAGTCCTGTATATGAGTTCTAAGCAACTCAAAACCTTGAATACAAGTAAAATTCAAAGCTTAGAATACAAGTTCAGAACCCACATGTATTGAATATGAGTTTAGTGCTAAGCACAAAGCTTTGAACACAAGTTCAGAACACACAAGCTTAAAATACAAGTTCGGTACTTAAACATAAAGCCACAAATATGAGTTCAAAGATGACACAAGCCTCAAGTACAAGTTTAGAACCAAACACAAAGCTTCGAATACAAGTTCTACATGCACATCACCATTGAATCTTGCACAGAGAGAGTTTCCAAAGGCTAACATATCATGCAATGGATTCATATCCATAAATCACAGAGATTCATACAACCAAGAAAGTAAATAACCAAAAAAAACATGTAAACATTTATCTCATGAGAGCAAAATTGTTTTAATGAATCAATTAGAAGAAAGCAAGAATCTTAATGGGTAGAGCCTATCATGCCTGATACTGCTTTTGCCAATTTGAAGGAGACTTCCAGCCGAGATTCCAACTCTTTTTCTCCTCCATGAAAGATCAACAACCAAACATATTTTCTTACAATGCCTCATATACTTTCCCTCAATTGAAAATAGACCAGAGAAACAAAAAATAACCATAAAGTACAAGTTGAACAGCTGGTTTGAAGAACCAGATAGCTCCATGCAGAGCAAAAATTGCAAGGCATGCAAGACCAAACAACCTCCAACAAATCCACCTTACTTGTTTCCAAGACGGTTTTCACGTAAATATCAAGGTTCATTAATGCAATTACTCCTCAATATCCCACCTATCTCTCCTTTCCACCACCTCTTAAAACTAACGAATGTTCTCTCCACTTTAGCATGCATTTCCAACTTTAGTGAAGCCTCCACATATGCCTCCACTAAAGTTTACTTGCCTTTGCCAAAACTGGCTATACCTCCAATTCATTTAACCAAATCAAATCAAATAAATGTCATTGGAACTGTGGCCATAATGCCATGTGACCCTAGGTTCCCTTTCAATAGTTTAGGATAGATTTCCCAAAATTTAGGTTATAACCTTAGGTTTAGTCAAAATCATTTCATAAGTAATTTCCACCTTAGGTTAGATCAAATTCACAACCATATAGTATTAGGTATTAGGTTAAAATAGTCTAGCATTACCTTAATAATTTCTCCCTTATTCATTTAGCATAAGAACTTAGGTTAAGACGCCATCCCAACAAAACAGAATAAGAAGCTTAGGTTAGATTGTAACCCAAATAAGTAGACATAGCTAGGAAGTAGGTGCATTTACCTAGTTTTAGAACACCGTTAGGATGATCCTTTAGGTTTTTGGATTTAGATTCCCTTCATAGTTGTGAAGCAAGCTTCATTTTTCTTACGCCATTAAATGTCCTAAAGAGATCAATCCCAAAGATCCAAGCACAAACATACAACCGCATGAAGGCATGTTATTACAAGACCAAATAATTTGTAACACACAAAAGTTCAGTCCGCTATGTCTCTCATGCTTATGAATGCCAATTTACCATTTAGTCTGGTAAAGGGGATTTAAAACATTCCTTGGATCACTAGAATTGATCCAAAGATGAGTCAGTTAAAAGAGATAAGTTTGCAACTCTCAAAACTAGATTGCAACTCATCTACAAGAAGTGAAAATGGAATCTTGCAAGCCATATCATTTCAGTCCAATGAATCAAAGAGCAGAAATGATTTATCCATAACAAGCATGATTTTCAACAATAAAGGGAACACACCTCATTCAAGAAAATCAATGCCAATGCTTGTAATGAAAAAGAGGAATATAACTATTTGTCAAAGGTGTTACACAAATTAAATTAAATGAGTCTCCCTTTCTTAGGCCTCTAGATGAATTGGAGAAACTTGTTGAGACACCATTTATAAGGATTGAAAATGAGGACATATTCACACAAGAAGAGACCCATTTGATACATTCATTCAAGAAATTGAAGTTTATTAAAATTTTGAACAACAAACTCTGTGTAGCGATCCCCAACAGGTGGCCAGAAAAAACACCAATATTTTAAAACCATAATTTTAATCACCCTTCAGAGCCTGGAATGGAAATTGATATCTCTCAGTTTTGTAGTCCTACACTTAATCACACAACACATGCAAGAAACAAATATAATTTTTACAAGTAATCAAAGTTATCTATCAAGTAGATTAAATTATTTCAATCATTCAACTGTCACAATTTGCTTCCAAAATATCATATATGCGAACTAACTATGCGTAAAGCATTAAGTACAATTACCTACTAGTTCCGCATATAATTGTTCATCCAATTATCTAATACATTGTAGTTAATGTGTTAACATGTGGATTCTATTCTAATCCATTCCAATAATGTTTGATAAAAACATAAAAGCAATAATTCTATTCATTTAATCATTTCATTACATAGTTTTTAATTTAACATATAAATTCCTTCATAGTTTCAAGTCCATGACAAATGATACAAAAATTAAGTGTTCCATTCAATTACAATTTCATGTCTCACAACCATACACAAATTTTCATTCTAGCATCATGTTACAGTTCATTACACAAGTTCATATGTGATTTGATTTACACAATTTCCAATACATAGTCGTTTACATGTATTCAATATACAATGTTACATTTCCTTGTCTCAATATACATAAGTTTCCATTTCTTATCACTTATATTCAATTACATCATGATATGTGGTTTAAATTTACAATAAGTTGCAAGTATATAAGTTTTACATCCATCTATATCAAATATAATAATACAATAGATATCAACATATACAAAATACATCAATCCATTGTTGCGACACAAGTGTTACCTATTGTCATAGATCCATCCTACTGTTGAACAACATTGTGAGAGAAAGAGTATCATCAGAATGCTTTACTTCTAACCACAATGCTTACGGTTCCCCGTGCACCTCTCAAACCTGAGAGTGGCCCTATGCTTCATTAGAAGGAATATGCAAGCAATCAATAAGGTAAGAGAGAATTCCATGTATAGTACAATCACAAATAAGTGATAACTTAAAATAGTGTAGGAGTATTAACATCCTACAAATCATACAAGTATGACTATTCTATTATCCAATAGACTTAGGATAATAGAATACACTCCATACTGAATCTGATAATGTGCTAGAACATGAAATAATCTCATTTGACTAATCATGAGGGTAGACATTGAGTCTATCCACAATCTATGTCGTATCCCCTCTTAGCACTTGTCATGTGTGAACCGTTGTAGTAGGTTGTCTATCCCTACTCATACAAGTCACTCTCTAGTCTTAAAAACATCTATCTAACATGCCCTTTTCCCACCTACAATCCTAAATAAGACATCTTTAATTTGTGTTAACAACTTGGGTAAACTAGAAATAGAACCCAAACAACACCAACATTCTCAAATGTCTCATACGACCTGTTCATAATAATGTTACAAGGTTCCTAATCCCAGTTTGTAATTCCCAAAATAATCCAAATCAAACTATGAATAAGACACAAGGTAACATAACCTTCTCTAGTGTCCCATACCACATAAGGAAATCATTATTGTAGGAACCCTAAGCCTGGTTTACCATCACATACCAAGGATGATGTATTGTACATAACAATTAACATATACATGTTTTCTAACTATACTTGTTTCAAAGGTTCAATAATAAAATTCAAATAAATTTTCTAAATGATAATGGTCAATATATAATCACTATCCAATGCATGGAGGCATAATATCTCATAATCCACTTCATTGCATTGATTTTTCCTTCACTTTCTTAAATAATCACCACGTCATTTCAAACTAGGAATAACACTTAAGAAATAACAACTCTCGTAATTATCACCTACCAATTACAAGAATCACAAGTACAAGAATTCCAACTCTAGATTTCCATCATCATCTCCAATTTAAAGGATATTCATTAATAGATCCAACAATTCAACTTATTTTTAATCCAAAACATTATCTTATTCATAAAATATATCCACTAGATTTTCTCCTTGTAAGATCAATAAAAACATGCCATATACACTGTCAAATCAAAAGGAATTTCAAAATTTATCAGAAATAAAATAAAAGATTACTTTTCAATAGTCATCAATTCAACTGAATAAGACTTATAATATACATTGCTAATTCTTTAGAGCTAGGTTCCAATCCTGAGATCTGTGGGTTATAAATTCCTCCTGTTGGTGTCCATAATCATCGTGCTTCCTTTCTATGTGCCATATTCTAGGATGTGATCCTATTTTTGGTTTGGTTTTGCACTTGGTACCTACGTTTCTTATTCTCCTTTAAAATCCTTTTATTTGATGGAGAAACCAAGTGCTCGTTTGATTTTGTGCCTGTTCGAGATAGCAAGTTCTTTTTGGGTTTTGAAGTAAAGGAGGCAGTAGGTACTTTGACGTGGTATCAGAATAACAGGTTTCTTTTGAAGAGTATGAGTATTAGATGTGCAATGTTAATTCTCCTCAGTACCCAAGGAAGGGAAATATTTTTGAAACCTTGAAAGCATCATGAATTTTATTCCACTTTTCTTTGGCATTTGTGCAGAATGCGGGTTGGGTTCTCAAACCTGTGATGTGAAAGAAAACATAAGTAAATTCCCATAGGAAACAATACCGATGTCAAAGTGTGGTTTATGCATGAGAATATGAAAATTGATGGTTTGAACCTGAGGCCCGAAGAGTTCCACCGTAGGCCCGAGCAGCCGGTTGCATAATGGGTTGATTTTTTCATAGTTTGCAGTTATGTGAAATGTATGTATGCAGTGGTGGAAGTTGTGCAAAGGTGATTCAATAAAATCTATATTTTTATTTTAGAAAAATCTAAAATAAATGACTGCTACAACTGATATATAATGAAATACAGATGCTAGGAAATTTATTTGATTTGTTTATGAAAGAAAATACAAGAGACATAGATTCTTGTGACCTGAATAGAAATGGGTGTATGAGTGACAAGTGTGAAAGATAAAAGAAATAAAAATAAATTGTAGTCACAAAATCATGCACTTTAGATACTATTTAATCCCGGTCTCGTACTACTATTTAGAAGGTTCTTGAGTGAAGAAAGTACTAATTAACCCGCATCTTTTGGCCATCTTGTTTGATTTTTCTTCATCATTACCGACATCTTGCACCCACATGCCCAGTCATATTTCATCACTTCTCATTATTTTAGCCTCAAATGGGGTGCCCATATTAGTACTAGGGCGCCTATGGATGCCCGAATCCTTCTTGAAATTTCCCGCCACTTTTAGGGATCTTTTTAGCCATTTTAGGTTCTTATCTTTTTGGTGATCGGCCACTTCAGGGTTAATTACGAAATTAGATCAAGATAACCCTATAAATATAAAGTTATAAGACCATAATGAGGGACCAATCACTAGTCACTACTATCATCCATCTAGAGTTGCATCCATCTGTTGCATTGGAGATCACTTGCATCCACATAGCTCCATCACAAGGCACAAGGCTAGGACATCTGCATCACACACTTCATAGGGGGAGGGATTATATTATATTCCATGCACACATTCTATTACATTTTCTACATTTAGTTATTTCTTGCTACTTCACAAAGTGTGGCTAGCACAAGAGCACCTGGGGAACATTATGCACACACTCTCCAGAACTACATTTGGGTCTAAAATGTAGTACAACACTCATTTAGTAAGCCCACTATTGTGCTAGCTGAGGTCAATCCAACCCATTCATTTGAATTTTTTTTAGGGTTTTGATACTCCTTTTGGTCTATTTGTAGGTATTTTCATCATCTTGGATTATTGGCGACATCTAATATAAGGTACTGAATATGATGCGACACATAATGAGGGTTTCAAACCACCTCCCAGCCCTGTAAAATTAAGTTTCAGATCTTTTACACAGACCAAGGCGCCCATATTGTAGACTAGAGCACCCGTAGGCAACCCCATCCTTCTTCAGGTGCTCCAGTCCAAGGAATTAGTACAGATCCATCCTTTTTGTGGCTTCTACATAGTCATTCCTGATTTTTGTTCCTCTAGTCATCTCTACGATACAGTCCAGCAAGCTCCTCCTAATCAGCTAAGTTCTTTCCTCTTCTCTCTTTCATATTAGGGTTAGCATTTCATTTTACATAGTTGCTTGGGTCATTTATATACTTCTTTATTGTATTTATTTACTGCATTTACATGTCATTCTAGATTAGATTAACTATCCCCGTACTTCAATATTTTTAGTTAATCATTTTGGTGAACCTGACTGTGGAGTAAGTGCATTGTTTTTTAAAAATGTATGGTGTAGTAGTCATTTTATTGAGTTTTTGAAAATTTTAGAATTTTAATTTTCTTGACATTTTAGACTTGGACAATAACGGTGAGGGCGCTAGTGACCCTTGGGATAGGAGCACTCAAATATGGGTGCTAGTGTCTTGCTCTTGGGTGCCCCAGTTCTGCATCTGGGCACCCTGGTCCAAAATGTGTCTAGTTGGTCTATAATGATGAAAAATGAAATTTGTAATGTATATGAATGTGATAAACAAGTGTGTTTGGATGTATATAGTGTTATAACACTACATGTTTTGCCTGTTTGGGATGTGTAGAGGGATATTCACTTGAGAGAGTTTTATGGTGGATGTGATTTGAGTATGTTGCTTGGATTATGTTTGTCAGATGATGATTGGGATGTTATGAACCGTGCCGTCCTACGACACATAGCACGAATGGGGGATTTTCCCCAAAATATGCCTATGTTGACTACACAATGCAATAGATGGTGTGTGAATATGTGCACATTTTGGTTGCCTACAAGGGAGATGACTGTTACGTTAGAGGATGTGTATCATATATTATGATTTCCAGTTGTCAGAGAGAGAGTACATGTTATGCTAGTGGAGGATATGGAGAGGAAAATGTGAGCTACTAGATGATATTTTTTGGGGACTCGAGTACCTGCCGAGGCCCATATTAGTTTGGATGCTATTATTAGGTCTAGGGTTCCACACTTGCGCAAGTTCGTTGCAGTGGTTATTGCTTCATCGATTGCAGTTGAGGGAGGAGGTGTAGGAATCTTGTATAAGATGCATGATATATGTCATATAGATGAGGAGAGTACTAGGTACATGTGGGAACGATGTGTGTTGGCCCACCTATATAGAGATATATTCTTCCTATTCCACTCATAGATATTATAGAGGAGCCCTAACCTATCAAAGAACCACATTACTTACCACCACTTTATGGTACCATTTGTGTGATAGATGTAATTTCTTCTATGCCTCCTGCTACTACTACTGCTATGATTCATTATCAAGGGTCTGTCTAGTCTATAGACATTGCTTTATCACATACACCTTCAAATGCACCACCTACTTTAGCACACCCACCATTCCAATGCAAAATCTTCATGAATGAATCCTATTGGGAACATATTCTATTTGATCCTACATGTGACGAAACCATATGTACCCATGAGGGTTTGGCTTGCCTAGGTTTCACTTTTGAGGATCTCTATCTTGCACCACACACTCCTGCTCTTTATTATGGTTTTGTTCACATTACCATAGCTTATGGCTTGTGCGTATTTCATCTCATGGTTTATCTCTCACTCACTCATGTCTCTTCTACACTCACATTAAGGCAATCATGTCTTGATTAAATCATAGGCACTCTCAATCTTGATCATACATACATATCTTTCCCCATGCCCTTTGGTCATGTATTTATCAGCAATAATTCTTTTCTTGGTTACTCACAAAATCTCATTCGTTGGTACGCACATGGTTTTCCACTTCCCCCATTTACTGATGAGGAGTACGCTATGGGCATGTATAACTTACACCTTAATTTCTCATTGCATGATCAACCAGACATTATTGCTTACCAAGTCACTAATGCTTATCTATTTGATTATGATCTTGAGAGCGATGATCTTCTAGATGACATTACATGATAGATTCTTTCATCACACACACTTTGGGGGGAATAACAACTCACACATCCCCCCTCATCACATTAGCATCATAGAAACATCTCTCATTCTTGCATTATCATTCTTACATAGTACTACATCACTTTTTTAGCATTCACGCATACCTCATCCTAGCATCTCTTATCTTCGCATTCTCATAGATCAATCTTCTCACATAGGCATAGTCATCACATGTTTTGATCATTACCCGATGACACACTCTTGTGCTTCGGTTCACATTTGACTGTTGAGGGCTTACTACACTTGAACCCCACTCACTGCACACCACATCTCTTCACATATCGCGTGTCATACATCATACCTAATAGTCATCGTCATTATGCATACATCATACTTATATTATTTATGCATCTAGAATCATACACTTCTCATCCTACATACTACATTACTAGTCTATTTACTTACATTACACTCTACACATTCTACACATCTTGCATTGCGTATTTACATATTCTACTCATCATAAGGTTGTCTATTATCATCAAACATATTGCACTGTCTTCTACGTGCTGTACTTACTACCTTAAGACACACTTTAGTTCCTCAGTCCATACTTAGTTTTTGAGGGTTTACAAATCAAAAGGACCTTATATTCATCATGTGTTTATAATTTGACATTTCATCATGTGACATTTCTAGGATAATGACACAGAAATAGGCTAACTCATTACTTACCCTATAATATTTTAGGGGTATACACTTTAGGCTACATCACAACTCCCTACTATTCCTCTTGTAGTGATATACGCTTTAGGATAAATCATCACTCCTTCATTCATTTTGTCGTGATATACACTTAGGCTATAAGGTTCACGCTCATCTCTTTTATATGTCGCATATCATCATCACTACGCCTAGATACTCATCACAATGAACTAGGCACTGTTAGTGCAAAATCATAACACCCCCAAATGAGCTCTAAAAATCTAATTTTCTAAGGAAGACTCATTTGGTGTGATTTGCATAACATTGGATCATTCCCCAAGCTGTGGGACTTGCAAATGGGAATGATCCTCCAGAGAAGGCTGGTTCCTCTTCCTAATCCTAGCACTAAACTACTTCTAAGGAAGGAAATGTGACTATTTACTCCTAATCTAACAATTCCAAGGGACCAAGGAGAGAGAGAGAGCATGAAAATAAAGAAATCCTACACTACAGAGGTGATAGCACCGAGAAAAGGGAACTGATGATCACAAACCCAACTGCCTAAAATGGAGAGAGGTGAGAAATGGAGAGGATGGACAGATGCATCACAGATCAAGGATAAAGTTCACACAGAACACCATTTCAAACCCCTTAAACACAACTCCCAAAACCTGCAATGGACATCAGAGATATGCACAATATACCCTATAATGGTGAGAGGTGAGAAGAGACAACAAAATGAGCAAAGGATGGACAAAACACATCACAAAATATATTTTATTGATCAAGATTTCACACAGTACACCATTAATGGGAAAGAGGTAGGAAAATTCCATTACAAAGCCAAGGGAGGAGGCTTAAACTCCACATTCGACCCCAAAGAAGAAAGAGAGAGGGGGGCAGGGAAGAAGAATGAACAAACCTTTACAATGAATCATGCCCCTGTATTTATAGATTTGATCGGAGAGAAGAAAGAGAGAGGGAAGTGAGAAAAGTGGGTTGAAGCTCAACCACTACTGTTAATGCTTCTGATAAAATATGCCCCAAATCCATCTTTACTGCATGATTCCTTGATTCGGTGCCTTGAAAGAAGAGGAAACAGTAAAAACAGATCGAATCCGATCTGGTTGTTGAGACAGATGGATCATGCATTGAAATCTCGAAGACACTTCCTCCATTTTTATTCACCTAACCTCCTAAAAATTAAAGTTTCAAACCTCCATGGCGTAGGTGAGGCTGATATATTTCCAATGGTGTCAAATATGCAATATTTCAAGCCATGAGTCAAAATATATGCCCCTTCAAAGTTTGTATCAAGTCTGTACAAATGGACTGGGAAAACCATTTGAAAAATGGGCCCCCATTTTGGTTTGGGACATGTGGCAGCTAGATTAGAACAAAAAATTGGTCTTGCTGATCTGCAATTTATCTTTTTCCCTTTGAACGAAAGGTAAATTTTCACTTTTCCCTCTGACTCCCTGCCTTGGCTTTGACTCGGATTCTAACGCTGACTTTTTCCCCGACGGAGTTACGGGCCATTTTACAAATTTTACCCTTTTTGTGATAACAAGGGGCAAAAAATAAAATTTTCCCTCAACACCCTACTTTCCTATGGGACACACGTCAGTCTAGCGCTCGTTTAGTCTTCCCATTTTTTGCTCGGTTCCTCTATGGCACTGCTCCTTCATTTCTGAGCCCATCTGTAACCTGTTTGTCATCCTGGAATGTGAGCTCGAGGGTCTAAGTCATTTCCTTCATAATTTCCTTATGTGCAGGAGTTATCTTGACCAAATTTTCCTGGGAGGTGAATTTGGGATAACAATTTGGTGACTCACGGGGACATCTTCCTGCTAGATGAAGAAACTAGTGGCCTTGAAGCATCCATTGGGCATGGAGTTTTCCTAATAAATATGAAACTGATTTGAAATTTTGAATATCTGAGCTCTGAGCCTCTTGGAAACCCACTAAACTTGGAGTTGAACTTCACCAAATTCCAACTGAAATGGATTGTGCAAGAGAAAAACAACAACACCAAAAAACTATGTACAAACTGAAAATCATACATACCCCAAGTGGGATATGAAGAGTGTGCAAAATCACTTCTTCTTCTGAAAACAAACCTACCTACTCTACTCTAACCAAGAGTAAAGGGAACTCAAAAAAAACCTACAACTGGAAGGGAGAAATAGCTTCCCTTCCTAAAAAATGGTAGCCATGCAACTGATTTGGCACTGAACATGGCTGGTTAGATGAGTGAAAAACTAACTACAAGCTGATCTTCCACCCAAATCACCAAAGTATCAACATCAAGACAAAACCAATACCTCTTTTAGCTGACTCTGCATTTGGACTCCTGAAGAGGTATTGATGATGATCCTTGGTACCTTGGTAGCTCATCCTCATGCCCTGAAGTAGGCATGACTGGTTTTGGCTTCTCCATTGGCTTCAATGAAGCCAAGTACCTGATTAGGCACGGTCTGATCCTTTGAATGTGCCCTTGTTCTATGTTTCAACTCCAAGAATGGTATTTTCTTGTGGACCTTCTTGGATGAATGGCATGGGAGAGATGATGACATCCTCCTACCTTTTGCATTCTTCCTCTTTTGAAGAACATGGAAGATCAAGATCTTCCAACCTTGGTTCCAGAGGGCCATTATGGAGTGCAAGATTTTGCACTTGAATATTCTCCTTCACGGAAGAACATTCATGTGCGTGGAAGATGGATGGATGAGAAAATGATATAATCTCCATGGGATCCTTTTCATCAAAGTAATCTCTCAAGTCTGACAGATAGTATGACTCCTTGTTGTCTTACTACAAGTGCTCTACCTCCTTCATGGTGTCCTCTTGATTTGTAAGTTTCTCACCATGGATTCTTTCTTCCTCAAACATGACGTTTGAGAGATCAAACTCTTCTTCAACATCAGAGCTTGAAGGGGATGAAGTGGGAGGAAGAACCGAAGGTTCCCCTATAGCCTGCTCCACACTTAGATCCTCTGGAAATGTATGGTCCTCTTCCATCATGGGTTCATCAATCAAATTAGGCCCTTAAAATGAAAGAAAAAAATATTCAATGATGCCTTCTTGATTGAGTTGCCTCAACACTGATTTGATCTCTCCTAGCTGCTCCTCTTCAATGGGGATTAGGGCTGATTGTTCCTCCTCTTGTTCTTTCTCTTCTTCTACTACAAACTCAGCCTCAGCCACCATTAGTTCTTCAATCTTGACCTCCTCTATTGGCTTGACCATCAAGGGGATCTTTGGAAACCCAAATTTGGCAGCCAAACTCTTCAGATTGTCTGTCATTTCTTTTTTATACGGATCATCTTCTTGTTGTTCTCCTTGACTGGATTCTTGAGTATCTTCCCAACATGATCTTGGGAAAGAAAAAGGAGTGCTAGGTTAGGGTTCAACCATCTTTGAAATTTTTTGTGGTGGGAAGGGAGGTGAAACTTCTTGTTTGTTTGGAGGGGATGACTGTTTGGAAGGGAAAAGGAAAGAAGAACTGAGATGAGGTGGAAGACTAGGAGATGGAGAAATGAAATCAACAGTTGGGGTGGAAAGTGAGAATATTGGAAATTGGAGCTTGGGTTGAGATGGTTCCGCTTGAGACAGAGAAAAATAAAAGCTATGAGATGTTGGACTTACCCATTGACAAGGTTGTCTTGACTCCAACTCATAAGCCACGATCTCTTTAGTCCATTGTGCAAGTTGGGACAACATTTCAACCATGAAGTCAAGCTTCTCTTGAGGGCTATAATGTCTTGGAAAAGGGCCTTCCCATGGACAAGGTGCCCTGTAACCAATCTTGAATGCCTTCATTCATGTTATGCCCCTTGAATGAACCATGCCAGCCTCCATTTTTTGAATTTTCTCCAATAAACTAGCATTCTCCACATAGCTGTCACCATTGTATGTGCCCCCTTGTTCTTGATAAGCTCCATGGCCAAAATGAATTTGAATATGCTCATATGGGTAAGAATAATGGTCTTGGATCTGATCATAACACTGATTTGGAGGAGTTGGGAAATGCATTGGAGGTGGATTGCATTGTTGTAAGTGTGAGTTCCATGAAGGGAATGAAGTCATGATTGCACAACCTCATGGAATGGGAGAAAATGAAAGAGATGGAAGAATAAAATGGATGAAATGAGTGGAAATAGATGGAAAAGGTCTGCAACTTAGAGAATGGGTTTTTGACCAGATGGAGTCACCAGATGTGCTTGAAAGTGCCTCCAAAGGCTGAAATCTTCACCAAGAGCACATCGAACCTGATGAAGTGAAGTGGTAAGGTGCTTTAGACCTGTCCCATTGGGCATGCCAAAACTATTAGTGTGAAATCACAACACCCTCAAATGAGCTCTAAAAATCTACTTTTCTAAGGTAGACTCATTTGGTGTGATTTTCATAACATTGGATCATTCCCCAAGCTGTGGGACTTGCAAATGGGAATGATCCTCCAGAGAAGGCTGGTTCCTCTTCCTAATCCTAGCACTAAACTACTTCTAAGGAAGGAAATGTGACTATCTAATCCTAATCTAACAATTCCAAGGGACCAAGGAGAGAGAGAGAGAGCATGAAAATAAATAAATCCTACACTACAGAGGTGATAGCACCGAGAAAAGGGAACTGCTGATCACAAACCCAACTACCTGAAATGGAGAGAGGTGAGAAATGGAGAGGATGGACAGATGCATCACAGACCAAGGATAAAGTTCACACAAAACACCATTTCAAAACCCTTAAACACAACTCCCAAAACCTACAATGGACATCAAAGATATGCATAGTATACCCTGTAATGGTGAGAGGTGAGAAGAGACAACAAAATGAGCAAAGGATGGAAAAAACGCATCATGAAACAAATTTTATTAATCCAGGAGTTCACACAGTACACCATTAATGCGCAAGAGGTAAGGAAATTCCATTACAAAGCCAAGGGAGGAGGCTTAAACTCCACATTTGACCCTGGAGAAGAAAGAGAGAGGGGGGAAGGGAAGAAGAATGAACAACCCTTTACAATGAATCTTGCCCCTGTATTTATAGATTTGATCGGAGAGAAGAAAGAGAGAGGGAAGCGGGAAAAGTGGGTTGAATCTCAACCACTGCTGTTAATGCTTTTGATAAAATATGCCCCAAATCCATCTTTACTACATGATTCCTTGATTTGGTGCCTTGAAAGAAGAGGAAACGACGGAAACAGATCAAATCCGATCTGGTTGTTGAGATAGATGGATCCTGCATTGAAGGCCTGAAGATTTTTCCTCCATTTTTCTTTACCTAACCTCCTTAAAATTAAAGTTTCAGACCTCCATGGCATAGGTGAGGTTGATATCTTTCCAATGGTGTCAGATCTGTAATATTTCGAGCCCTGAGTTGAAAGATATGCCCCTTTGAAGTTTGTATCGGGTCCGTACAAATGGATGGGGAAAAAAGTTTGAAAAATGGGCCCCCCTTTTGGTTTGGGACACGTGGCAGTCGGATTAGAACAAAAAATTGGTCTTGCGGGTCTGCAATTTATCTTTTTCCCTTTGAACGAAAGGCAAATTTTCACTTTTCCCTCCGACTCCCCGCCTTGGCTTTGACTCGGGTTCTAACGCTAAATTTTTCCCCAACAGAATTAGGGGACATTTTGCAACTTTTACCCTTTTTGTGATAACAAGGGGCAAAGAATCAACTTTTCCCTTGATGCTCCACTTTCCTCTAGGACACGCGTCAGTCTGGCACTCGTTTGGTCTTCCCATTTTTTTTCTCGGATTCACCTTTGGAGAAGCGCTGTTAAGACACGTGGTTCCCTTTGCTGGCTCTTCCATACTTAGTCGATCGGAGCTTTCCTAAACTATTTTGAGACTTGTGGGACTGAGTCGGATCCTTCACCATTTCCTTATGTGCATGAGTTTTCTTGACCAAATTTTCTCAGGGATAACAGGAACATCACACACTATTCGACATTTTCCTGATGATGCACTCTCGTTTGCGGTTCATTCTTAAATGTTGAGGGGGAAAACAAAATGAACCTCACTGTATACATTTCCATTCACTCATGGGGTACGTGGATCCTATCACTCCATTTTGCATTCCATTCCATATATCCACAACCTAATGCATACTATGGTTCCTTTTACTCTTGCTTATTTTTCTTGTTCATGGTTGCATTATTACACATGATAGTTCGATTACTTGTATGTCATTGATCTATACCATCCACACATGCACGTTCACGTATTTTTCTATTTGTGATCATAGAATGAGGTCTCTTACATGCAACATGGATACTCGCCTTCTACCCTACCTGCACTGGTAGTTGGGGGCATCCACATTCCTCTCTCATAGGTGCTATTGTTCCATTTTGTACTTAACATTTTACATTACTTGGTTATACAAACTTTTGATATACTAGTTATCTTTCTAACATGTTAATGGGTTCTTCATGTGCAAAATTTGTTATGTAGGGATATTTTCTTTTATTCTTGTTTGATACATTGTCTATTATTGTTTGCTCTTGTTTGTGGGCCTTTCCCTATGTTTGGTATGCACACTTGTTTCTTAGTTGGGTCCATGATGGACTTGCATGTCTTGCAACATCGTGAGTGATGTCCCATGTTTGCAACACACTTGATTTACTAGGCTTAATATTGTAATCAAATTGCTATGTTATGTAGTCACATTACTTGGTAGCTTGTACATGGATGAATGCTTTATGCATGTTTGTTCAAGATCACTGTGGAACAAAAGTGGTTGGCTAACCTCTAGTATGTGCATGCCTTGGATTTCTACCAAGCACTTTCCACGGTATGATTTACTATAGTTGATCCTGTGTTGGGGTCATATCTTCCTATCAGTTATGATGTATGCATCCCCAAAGAGTGAGTGCATTATGAATATGGGAGTATAACATACCATGCACAATATCATTGATACCAGAAAAGAAAAGTGCACTTTTTGGCCTTGACATTGTGTGTTACATATAGTGAGTAGGTTCACACCAGTCTATGAACCTCGTACATAACTTGATTCTAGATGGCATGGTGTCCAATAGCATTCATAGTTGTTTGCTAGTTATATAAACAAAGACTACATTTTGGTGTGCCATTGCTGGGACACTACTTCTGTCAATGGCTGTCCGATCACCTAAGATACCAGTTGTAGATACAGAGCATATCTTGACACATATTCAGGAGAATTAGTTGAAAGCTTGGAGGATACAACAGAATGACTCAAGACGCTTATTTGGCACAAAGATATAACATTGGACTTGCCCATTTAACCGTGTCAATAAGTGTTTAGAATAAAATCTTATATGACTACTCTGTATGAGACATGGATTTAGGTGCACTTCTTCCAAGTACAATTTGTACATTGTGGTTGGCATCTTACATGATACATACAGAGGTGTCATGCATCTAGGAAAGAAGTGTTTGGACAGCATAGATAGACTATTTTTCAAACTTGACTCATATGATCCTTGCAGGTCTGAGTCGTATGAGACTACAAGCTATGGATCAATTGGTGGGCAAAAACAACAACAACACCTAACAATAACACACACCTTACTAATCATTTAGGTACATCACATACATCAACAGATTCTTATCTAGAGGAAGTAGATTTCACCTTAGGTTCACTGTCATGAACCAAGAGGATATTATTTGCGCATTGTTCATACCCTTAGCTATCAAGACTCCTCCATAATAGAACTGGAAAATGGAGAGAATTACCTATGGTGAGATCAAAACGTTTTCTACCACCGTGCTTCAGGGGGCATCAGAGACAGGTCTCTACCTAAAGGATGGTGCGTTTTCCACTCACTGGACAGAAAGACAGAGAGAGGAAAGATGTACTCAAGTATAATGAGGTGCGACAAAGGGTAGTTAGATGAGGCGCTGAGGTCAATCATGGTCTCATGACTGACTTGTTATTCAATTTGACCACACATAGAAGGTGATTGGACCGTGATATGGATGTCCTCTTGACAATTGGGAAATTACGAAATTAGTCCTAGAGAGACCCACATCGGCCTCATAATGGAGAATGAATCATGAGTAAAAGAATTGATAAATTGCATTAGTGCGATGCATCTAACCCAACATTTGGCTCACCTAGCCCTTGCACAACTTGGTGTTCTAAATCTAGAGCAAAGTTGTTGAAGAGCATCATATTGAAGACAAGTAAACATAATATCGACGTTGGGTAGGAGTCACAAGTAGACACATTTTAGTTAGGGGCTCAAGAAGTGCGGTAGATTAGAGATAGACACATGACATAACGTAATAGGTTTGAACTAAAGGTGTTTGGGCAAGTAATCTCGAGTGGATCGGTCATTTTGGACAAGCACATGGGATCATGACAGAGTTTTGGCAACGTCGGATCCCATACTGAAGAAGCTAACCCATAGGTGTTGCTATGAGTACAAGACAATTGAGTGAGCCATGGTTCAACCCAAATGAAATAAGGATTGGGACATAAATAAGTTCAGGGTCCAGTTGGACTCACAAGCTCGTGAACGATAGGCTCAATAATGGCTCAAGTCAACCACCATACAAAGGAAATCCTAGCTGGCAAAGGTTCATGTGTTCAGGATCTGAGTAAAGTCATGGGCCAACTCATCAAAGCTGATGAGTAAATTAAGTGAGCTTCTCGCTAGTAGGTTGTTAACTCACTCTCCAAGATCTTATTGTGAGATGATCTCTTCAGCTATTGTTAGACTATAGAGGTGTGTGAGGATTTTTTTGGTGTTAGGCTAAGCATGTGCACAAGGTTATTCAATGGTTATGGTTGAGCTCGACCGCTAGATTAATATCGAGTGGTTCCTGTAGCTCATAAATCCAAGTTGATGACCAACGATAGCGGAAGCATGAGATGGATCAGATCAAGTAGATAAAAATGATCTCAGTGAGTGTACAGCCCAGACATGTGGTGAGATTATGAGGTGTGTTGCGGCATATCTCATTTTGGTAAGGCATAAATGTTGGAGCTAGCTCGGATCATGAGTTAGGAGCAACAGAATATTAGTGCGATTAAGGACATCAAGCAAGGCTTCATCTGATCAAGTGTGAGATAACAAGTATGGCATGTACAATTTAGAAACTCTCTTGTCCAGGGGCTATCTTTTGATATTTATCAGAACCAATATGCACAATGGCTTCCACTAGTTGGAGATCCTTGTTGACTAATGTTTCAAAGGTGCCTTATCACATAAAACATTGAATGGATCCAACGAGTGCATTCCCCCGGACATGCAGATATACATGCTGAAGTAGTTGCCAAGGAGTGCCAAGTCACTAGAGTGAGATGCCTTTTCTTGAGGCACAAATAACATTGGGAGGTTGACTAAAAAATTATAGAAGTTACTCTACCAATACGACCCAATCATGTAATGACACGTACTGGGTTATGATGCACTTAAATATAGATCTAAATACATGGAAGGGCATACAAAGGATAGTTGTCCGTTGCAAGAATATGCATGCACTGTTACAACCCTTGTGAGATTTTCCACAAGAATCATGATGTCCATAATTCCCCCTCTTACAGTGCACAACGATGAAAAATTCTCCATGTACAACAAGATTTATGATGCACATAGCCAGTGCAATATGAACCGATTTCTATCTGAAGCTTAGTCCATCCATTCAATGAAGCGAGTGCCATGTAGTCAAATATGTGATAGACCACCGTGGCTAGTAGATTTCAGGAGACGACTCGAAGCCAAGCCTAAGTGAAGTTGATCCATTCACCGAATGAGTCGATCAGGTGAGAGCTTGCATAAGTGGATAGAGAAGACAGAGGCTATGGTGGTAGAGAGAATTGAGTTTGTGAATGTTGGCCGAGCTCGCTAGGTAGAGGCTAAGGCAAGTTCATAGATAATATAGGTAGATCTTGATAGATTTTGGGTGTCAATGTGAAGCCAAGGATCTTGGTTTGATACGTATTGTCGAGTTCAAAGTTGCACAGAGTAGTTGAAGATCTAGCTCAAGGACCTCTATGAATATATGTGTAAAAACAAGAAGATGGACAAAGTGCGCATGTATGATCAAGGTGAAACATGTGGGAAAAATTAACAATGGACAAAAAATATCGTGTGGAATCCAATGCTTCAGCCTAACTCAATTAGTTATTATCTTGTGCATAAAGCAGTGCTTAACATTTGGGAGATCAGATCCAAGATAAAAGAACTCTCATCATGAGGGAGTGTAGATTACTCGTGTGTCCTAAATGACCCAAATGTGAAGCTCACCAGAAGTAAGTATAGCTCAAGTAGATCATGGGGGGTAATCTAGAGATTTGCAAGGTGTTTGATCTAGCTTGACGATGGAGGAACATGCTACGTGAGAGGGAATGCACAAAGAACATTGAGCTTCCAGGTGCATAGGAATTGATACGGGAGCTCGGTACTTGAAAAAAGGTGGGTGCTCAGGATGTTAGCGATTCAGGATAATATCGATCCCCTTACTTGGAGAATGGATGTAACATGATCAATAGGTACTGTCAATCGCTAAAGGGGGTTCATTTGAACAAGAGTGCTAGATCTTGCAATGCCAATTTACCGCCACAGAACCATGCGTGAGGGTGGGATAAAGTTGGATTAACATTGGTCAATGCGACGTGATTGATGAGCTCAGCACTTGGTCAAAGCTCACATATTTTGATTGACTTCAAGGAAATTGATGCATATGGGGTTAAGGACACTGTGGTGTGACAAATAGGTGAGTCATCGGTGAGCTTAAGGCATACATGCAAATGAAAATAGCACACTGGTTCTATCAGAAGAATTATATCATATCAACAAGAGATATAAATCAACACCAGATTTAACGTGGTTCACCCAGTGTGGGCTACGTCCACCAAGAAACAAGCCAATCTATTATCCAAAGCTTTGACAAGATATAGAATTGAAGATTTATAATCTTCCACACCTCTCAGATGTACAGTACTTTCTTTCACTCAAGTTTTTTCTTCTTCTCCAAGAATTCTCTCTCTCACAATTATTCTCACAATAATCATCAACTTTTGCAAGTTCTTCTTAATTCTTACTTCTAAACCCTAGCTTTCATGCTTATATAGGCATATACAAACTTAGGGCACTTAGCCATGCAATTACAATCAATAGATTTTCTTTAATACTAAAAATAGATCTAATTCCCATGAGTTAATTAAAACACCCACACACAGGTAACTTACGCCGATTATCCCTAACCGATGCCGGTCCCTCCATAACCAATGTCGGTTACCGTGTTTTCCAGCAAGTTTCATATTGCATGCTAATTAAAAGTAATTGAGCTCCACAACTCAACAATATCCCACTTGGAGATTAATTACTGCACTATACCTGTACAACGTCATTCTTGGATCCTTCCTTAGCTTTGTTTCTTCCTCTTCAAGTCTCAAACTCAAAGACTAACAGAAGTGGAGTGTAGCTCCAACTTCTCCTTTGCTAATGGCTTCGTTAGCATATCAACAGGGTTCTCACTCATATGAATCTTTTCTAGATTCAACTGCCCATCCTCCAATACCTGCCGTATGAAGTGATACCTCAACTGAATGTGTTTCATTCTTGAATGAAACATGAGTTCTTTTCCAAATGAATTACACTCTGAATGTCACTGAATAATTTGTAATCATCTTACTCATTTCCCAACTCTTCCATGAACCTACTCATCCATATCATCTCATTGCTAGCCTATGTAGCTGTAACATACTCTGCCTCTGTAGTAGACAAAGCCAAAACCTTCTACAATCTTGAAATATAGCTAACTGTCATCCCACCTATTGTGAAAATATATCCAGTAGTGCTCCTCCTACCATCCAGATCTCCAGCCATATCTAAATCAACATAGCCACATAATGAAATATCCAAACCTCCATAGCATAACTACATGCTAGATGTCCCTTTCAAATACCTAAGTATCCATTGGACTATTTTCCAATGCTCTTTACCTAGATTAGCCATATATCTACTCACAACTCCCACTGCCTATACAATGTCTGGTCTGGTACAAACCATAGCATACATGAGACTCCCAACTGCTGAAGCATATGACACTCGTGTCATGTATTTGACCTCCTCATGTGATGAAGGACACTGATCTTTGCTCAATTTGAAGTGTCCAGCCATAGGTGTACTAACAGGTTTTACATTCTACATCTTGAACCTTTCTAACACCCTGTAGATATAATCCTCCTAAGACAAATACAATTTCTTGTTATTCATGTCTCTATGTATTTACATGCCAAAGATTCTTTTGCAGCTTATAAATCCTTCATAGCAAATATGTGAGCTATCTTTCCCTTAAGCTCACCAATGTCCTGAATACTAGATCTTGTAATAAGCATATCATCCACATACAGTAACAACTCACATTTTCAAGCTTCTTGAAATAAACACAATGGTCATATTCACATCTCAAGTGACCATGCTCATGCATAAAACTATCAAACCTCATGTACCATTGCCTTGGAGCTTGCTTGAGCCCATATAATCTCTTTTTCAACATGCACACTAATTTTTCCTTACCCTTGACTTCATACCCAAGTGGTTGTTGCATATAAATCTCTTCATCCAAATCACCATGAAGGAAAGCCATCTTCACATCTAGTTGCTCTAAATTTAAATCATGTACTACAACTAAACTCAATACAATATGAATAGAAGTCATCTTTACAACAGGAGAAAATATTTCACCAAAGTCAATACCTGCTTTCTTGTAAATCCCTTTACTACAAGCCTTGCCTTGTACCTTTTTTATCCACCCTCTTCTTCCTTGATCATGTAAACCCACTTATTATGCAATGTCCTCTTACTTGGTAACAACTTAACCAAATCCCAAGTCTGGTTCTGTTCCAAGGAGTCCATCTCCTCATCCATGTCATGCTCCCACTGGACATGGGTCTCATCCTGCATTACTTCTTCAAAACTCTCTAGTTCACCATTATCAATCAATAATAAATAAAATAGAGAAGGTGTAAATATTTATGGAGGTTTACTTACCCTTTGTGACCTTCTCACAGGAGTTTGGGGTACCAGAGGCTCATTCTGGACCTCCTGGAAATTTGTATCCAAATATGTTAGTGACCAATGCCGGTCACCTGTAACTGACATCGGTTATGCTAACCAATGTTGGTTTGGATCCTATGTAACCAATATCAGTTCTTCTGACCGATGTCGGTCAGGGGTCAACTGACACTGGTTACTGTGTAACCCTGTCGGTATTACTTTTAAATCTGAGAGTTCATTTTCATTCACAAACTTCTCAATCGGTTCATCCTTGGGTACCAAAATTTGATCCCTGTACATTCTCTTTTCATTCCATTCAATTTCATGACTCCTAATAATTTTAGAATTCTCTAAATCTCAAAAATGGAATCCAAAATCACCAGATCCATAACCAATGAAAGTGCATCTCTTGGATTTTGCATCCAACTTTTTCCTATTTTCTTTATCAATATGCACAAAAGCTTCTGAACCAAAAACTTTAAGAAAAGAAATATCTACCTCTTTTCTAGTCCAAGATTCCTCTGGTATTCCTCCATCTAGTGAACTTGAAGGCCCACGGTTAATCAAATAAATTGTTGTATCAACTGCTTCTACCCAAAACTGTAAGGGCAATCCAGAATGTATCCTCATACTTCTAGCACATTCCATGATTGTCCTGTTCATTCTCTCTGCAACACCATTCTCTTGTGGTGTTCTTAGAACCGTTCTTTCTCTACGTATCCCATTCACTGAACAATAATCATTGAAATCCTTACTACAGTATTCACCACCATTGTCAGATCTAAGGCACTTTAACTTTGAATTTGATTCATTCTCAACAAGGGCTTTCCATCTTTTAAAAGTCTCAAAAACATCAGATTTATGTTTAATACAATAAACCCATACCTTTCTTGTAGCATCATCAATGAAAGTAACATAATACTGGGATCCTCCATGAGAAGCTACCTGATCTGGTCCCCACACATCTGAGTGTACAAGCTCCAATTTCTTCTCCTTCTTAGTTGCCCCAACTTTGATAAATATCACTCTCTTTTGCTTTCCAAAGAAACAAAGTTCATAGAAATCAAGATCTAAATATTTCAAATCTGATAACTTACCCTTATCCTTTAAGATCTACATTCCTTTTTGAATCATATGGCCCAACCGATTATGCCACATACATGCATCTGAATCTGAAGTATATAATGTAGAAAAGTAATCAGTAACACAGGTAGATAAATATAACATTCCTACCTTCTTACCTCTTACCACAACAAAGGCACCCTTGGTGACTTTACAAGAGTCTTATGTGAGTGTAACCATGAAACCAGATTCACCAAGTTGCCTTGTAGAAATAATATTCCTCTTGAGGCTTGGCACATGCCTCACATCTTTCAATACCCATGTATTTCCATTCTACAATTTTAGATGAACTTCCCCTTTACTAGTAATACTGCAAGGTTCATCATCACCCAAATAAACATGCCCAAAATTACCCTGGACATAATTTCTGAAATAACCCTTATTAGGGGTTGCATGGAAAGAAGCTCCTGAATCTAAAACCCATGATTCAATTCTATTATCTAAAGAAAGAATAAGAGAATCTTACATTACCTCTTGTAACAATATTTTCTTCTTTACCTTTGTCTGGTTGTTGGTTCTCTTTATCCTTTGACCAACAATATTTCTTTGCATGTCCTTTCTTTCCACATTTCCAACAAGTAATTCCCTTACCTATGGATTTAGATATGTTATCCCTTGACTTTGATTTCCCATTACTCTTACTCTTGGATCTCTCCTTCTTCTTGCCCCTGCTTTCTACATTCAAAGCATTCCCAGATGATGATTCCTCTGTACTCTTCCTATGAATTTCTTCATTCAAGATTATACTAACCACATCATCAAACTTCAAAATATTATTAGCAAATGTTGTATTACTAACAGCCATTACCAAGTTATCCCAACTATCAAGAAAAGAACATAAGAATAAAAGTGCTTTCACTTCATCATCAAACAGTATATCAACCGATTTTAACTGATTTACAATAGATCAGAAATCATTCAAATGATTAGATGCAGATCCACCTTCATGCATCTTAGAACTAAATAGTTTCTTCATCAAATAAAATTTATTTGAAGCACTAGGTTTTTCATATAAATTAGCAAGAGATTTCATTAACCCTACCGTAGAAGTTGCTTCTGTAATATTAGAAGCCACGAATGTTTTCAGGCTCAATCTTATAGATCCCAAATCCTTTCTGTCAAGAATCTTCCATTCTTCATCAGTCATCTTCGTAGGTCTAGAATTCTCATCCAATGGTAAATACAAATCTCTTTGATATAGATAATCCTCAATCTGCATCTTCCATAATTGATAATTTCAGCCGTCAAAATTCTCTACCTTGTATTTGTTTTCTTCTACCATTACTGTAGATCCCACTCAATCAGAAACCCCTCTATGAGTAAATTTGTCAACACAAAAAATGTAATTTCACAAACAGGGATGGAATCCTGTATGTTTTATTAATGTGAAATTAATCAACCATTATAATGGAGTGCTGCAATATTTATACATATTGGACAGCAATATACAAAAAAATAAATGCACATGTATAACCAAAATCACAACAGATTCCAAAAAAATCCAACAATAATTAAATACAAACAAATAATAATTGTTACAACTACGTAACTAACCTATGCAATACCTGTTGATGCAAAATCACATCACCCCTGGATGCAGATCAGGTTTCTAGGTTGATCACTTTGGCATCCAGTGTGATTGCATAACATTGAATCCTTTCTCCAAGTGTGGGACTTGTAAAAATGAGAAAGGATTCTCCAGAGAAGGCTGGTTCCTGTTCCTCTGTTCAGATGCACACGAAATATGCAGAGGGTTTTCTCAAAACCTAATCTAATCTGCCAAGGAGACAAGGTAAGAAGATGCATAAAATAAATCTAAGCTAATAGAGGTGATGCACCGAGGAATGAAGAACACCTATTTTTCCAGTGAACACAGACCATTTGAATGTGATATAAGATCATGCACAGATGACAAAACCTGCAGTGAAAGACCAGGAGGATGCAAAAATGAACACAGAGAGGGCTGAGAATCATCCACAGACATGCATTACTTGCTCCAAAGATTGATACAATACACTACAGAATGCCATGAGGCAGAATAGTATTACAGTTCAAATGAGAGGTTCGAACTCCACAAATTCGCCTGAGGAGAAGAAGGGAGAGGCAAAACAGAAAAATGTTCGACCTTGAAAAGAAGCTCCTCTTTACAATATATAGAAAGAATGAGAGAGGGAAGAGAGAGAGGAAAGCCAAATCTACCCCAACCACCTCCAGGTTGCATTCCATTCATCTCATTATGGCAGAAGCGGTGGATCCTGGCAAAATGGCGGGCTGTCTAACAGAAGCGGTGAACTGTCTGCTGCATTAAAGTTGTTTGTTGAAGCATTACTTCTGCTTGTTATTTCGCGCCAGAGGTGTTTCTTGATTTTCTCTCTCCAAACTGAACCAAAATGCAAGATTGACCCCGGAATCGTGTAGAGAATTTTACCAGCTTTCCATTGATATAAAGAACGTGCCAATCCGAGCTCTGGATCGAAAGTTATGGCGATCTGAAGATTTAGGGAAAAAACGGGCCAAAACGTGTTTTGAAATCTTTCCCGCGCTCTGCCACCTGGATGACACGTGGCACGTGCTGATTGGACGAGAAATTCTCTCTCCTCTACCTTTCGCGGGCTTTCCTTTTGAAATTTCCTTGTGGGCCCCTTAAACTTGGACACGTGGCGCTATTTCATTGGTTCGGGTCAGTGCTCGAAACCTCGCCCTTTGACTTTTGGACTATCTCCCTTGTGACACGTGTCGTGATTTGATTGGTCCGCGGGTTTGCCGGCTTTTCGCGCCCTTCGCGTCTTTATGTCCCGGATGTCCCAAACTGTTTGGGACAAAAACCTCCGATCCGCCCGAAATGGGCTTCCTCGTCCCTCATTTGCCGATGACACGTGGCGCAATCTGATTGGCTCTCGGCTTTTTCAGCTATCCGCGTCCCTCGCGTCCCTGCGGCCCAGATGTCCCAGTACGAACTTTCTCTGTTTCAGCCGAACCAGCCGGTTCGCGTCCATTTGTCCCAAATGTCCCAGTGCTTCGTGGGACAAATTCTTCCGGTTCGCCCGATCTGGCCGATTCGCGTACTTCTGGCCCAGATGTCCCTTTTGCTTCCAGACTGTTTGTTCTCATTTCGGCCGATCCGGCCGGTTCGCGTACTTCACGTACTTGTGTCCCGTTTGTCCCGGATGAAGACTTGGGCAAATTTTTCCTTCTTTCGGCCGATTCAGGCATTTCGCGTCCCGCGCGTACCTGTGGCCCAGATGTCCCTTTGCTTCACGGGCCGCCTGGAGGCTTTTCGGCCGATCCGCGCCTAGATGTCCCAAATGTCCCGACTGCTCCTAGGACTAGGACTTAGCCATTTTTCGTGATTTTTCCTGTTTCAATCTACTTGCCTGGAACTGCAAAACTCTGATGCATGTTATCGAAATTTACCCTGGGGGGTGAAATTTTGACAACAGTTTTGACGACTCAGCGGGGTCACCTGCCTGCTAGGTAGAAGATCAGTGGCCTTTTAGCGATCCATTGGGCATGGAGTTATAAGCAATAACCTGAAACGAGCCTGATACTGCAACTTCTTCTCCAGCAACACTTTGAACTGTAGAAAACAACCTGAGAGCAGCAAAACCTGTGCCAAAGCACTTAGGGAAATAGAAACCTAACTACCACAGGACAATGTGCATAAGCACTTAGAGGAATTAGAAAAAAAAATCTAAACTAATATTTACAAGGGCAAACCTTTTCTTTTTTAGTAGCAATGTTTAAGATAGATTCTGTTAACCGGAATCGGAAGTTCCTCTCCATCCAATGCAGACAATTGGAAGGCATTACTATTTTTGCATCCCGTGACCATGTAGGGACCACTCCAGATGGCATCAAACTTGGAATGCCTTCCTGGTTTTGCCCGATCTGCATCCCATTTCAGAACTAGGTCCCCTTCCTGGAAGGTCCTTGCTCTTGCTCTCTTATCAAACCATCTTTTTACTAAGGCCTGATCCTTTTCAATCATCTGAACTGCATGTTCTCTGATTTCTTCTAATTCCATCAATTCTGCATACCTGACCTCCATTGGTTCGAACTCAGATAACTCAAACTGCTTCATGAGCTCCAAGGCTGGCAATTCTAATGATATAGGCAATACTGCCTCCTTCCCATAGACCAACTTGTAGGGAGAATTACCTGTAGACCTCTTTGGTGTTATCCTGTCAGCCCATAACGCTGATTTTAGCCTTGTATGCCATGTTCTTTGATTTTCATCCAGAGTCCTTCTGATGATTTTTAGCAAATTCTTGTTTGTGGACTCTGCCTGTCCATTACCCTGTGGGTAATAATTTGAAGAGGTGCTCAAATAGATTCCATTCTTGACAGCCCATTCTGTAATTTTTGAACCTATGAATGCTAATGCATTATCTGATATGATGGTGGCCGGCACACCGAACCTGGTTGCTATTTCTTCATAAAAGTCTAGTATGTTAGACTCACTTGCCTCTTTGAGCGCTACTGCTTCGGTCCACTTGGTGAAATAGTCTGTCGCTGTAAGAATCCACTTGTGGCCTTGACTCGAATTGGGATTGATGACTCCAATGAAGTCCAATCCCCATTGCATGAATGGATGATCTACTGAAATTGGATGAAGGGGCAGTGCTGCTAACCTTCCTTTCCCTGTGAAGAATGCACATTTCTTGCATTTCTTAACCCATGAGTAGCAATCATTGAATACAGTAGGCCAATAGTAACCAGCTTTCATGATTTTGAGAGCTGTTACTCGTGGGGTGAAATGGCCTCCTGCCTCCCCGTCATGGAACTCGTGTAAGATCCTCTCAACCTGACCTGTCCCAATGCATCTTAATAGAACACCGTTGATGTCTTTTTTAAACAAAACACCATCAACAAGCACATATGGAACTGCTTGTAATCTGAAGTACCTTCTTTTTGCTTTGCTCATTTCTGGAGGGCACATGCCCGTCTGTAGGAAATGTATCATATTCTGAGTCCAATAGGGAGTGGACACATCATCATTTTCCTGTTTTTGATCATCTTGTAATAGCAGGACAGCGTCTTCTTCATCTTCTGGGTTGTCTGGTTGTTTGGAAGCGAGCTGCTCACACAAACCTTTGCCTCTTACCAGCTTGGTGATCTTGATCTCAATGTCATACTCCATGACACGGGTGATCCATCCTGCCCTTTTCTCATTCAAATCCTTGTTGAGGAGGAAGTCCTTAACCCCAGCATGTGAGACTGAGCAACTGGACCTTGTTGTTTGAGACTAAATGCTTGAATTTCTTCAAGCTTCTGATTACTGCAAGCACATGCTTTTCAATAAAAGAGTACCTCACTTCGCAGTCATCTAGGCTCTGGCTGAAGAAGGCAATCGGCTGTTCATCATTATCTTTGTTCTGCTGTACCAGAATGGCAGAAATAGTGTCATCACCTCCAAATGCATAGAGGATGAAATCCTTGGAAAAGTCTGGGTTGATGAGAGTGGGTGCTTGGGAGATGGCTTCTTTGATTACTTCAAAACTCTCCTTGCCTTCTGCCGTCCACTTGAAAGCCATGCTTTTCCTTAACATTTTGGTGATGGGCTTGACAAGGGCTGCAAAATCTGGGACAAACCTCCGAACAAAGTTTATCCTTCCCAGGAAACTCTGAAGGGCTTTCTTGTGGCTTGGCAATGGTAGAGCTCTTATGGCTTCAACCCTCTCTAGATCAATTGCTAATCCTTCCTTGGAGACAATATGGCCAAGGAGCTTCCCTTCATGTGCAAGAAAGATGCACTTCTTAGGATTCAAAGACACTCCGAACTTTCTACACCTCTGAAACACTTGCCTGAGGTGAAAGAAATGGTCTGCTGCATTCTTTGAGAAGACAGTAATATCATCTAGGTATATCAGCACTATCTTGTTGATCAAGCCTTTGAATGCCATATCCATAGCTCGCTGGAATGTTGCTCCGGCGTTCGACAGTCCAAATGGCATCTTCTTGTAAGCATATGTGCCCCATTTGGTTGTGAAGGCTGTCTTGAACTGGTCTTCCTCCTTCACCATAATCTGATTGAAGCCTGAGTAACCATCAAGTAGTGAAAACCTTTCTGAACCAGCTACGACCTGCAATATTTGCTCCATGGAAGGGAGTGGATAATGGTCCTTGAGAGAGGCTCTATTCAAATCTCTGAAGTCAACACACAGCCTGATCTCTCCACTCTTCTTCCTGACTGGAACTAAGTTGGCAACCCAACTAGAATGCTTGATTGGGAATATGATTCTTGACTCAATCAGCTTGTCCAATTCTTTCCTCATGAGAGGCTCCATGTGTGGATTGACTGGTCTCTGTTTCTGCCTGACAGGCTTAGTATTTGGATCCAATTCGATGGTATGCTGAGCTAAGTTGGGATTGAAACCTTTCAAGTCTTCATAGCTCCAAGCAAACACGTCAGGGAACTCTTGACATAGCTGTATGAACTCACATCTTTCTTGCTCAGTTGTCATCTTTCCAATTTGCAATGGCTTGTTCTCTTCTACCAAGATGGATACCGAATCTTCTCTCTTGACCTGAATGTTTGCTTTCTCCTTTCTAAACTGATCATTGGGGTTAAAAATGGACTCCAAAGTGATAAGTCCCTTGGGCAGCTTGTCAGTTCTCAGCTGTATCACTTGGTCACCATATTGTTGTTCCAACTTTTCTTGATTCTTAGCTGAGAACTCAGCTTCTTCTTGCAAGAAATGGATGATTTGCTGGTCATTCTCAAATACTTGCCAACTGACATCGTTATCTAGCACCGAAGGCCTGACAATCACGTGGATGTTTGGCTGTACCTTGTCTTGTTGAATGTTTTCTACAATGTCAAAGGCTGCCCCTACTGCTGCAAGCCTGTCAGCAGCTTGATTCTCTTTCCTAGGAATGGCTTTAATGCCGAAACCCTCAAAATCTTCCATGAGGTCCCACACCCTGTTCTTGTAGCACCTGAGTAGATCATTTTTGGCCGCATGTTGTCCCTTGACCTGATTTACAATCAATTCACTGTCCCCAAAGACTTGCAAGTTCTTTATTTTTTTCTTGATTGCCCAATGCATGCCTTGCACCAAGGCTTCATATTCAGCAGTGTTATTGGAGCATGCAAATTGAAATCTAAAAGCTGAATAGTACTTTACTCCTTGAGGTGAAACAAGCACGGCTCCACCTCCTGCACCTTGTCTACTCCTTGATCCATCAAAAAATAGTTGCCATACCTCATTGTCATCCTTGTGGTTTGGCTTGGTGATGCTAGGAATAGGTTGACTTTCTTCGAGTATGCAATAGACTCCTAGCTTAGATTCTTCTCTTCCTTGATAAGGATCAAAAGCATGCACCTTGTTTGCCCATTCATCAAGAGTCAAATCTGGGATACTTCCAACCTTAGTGTCAGCTTCATCAGTGCTAGGGTGATCTTCTTGATCAAATGTTGAGCAATTGACATTAATCTGACTTGGAGTGTAGGGCTCAATATGGAAGTTTGCAATAGGTTCAGATCTGATTATGGCCTTAGTTCCATATCTCATTCTGAATAGCATGTGTGACCAATCAGTGGACAAATATCCCCCAATCTTGGCAGTGAAGTCCCTTGACAAACAAAGGGAAAAGAGTGGTGGAAGGTCTATGACTGACACATCTTGTAAAACAACAACATTTGGACATGCGTGCAAGGTAAGACTCATATTTCTAATCACTCCAACTGTTGCTATTGCTGTCCCATCCAACTGCACTACTCCCTTAGATGTTATTTCATACTAGAGCCCTAACTGATCAGATATCTGTTTAGGCATTACTGAGCTACTTGCCCCAGAGTCTATCATGTAATTATGCACTAGCTGATTTCCAATTATTAACGAAACATAGAAAGGAGGGGGTTTCAACATCTTACCTTGTTGTCCTCCATGATTTCCCTCAGGCTGGGCAGCATTTGTAAGCACTTTGTCTTGTATCTGCTGATTCGAAGTTGGCCAGTCCTTCATGGCAGCTTGCAGCAGATCTCTTTGGCCTGGGATAGCTAGGGATTCCCACATAGATATATTGACGTTTGTTTTCTTCATCTGATCAATGATACTGAATGGTGATGAAGGATCTCTCTGCTGCCCCTTGGTTTGCACATTTACTCCTTGTATGTGGGCAGCAACAGCTGGCATTTGAGTTGGCCTAGGGGCTGTTCTTGGCTGTCCTTGTGCATTTGAAGCGGGACTTTGCTTGCCAATCATTTGTGGAGCCATGGAAGGTTGTGGATTGGCTGGGGCTAATGGTTGTTCTTCACCCACATTTCTCCTTTTTGACCTTGTGTTTGCTGCAACACCTTGAGAGACTGTCTGGTTCATGCCACAAAAATCCTCTGCTTGCCAATTTACCAATGTGGTGTCATTTGGGGCTGATTGTTGTTTGAATGTTTCTTGTTGTTGGCTGTTTTCTTGACTATTCTCACCCTCCACACCAGTAGTTGTTACCATTAAAGCTTGAGTCAAAGCACCATCGAAGCACATGGATTGATTATGAGGCTCATTACATGAAAAACACCAATCATACTCCTGGGAAATGTTGTTTTGTGCTGGTACTAATGCCCTAGAGGTAGATATGGTATTTGGATTATAGAGCTGGAATGATCTATTGACATGAGGCGTTGTTTGATTCATATTTGCAGCTGGATTAGGTGGCCTTTAAGGCTGATATGGCTGCCTATTAGGTTGAGCTTGAGGCTGATATGAAGGTCTCTCTACACCTAAACGTTGAGCTTGATGCCTTTTGAGAGTGACCAGCTCATTGCCTAGATTTTGCAATTGCTTCATGACCTCTTGAAGCTCATTTGGGGCACTTGGAGATGAAGTGGAAGCTTCATTTGAACTCTGATTTCTAGGAGTGGGAAGAAGGAGCTAAGACAGGTGCCTGACTAGTACTTGGGCTCTCTAAACTTGGATATAATGGCATTGGAGGCCTAGGAGCCAATTTACCAGCTTGAATAAGATAGTTTTCAGCTCTAATGGCAATGCTATAAGTAGTAGGTAAGGTTGTGCCTCCCATTGATTGAATTAACATAGAAATATCAGAATTTAAAGCTTTAAGATAGTATAGAAAATCACCTTCTACTGTTGGCCTGACTACCACTGGAATCCTATCCCAAGACCTTTGAAATCTGAAGTTGAAATTAGTCAGCTACTCGTTGGGGGCTCTCTTGATAGTTGTTAATTGTTCTAGTAGAGACAAATTGTCTCCCTTTTCTCCAAACTACTCATGAAGTGCAATACACAACTGATTCCAGTTTGTGATAGAGCCAGCTCCAAGGCTCCTAAACCATTGCAGTGCTTTCCCCTTGAATGAAGACGCCAGCAATTTGATAGCTACACCCATTTCATTTATCTCATGGATTGTACAAACGTTAGCAATGTCTTTTACATGATCACCAGGAGTGGTATGATTTTCTCCAGTAAAAAATGGAATGTTCTTCAATGCTGCAATCGGAACTGGATTTTGTGCATTGAGGGAAAGTGGGCTGTTTCCGGTGAAATTGACCAAGGGATTCAGTGGTTGTGTCATTCTGATTGGCCTGAGAACCCTTGAATATTGAATGAAAGGTCGATCAGGTGGAGGAGTTGAGATAGTTCTGTTTAGTGGAGATGGATACCTTTGAATCCTTCTTCCTCTTGGCCTTCTTCTTGGAGATAATTGCAAGTATTCAAACAGCACTTCTTCTTCTCCAACTCTTGACCTTGTGATTCTTCTCATAAGCTCTCAGGCCTGCACTACTGAAACCAGTTGATTCTTCCTTTCGGAGTCGACAGATATGCAAACAATATCTTTTTTTTTAAGCAAGAAAATTGCAGCAGATGCACATCAACTTTGTTGCAATAAAATTGAGACCTCCAGGTCCCACCGGGCATGCCAAACCTGTTGATGCAAAATCACAGCACCCCTAGATGCAGATCACGTTTCTGAGTTGATCACTTTGGCATCCAGTGTGATTACATAACATTGAATCCTTTCTCCAAGTGTGGGAATTGTAAAAATGAGAAAGAATTCTCTAAAGAAGGCTGGTTCCTATTCCTCTGTTCAGATGCACACGAAATGTGCAGAGGGTTTTCTCAAAACCTAATCTAATCTGCCAAGGAGACAAGGTAAGAAGATGCATAAAATAAATCTAAGTTAATAGAGGTGATGCACCGAGGAATGAAGAACATCTATTTTTCCAGTGAACACAAACCATTCAAATGTGATATAAGATCATGCACAGATGACAAACCCTGCAGTGAAAGACCAGGCGGATGCAAAAATGAACACAGAGAGGGCTGAGAATCATCCACAGACATGCATTACTTGCTCCAAAGATTGATACAATACACTACAGAATGCCATGAGGTAGAATAATATTACAGTTCAAATGAGAGCTTCGAACTCCACAAATTCACCTGAGGAGAAGAAGGGAGAGGCAAAACAGAAAAATGTTCGACCCTTGAAAAGAAGCTCCTCTTTACAATATATAGAAAGAATGAGAGAGGGAAAAGAGAGAGGAAAGCCAAATCTACCCCAACCACCTCCAGGTTGCATTCCATTCATCTCATTATGGCAGAAGCGGCAGATCCTGGCAAAACGGCGGGCTATCTAACAGAAGCGGCGAACTGTCTGCTGCATTAAAGTTTTTTGTTGAAGCATTACTTCTGCTTATTATTTCATGCCAGAGGTGTTTCTTGATTTTCTCTTTCCAAACTGAACCAAAATGTAAGATTGACCCCGGAATCGTGTAGAGAATTTTACCAGCTTTCCATTGATATAAAGAACGTGCCAATCCGAGCTCTGGATCGAAAGTTATGGCGATCTGAAGATTTAGGGCAAAAACGGGCCATAACGTGTTTTGAAATCTCTCCCATGCTCTGCCACCTGGGTGACACGTGGCACGTGCTGATTGGATGAGCAATTCTCTCTCCTCTGCCTTTTGCGGGCTTTCCTTTTGAAATTTCCTTGTGGGCCCCTTAAACTTGGACACGTGGCGCTATTTCATTGGTTCGGGTCAGTGCTCAAAACCTCGCCCTTTGACTTTTGGACTATCTCCCTTGTGACACATGTCGTGATTTGATTGGTCTGCGGGTTTGCCGACTTTTCACACCCTTCGCGTCTTTATGTCCCGGATGTCCCAAACTGTTTGGGACAAAAACCTCCGATCCGCCCGAAATGGGCTTCCTCGTCCCTCATTTGCCGATGACACGTGGTGCAATCTGATTAGCTCTCGGCTTTTTCGGCTATCCGCATCCCTCGCATCCCTGTGGCCCAGATGTCCCAGTACGAACTTTCTCTGTTTTGGCCGAACCGGCCGGTTCGCGTCCATTTGTCCCAAATGTCCCTTTTGCTTCCGGACTGTTTGTTCTCATTTCGGCCGATCCGGCCGATTCGCGTCCCACGCGTACCTGTGGCCCAGATGTCCCTTTGCTTCACGGGCCGCCTGGAGGCTTTTCGGCCGATCCGCGCCTAGATGTCCCAAATGTCCCGACTGCTCCTAGGACTAGGACTTAGCCATTTTTCGTGATTTTTCCTGTTTCAATCTACTTGCCTGGAACTGCAAAACTCTGATGCATGTTATCGAAATTTACCCTGGGGGGGGGAATTTTGACAAAAATACCATTTGTTGGGGTTAGCACACCAGTTGTACAAATAATATATTAGATCTAAGCATACATGCAAATAAAATCAGATATTCTACCAAAATAAATATACAAAACAAGAGATAAATTAACACCATATTTAATGTGGTTCACCCAATGTGGGCCACGTCCACCAAGAAACAAGTCAATCTATTATCCAAAGATTTCACAAGATGTACAATGAATATTTATAATCTTCCACACCTCTGAGATGTACAATACTTTCTTTCTCTCAAGCTTTTGCTTCTTCACCAAGAATTCACTCTCACAATTATTCTCACAATAATCATGAACTTTTGCGAGTTCTTCTTAATTCTTACTTATAAATCCTAGCTTTCATGCTTATATAGGCGTTTACAAAATTAGGGCACTTAGCCATGCAATTATAATCAATAGATATGCTTTAATACTAAAAATAGATCTAATTCCCATGAGTTAATTAAAAAGCTCATTAAAGAGATCAGTGAATTTGTGGGGAGCTCACCGGTGAACTCGATGTTGATGCATATGGCTCAGGGGATGGAGGGAGTCATGCTCAGGTCATGGATAACAAGCTCGATGGAAAGATCAGTGCAGAGCTAGATGGGATTAGGTCTGAGTTGGCTCAGTCGGTAAACTAAAAAATCCCACTAAGAAACAAAAACTCAAGCCCAACTCAGTGAGTTATCTCGGTGAGCCAACCACCGAGTTGGGCTATGTGTGACCCTATTTTCATGGCCCCCACTTTCTTCAAAAAATATTTTATTAATAATATTTATTATTATTATTAAAATATTTTATTTACATATTCTTTTAATTAATTGAGAGGATTAGGTCAACAGGAAATTAATGGCACATGATGAAACCTTCTCAAGTGGTTCAACCAACTGTAATAAATGAATCATCATGTACCTTCAATTTAGGAAGGGAATTTATGAATCCTTCTCTCCTCTCTCTCAAATTCTTCTATAAATGTAAGTTGGAAGCTCATTCCAATAGGTTGGACAAGTTAGACTTCTGAGACAAGTGTATATTTTTCAAGAAACCTCCTTCTTCTACAAGTTGTTCTTGTATGTTGAGGGAACTTTCAAGCCTCCTTTCAAGACTGTAATGGAAACCATTGCCTCTTCTGAATGTATGATGCATTGTGCATGTTTTTGAAGTAATAAAAGTGTGTGTTTTGTGACTAATCTTGGTCCTTTCATCCTTCTATACTTCTTTGTGCCTTTCTCATGCTTACAGGTACACTTGTGCAAGTTTAAGTTTCTATTGCAGGTTCTTGGAGTTTTGTGCTTATCAAGTGGTGGAGTATTGCATGCAGTTGAGTTGTGGTGCTTGTTCACCCTTCTCAAGTTCATCCTTCTTCACTGGAAGACTGATAGATTATTTTTTCTGATTGATTTTAACAAAGGGAACACATGCTTCTTAGTTTGTGGTATTTTGTTACCCTCTCTAAGTTACAGTAGGTAAAGTTGACTTGTGGTGCACAACACCCTCTTCAAATCAACCCTTCTTGAGTCTAGAAACACCCTTTATTTGGTGCATCACCATCCCTAGTATAGTTTCATTTCTTGCAAATCTCTTTCCCTAAAACCCATGAAAATGTTAGCATAGGACTAGATAACCATTTTATTACACTAGGAGTAGTACAACACTTTAGGAAGAGGAATCCAGCCTTCTCTGGAGGTTCACCTCGAGCCCAAGTCCCACAACTTGAGAGGTGATCCCATGTTTCCCAATCACACCAAACATCCTGTTCACATTCTGGCCATTCAGAGGGTGCAGTGATTTGGTGACAACAATTTTTGGCATGCCCGGTGGGACAAAGAGTTGGTACTTATCTTCTCACTTACACAAGTCAAAGTACCTAGCAACTCTATATCTCTAGGATTTAAATCTCAGTGTGTTAACTTATGCGAAGAATTTAGACAAGAGCTTCTTCAAAGTAAGGAAATTATCAGCATATCGAACTATCCATGTCTCCTCCAAGGAGAAGGAGAAGAGGCATCTCAACATCACCCATTGCAGCATCACCTCATAGGGGTCATTCAACTCCTCCTTACGGAAGGTTTCCTCCACCCAGGAACAATCAACCTCTCATTGCTATGGCGAGGAACCAATTTTTTCCCCTTTCAATGCAAGTATTCCTCTTCTGTTGGCTCAACGTGACCCTATACCTGTTGTGGCACTCAAAATTTTACCCTTCTACATAGGGGAAACTCACATTACTCCAGTGGAACATATTCTTGATGTAGCCAACATTTGTGTAGTACATAATATCATGGAGGAAAATGTTGCGGTTAGACTTCTTGCTACCTCTTTCAAGGGAAAAGAACTTCAATGGTTTCGAGGGTTAAGTGTTGGTACTATAACCACTTGGGATGAGTTAGGAGAAAATATCTATAAATAGTTTGAAGACAAGAGTGATCACCTATCACTTTTGGAACAACTCACTACCATAAAGAGAGCTCCCCAAGAATACATGAGTGATTTCAACTTCTGATTCCATAGGACCTAAAATAGGATTTCAACACTCATAAAGCCTTCTTCAAATAATGCATTCTTGTACTATTTGTGAGCCTTGAATAATGATGTAGTAGTTATGATCCAGTCCATGGGAGGGACTACACTACCTGATGCCTACGAAGTTTCCATAAGAGCATAGAATTCCTTAATTCAGGTTGGAAAGATAGCTCCATGACCGCCAATGCTGTTGTCTCTGGATCTTACGAACAATCAGCCTACCATTGCTCCTATTCCAGCAGCTTCCAAGTAACCAGTTCAGTCTGCCCCTACCTCTTCAAATGATCTATTTGAAGTCAAGTCACTACTGCAAACTTTTGGGAACAAGCTCGTTGCACTCAAAAGGCAACCGTTTCAATATAATCATCCATACAAGCCATAAAATCATTAGTATCAGGCTAACCATCCTCCTTTTCAAGGGAAAAATCAGCCTCAAAATCAAACTACAAGTAAATATGTGAATGTTTGGCCTTTGAACTTTCAGAACCCTCTTGCTGCTAGCTCATCTAGAGCCATAGTACATGTCCAGAATAATCTAGTTCAAGACTATGAATGGTGTTATCCTTGTTCTCAACCCCACAATCAAAATATTTGTCCCAATGGAGTTCTTAGCCAGGCCTTATGGTTCAAAGCGTATCTACCCCTCCAGAGCCAACAAAAAATTCATCTACGTAGGAAATAGAAGATCAACCACAGGCACCTGAAGAAACCACTTTGCTAAATTGGCAAGCAGAAGATTTTTGTGGGTTGAATACAAATTCCTCATCAGTGGTGGAAAACACTCATTCCAAAAAGAGAGAAATGGAACCTCAACCTTCCAAAGATGATCAAGCATCCACTTCATAGCCTCAGCCACAAGTGGTGGTTGATAAAGATGTGGGAAAGAAACCACCAGAAACACCTACTAGCCAAGCTGCAAGGAAAGAAGGTTCTTCAGGCATCACGGTACCCAACAAGCACTTTCCAAAAGAGGATCCCAATGCCCAAAGAAGTGTTAGCAAAGTAGGAGAAATTCCCTTAGCGTATTGTAGAACAAATGAAGAAGACCAACCTGAGTGTTACTATGTGGGACACACTCTTAATTCCTTCTCAAAGAAACTTGTTGCAAGAGTCTATGAACAGTTTTGGTACAACTGATGAATCATCAGGTCATGGAGTAAAACTGCTATGAGTTTGTGTCAACCAGAAGGGAAAATTATTCCTAAGGAAAAAATAAACCGCCACCATTCTATATTTCTCTGATCATTGGCGACCACCTGGTACATAATTGCATGATCGATTTTGGTGCCAGTAGCTTGGTCATGCCCAAACAAATTGCAGATGTACTAGGCATACACTATACGCCAGTTGCAAGAGGAGTTGTTTAGCTGGATGGAAAAGCCGTTAAAACTGTTAGAGTTATCAAAGGACTTCAACTTACCATCCATGCATGCCTGAGTTTTTCATTCACCCAAGACATATCAGTCATTGATCTCCCTCCTCTCTTTGCCATCTGCCTATCATGAGATTTCACTGCCAAGATGGGTGGTTATCTATCAGCTGATTGGTCACATATGATTCTTAGGACTTGATATGGAACCAAAGTAACTATAAGGGCAGAACCAATCTTCCATAATCATGTAGAACCCTACACTGCTAGTCCTATAAATGGGAATTATACCATCGGTGATCCAAAAGAAGAAGATGTTGATCATGAACCAACCACTCTTGTTGAAGAACTCCCTGATACTGTGTTGGATGAAGTGAGTGGAGATCATTAGTATGATCCTTATGCTGATGTATTAGCAGAGGAAGAATCTAGTCTTTTAATGTTGGAAGAGATGGGATTGGGTACATACTCCATTCATGAAGAAGGTATGATCATACCACAACTGGTCAAAACACCAAGCAATTCTGAAGGACTGTGGAAATTGTTCTTCGATGGCTCGAGGAGTAAGAATGGATCTGGTGCTGGTGTCATGCTAATTTCTCCAGAGGGAGATAAGTAGTTCTCATCTTTCTGGTTACAATTCAGTTGCACTAACAATGTTGTTGAATACGAGGCCCTTGTGCAAGGAATTCAGCTAGCTCAAAAGAAGGGAATCAAAGCCCTGACTATTTTTGGAGATAGTGAGTTAGTTGTTCATCAAGTGATGGCATGCAGTGCATCCAAAAATGATCTTTTAAGATCATACAAGAACCAAATCTAGGATTTGATTGAATATTTCAAAGCTTTTGGGATCCATGTGGTTCCTAGAAATCAAAATCAAGATGTTGATAGGCTTGCTACAATTGGCTCGCAATATGACATACCTGTTGATATCATGAAAGAAGGGCAAGAAATTTGTCAAAATGGTGGTTTGACCTATAGTTCCTGATAATGTGAGTAGTTGGAAAGTGTTTGATAGTGACAAAAAATTGTTCTTTTCCTACAAGAAGAGGCAGAGTTTGCTGCAAAAAATCAAGATAAGTTGCAAGAATCATATGGTGATCAAATCATACAATTGAAAAGCAACAAGCTACCAAAAGGCTTAGTTACTCTGGAATCCATCTTCAATTCAGATGATCAAGCCAAAAGACAAAGCTCTAACATGGTGGTCAAAGAAGAAGATTTTGAGGAAGTCGAGGTAGCAAATGAAAAGTTTCTAAAGATCAGAAAAGTATGTACTTCCGAAGAGAAAGAAGCTTTCATCAAACTTTGTCAAGAGTATCATGAAATTTTTGTGTGGAGCTACAAAGACCTGTGTGGTTTTGATCCAGGTCTAGCACAACATACCATCGAACTGGATCCTAATGCCAAGCCAGTTCATCAGAAATAGAGGCCAATTAATCCCAAAATTGAGCCACTAATGAGAAAGGAGCTAACCAAACTCATCGAGGCCTGTATAATTTTTCCTATCAAGCATTCCTCTTGGGTAGCTAATTTGGTCCTGTAAGGAAGAAGAATGAAGAAATTTGGTTGTGTGTGGATTTTAAGGACTTGAACTATGCCTCATTGAAAGACCATTATCCTCTTCCATTAATGGAGAAAATCCTTCAAATGGTGGCAGGAGCTCAAATATTTTCTTTTCTCGATGGATATTCAGGTTACAATCAAATTCTGGTCCAAGAATCTGATCAATTCAAAACAACTTTCACTACCAAGTGGGGCACGTATGCTTACAACAAAATGCCATTCGGATTGTCCAATGTTGGGGCTACTTTCCAAAGAGCCATGGACATGGCATTTAAGGGACTAATCAACGATATCATTTTGGTTTACCTTGATGATATAACTGTATACTCTAAGCATGTAGAATACCACATCACACATCTAAGGAAGGTTTTTCGAAGATGTAGAGAATTTGGGTTTTCAATTAATCCCAAGAAATGTATTTTTGCAGTGCATGAAGGAAAATTGTTGGGGCATGTTGTTTCAGTGGAAGGAATTTCTATTTGATTATGTCCTTATCTCTCCCAAGTCACAAGAAGGGTCTCTAGAGTTTTCTGGGAACCATAAATTTTGTGTGGAGATTCATCCCTCAATTCACAACATTGGCTAAACCACTGACAACCATGCTAAAGAAAAATATGCCATTCTCATGGAAAAGGAAGGAAGGGAGAGATTTGAAGCCATCAAAATGGCCATTTCTCAAGCTCCCATGCTGGTGAACCCCAGGTTTGATAAATATTTTATTCTTTATGCTTTTGCAGGTCAAGAGAGAATTTCAGGTATCCTCACCCAACAAAATGATGATATGATGGAGCAACCAATTGCTTTCTTCAGTCAATCCCTCAAAGACTATGAGCTCAAATATTCATTCATTGAAAAACAAGTCTTTGCGGTTATTCGAGCTTTGAAGAAATTCAAGAACATGTTGTCCAACAACAAAATTCATCTAATGGTGTCTCATCCAGGTGTCAAGGACTTTTTTCTGAACAAAGAGATGAATGAAAAGCATGTTGGATGGATCATGAAGGTGATGGAGTATGACGTACATATCAAAGTTACCAAACTTTTCAGAGGTAAAGGTTTGTGTCAACAACTTGCTGCAGACATGGAATCAAAAGGTGATGAGAATGTGACACTCCTAAACACTGATGAGGGTGATGATCAAGTTGACTGGTTATCCAAAATGAAGAATTTCCTTTTCTCAGGAGTATATCCTGTGAACATGGATAAAAATCAAAGATGGACTTTCCATCTTTAGTCTATTCCATATGTTCTGGTAGATAATGTTCTCTTTCGAAAGGATTTGAATGGTGTTCTCCTTCGGTGTGTGGGACCAGAATAAGTAAGTAAGATACTAGAAGAGTTTCACAATGGCCTATCTAGAGGACATTATTCTGCATGTACAACTACTACCAAGATCATGCGAGCCAGTTACTATTGGCCAGATTTGTTCAAAGATGCCCATCTCTGGGTAAGGAAGTGTAAGGAATGTGCCCTTTTCACTCATAAGTAGAAGTTGGCAGCTCTTCCACTACATCCAATTCAAGTGGATCAACCCTTTGTTCAATGGGGGTTGGATTTCATTGGAATGATTAATCCTCCATCCAGTGATAGACATAAATGGGTCCTGACTACAACTGACTGTTTTACTCTACGGACAAAGGTAGTAACATTGAAGGAGAATAATGAGAAGGTAGTTCTTGATTTCTTGGAGGGTATAATGACAAGGTTTGGTGTTCCATTTACAATTATTTCAGACAATGCAATGGATTTTCTTGGTCTGAAGCTAAGTGAATGGGTTGTTAAAAATGGGGTCTACCTCAAGACTTCATCCAATTACTATCTGCAAGGAAATGGATTGGCTGAGTCTAGCAACAAAAACCTCACAAGGATTATCAAGTGCACAATGGAGACTAACAGGAGGACTTGGCATACACAACTTAAGACTGCCTTATGGGCAGATCGAATCACACCTAAAAGGGCCATCAAGAATTCTCCTTTCATGCTTGTATATGGAAGGGAAGAAAAACTTCCACTCTCCTTGGAGTTACCTTCTTTGGAGTTAGCTCATCAGCTTGAAGTTATGGAGAGTGATCCTCTGACAGTCAGGTTTGCTGAGCTCATGGAGTTAGAAGAAGTACAAAACAAGGCTATGAAGACTTTGGAGCAACATCAGGCTCAGGTTAAGAAATATTTTGACAAGAAGGCATCTGACAAGCATTTTCAAGAGGGAGATTTAGTTCTCAAATGGGATGAAGATAGAGCCAAACTAGGAAAACACACCAAGTTTGATGCTCTCTGGAGTGGGCCATACATCATCACGAGTTGTAAAGAGGTGAATTCATTTCATCTATCTAGGCTCAATGGAGAAGATTTTCCATTCATGTGAATGGATACATCTCAAAGCTTTCTTTTGAGATCATTCCACCCCATGTACAGTTTAGTTAGGTGTTTTCCTCCAAGTGCTTATGCACATTATTGTGTTGTTGTTCTTTTTCTTTCCTTGTTGTGTTTTTTGTGTTGTTCTTGCACACTGTTTCATCATTGGAATTTTTCAAGGAGAAGGAAGGTTCAAAGTTTCCATAAGAGTTTCATAATGTTGCTTTAGTCAAAATTCATTAGATGCCAAGTATTCATCAGATTCAGTATACTTCATGCTTAGCATTCTAGGGAGGTCCAAGATCGACAATGCTCAAGGGGATTTCATATCCATTGCAAAGATCAAATCACTTTAAAGATTCCAACATTGACTCCATGCCCAATGGATGACTTAAGGCTACTGGAATCATGCTTAGTAGGAAATCATCCCTGAGAGGTCACCAAAAATGTTATCCAATTTTACACACATGAAAAATTGGACAACGGGGTCCTATTTTGATCAAATTATGACATTGGTATGAAGGGCCATTTTGGTCATCACGAGATAACATGATTAAAATAATTAATGAATTGATAAGTGAGCTCACCTAGCATTGAAGCCCAACTTGAGCTCAACTCAGTGCCAAGCTCAATGTGTAGCTCAGTGCCAACTAGGTGCTAGGCTCAAAGAGGGCTTGGTTTCATGTAGTGAGTGAGTCACAATGGCTCGATGAAAAGGGGCTCAAGGTCATTATCAAAATAAAATGAAATAACTTCAGAGGTCAACTAAGGGAGACTAGGAGGATATCAAGTGAATTGGTCATTTTGGAAGCTCGAATGGGATCTCAGGCAACTTGCTCAACTCGGATCCAAACTCAATGCTAGGCTCATGGAGGTAGCTTGGTTGTAACAATTCGAGTGAGTCAATGAACCCAATCAAAATAATGGGATCATTTCAAAGTGAGCTAAGGGCTCAATATCGACTCAGAGTTTACGGGACCAAACAAATAAATAATGGTTCATAAGACCGCATTATGTTAGTGGAGCTGAAGACATCTTGTGATAACTCAATTATGAGTAAAGTTGGGCCAAGAGCCAGCTCATAATTAGATGTGAGTTTGCTCAATGGTAGGTTGAGTAACTCGCTCACCAAGATAAGCTCGTGAGGTAATGTTTGAGGCTATTGCATTCCAATGAGGGTTTGGGATAAATTTTTTACATTAGGCCAATGATGATCTCAAAGGTGATTCAGTGGTTATGGTTAATGGCTTGACCATCGAGCTCAAATATCAAGTGGTTCCTGCAGTTCATAAATCTGAGTTGATAGACCAACGATGATGGAAAATGAGACCAGATTTGGATCGATAGATTCGTGAATGATCTTAGTGAGTAAGAGCCCAACAAGAATCAAGACAGAGGTGATCATGAAAAGCTCACTTTGGTAAGGATGCCATGTTGGTCAACTGGTATTGACTCAATGGAGAAAGATGAGTTCGATGGATGGAATCAAGTGAAGGTTCATCACCTCAATTTGCCACTAGAATGAAATGATGCAAGATTCCAGAGCCATAAATTCCATGAGGTCAAGCTTAGATTTGGGTTGATTTGAGAAAACCATCAGTAAGGCTTCCATTAGATCAGAGATCCATGGATAAGTTTTTTCCAAGTGGGTTTTCAATGTTGGTGGGCCAAGGTGAATTCTGAGCATGGAGGAGATTCATGAGTCAACGAGGTGTGCCAAGTCCTCCACTGATGGCATCCAAGCCGAGTTAAGTGGGAGGTTGGTAGAAACCTAAAATTTGTATAAGACCCAGTCATCAATGAATATGATGCATTCCTTAGAAATAATTGTGAATACAGTTGGATGAGGGCTCATACTCAATGAATGAGTGCTAGAGCTATGATGAATAGCAAGGGCATCCAAAATCACTAAAGATGGTTTATCTTGCAAAATGGATTTCTAGCTCATCAAAGATGAGCTTGTAGATGGAGTCAAGCATTGGAGTAAGTTAAATGAGATTACATGAATTCCAATGTGAATCATGAAGTCATCAACATAGAAATTGAGAGAGAGTTACATGGTGAAGTTGATGAGTGGCATTTAAATCTAGTTTTTCAAGGAAGATTGAGCTCAAATTAGATGCCATGCAAATGATAAGATGGAAACTTAAGTGATGCAATGCAATGGAGAAACAAGCTTGGCTGGCCATGGATATGCTCAGAGTGGATAACTTAAAATCAACTGCTCAAATAGAATCATGACAGTCGTGAGCTATTGGAGCTCTATACCAGTGTCAACATGAGAAATGACAGTCAATCACAAGGGAAAATCAGTGTGTAAGGAAAAATGAGTCGAGGTGAATTCAAAGGCTTGGTTATCTTGATTGACATTGAGGTAGGAATCATTGAGTTGTTCAGAGATGTTAGGAATATGTTAGCTTGAATGCATGGGTCAATAGTTGGGATTGTCATCAAAGATATATTTATCAAGATGAGCTAGGTTGATGGAAAGCAATATCATGACTAAGAGTGACATGAGATAATAAGTTAAAGCTTATTCATGGAAGTTGAGTGGTCACACAACATGAAATTCTTTTTAGAGGCACATGAAAGATTTAAAGCATGAGGAAGGGAATGAGTGAGCTCAACATCAAATATTGAATTGTATGAGATCAATAATCACATGATAGGGCACCAATGAGATCATTGGAAGCTTAGAGCTCAAGTAGAAGAACAAGTTAAAACTCAAGTGAAGAAATTAGGTCAAGATCATAAATAGTTGGTTGGTACACTGAAGGATCTAAGCTCTTGCCATGAATTGAGATACCTTTGGTCAATAGAATAGATAAGAGTCAGCAGAGCTCAAGTTGGTGAAGAGAGTTGATCATTCAGCAAGATCATAAGGAGACATTTGAATCTTGGTGAGCCAAGTCAAAATGAGCTGTGAGGGCAAAGCTTTCAATGATGCTATGTGGATAAATCAGTGGTATATTAGCTTGATTGAGTGGAACAAGTGGTGAGAGAACTTGAGCTCATAGAAGGTCAACTTAGGCATCTAGTTGGCAGTGAAGGTGAGACATGAAGGGAGCTTGGTTAAGCTAGTGGAAAAGGGCATCAGTGAGTCATAAATTAATGAGCTAATGGATGCATGGAGGTGAGATTACTTGATGCATGGAAAGAAAATCATGATCGGTTCAATGGAGCTCGATGCACAAGAAGGAAAGCTCAAGAAAGAGTCGATCTCGGTGATAGAACTGATCTCTAAAGAGATCTTGGTGAAATATGAAGCTCAAGAGAGTTCATCTGACAAAGTTGGAGGATAGGGCAAGAGCGAGTTGAAATCTTAGGGAAAACATGGATAGAGATGTCAAGCTCAATGGAATTGATCTTGGTAATGTAATCAGATACAAGGAGCTCAGGCTCATGACTTAGAGCTCATTCGAGTGATGAGCTCATTTATGGTGAAGGAGCTCAAGCCCAACTCGGTGAGTTGGCTCGGTGAGCCAACCACCAAGTTGGTTCTATATGTGACCCTATTTTCATCCCCCCACTTTTTCAAGTCAAAACAATTAATGGAGGGTCCCACCATTATTTTTAATTAAATTAATATTGATTTTTTAAATATTTTATTAATAATATTTATTATTATTATTACAATATTTTATTTAAATATTCCTTCAATTAATTGAGAAGATTAGGTCAACTGGACATTAATGACACATGATGGAAGCTTCTCAAGTGGTTCCACCAAATTTGTAATAAATGAACCATCATGTACCTTCAATTTAGGAAGGAATTTATTACTTTTCCTCTTCTCTCTCACATAATTCTTCTATAAATGTAAGTTGGAAGCTCATTCCAACAGGTTGGACAAGTTAGACTTCTGAGACAAGTGTATATTTTTCAAGAAACCTCCTTCTTCTGCAAGTTGTTCTTGTATGTTGAGGGAAATTTCAAGCCTCCTTTCAAGAATGTGATAGAAACTATTGCCTCTTCTTGAATGTATGATGCATTGTGCATGTTGTTGAAGTAATAAAAGTGTGTGTTTTGTGACTAATCTTGGTCCTTTCATCCTTCTATACTTCTTTGTGCCTTTCTCATGCTTGTAGGTACACTGTGCAAGTTTAAGTTTCTATTACAGGTTCTTGGAGTTCTATGCTTATCAAGTGGTGGAGTATTGCATGTGGTTGAGTTGTGGTGTTTTTTCACCCTTCTCAAGTTCATCCTTCTTCACTGGAAGACTGATAGATTGTTATCAAGTTTAACAAAGGGAATGCATGTTTCTTAGTCTGCGGTCTACCATTTACCCTCTCTAAGTTGCAGTACGTGAAGTTTTCTTGTGGTGCACAACACCCTCTTCAAGTTAACCCTTCCTGAGTCTAGCAACACCATTTATTTGGTGCATCACCATCCCTAGTATAGTTTCATTTCTTGCAAATATCTTTCCCTAAAACCCATGAAAATGTTAGCATAGGTCTAGATAACCATTTTATTACACTAGGAGTAGTATAACACTTAGTTTAGGAAGAGGAAGATGAACCTTCTCCAGAGGTTCACCTCGAGCCCAAGTCCCACAGCTTGAGAGGTGATCCCATGTTTCCCAATCATGGTCGGCCATTTTAGGGTTAATTACAAAATTAGATCAAGAGAACCCTATACATATAAATTTATGAGACCATGATGTGGGACCAAGCACTAATCACTACTATCATCCATCGAGAGTTGCATCCATCTATTCCATTGGAGATTACTTGCATGCACATAGCTCCATCACAAGGCAACAAGGTGCTCAGACATCTAAATCACACACTTCATAGCGGGAGGGATTCTATTCTATTCCATGTAAACAATCTATTACATTTTATACATTTAGTTATTTCTCGCTACCTCACAAAGTGTGACTGACACAAGAGCACCTAGGGCACATTATGCACACACTCACCAAAACTACTGTATTCAATGAAAAGTTGCAAAAATCCATGGAATTGGGGTAGGAATCTCTAAAGAAACCCCAAAGGATTTGAACAATCTGATCAATGGACCATCTGATAAGAAATGAGCAAGGGTTTCTTCTTTGCATATATTAATTTGAAGTAAACAAGAAAATTATGCAAATGAACCTAACCTATATTCTTTGAAAGCTTGAAATAATGAATCTAAGAGGATCCAAGCATTAAGTTTGTGTTTAAGAGAAAGATATATCCCCATTAATGGCTTCAATTCCAATGGTTCTTTCCTTTTACTCTATATTTGTGCTATAAAATACAAAAGAAAATGCTAATAGATCAATGGAAAAAAATGAACTACAATCTAAAGCCTAAACAAAATACTATAATCTGTGCTAGGAAGAAGAGAGAATTTTTAGAAAATGAGGGAGGGGGGTCTAGCCCTATTTATAGTTTTCCATTTGGGAAAGTGGGAGATTTGGGTGCATGTGGGACAAATGAAAAAGTCCAAAAAGCACTTTTAACAAGTCAAAGTGAGGTTTGACTGTGTTTAGAAGAGATGACCATGTTTATAGGGTAATTAATCTTACTTAGAGAGAAATTAGGTTTCTGAAAGACTTAATCAATCCAACGAAGTGGATTGATACTCCAGGGAGATAATAAAGGTGGTAAAGAAAAGAATACTAACCAAGAAGAGGTCATTATAACCTATTTAATTAGTTTACAAGAGGAAATACGACCAACAGAGTGTCGTAAGAGGGGAGTTAGATATATCTAACTAACGAGGTGTCATAAATTTGGCAAGGGGAAGAAAAGTTAGTGCGATATTAAGAATAATAGTGCATTGATCAAACTACATGTTTCTACAACTACATTTGGGTCTGAAATGTAGCGCATCACTCAGTTAGTAAGCCCAATGTTGTGGCAGCTGAGGTTAGTCCAACCCATTCATTTGCATTTTATTTTTTTTAGGCTTTTGATACTCCTTTTGGTCTATTTGCAGGTTTTTTCATCATCTTGGATTATTAGTGACATCCAATACAGGGAAACGAATATGATGTTACACACAATGAGGGTTTCAGACCACCTCCCAACCATGTGAAATTAAGTTATGTATCTTTTGCATAGACTAGGCTTCCCATAATATAGACTAGAGTGCCCACAAGTACCCCCATCCTTCTCTAGGAACTTGAGTCCAGGGAATCAGTTTAGATCCATTCTTTTTTGGGGCTTCTACACAATCTTTTCTGATTTCTGTTCCTCTAGTCATCTCTGCCATACAGTCCAGTGAGCTCCTCCTAATCAACTGAGTTTTTTCCTCTTCTCTTTTACATATTAGGGTTAAAATTTCCTTTTACATAGTTTCTTGGGTCATTTATATACTTCTTTATTGTATTTATTTACTACATTTACATGTTTTTCTAGATTATAACTATCCCCATACTTCAATATTTTTAGTTAATCACAAAAAATACAAGTGAGTGGAATAGGAAGTGAGTCATTAGTGAATAATTTTCTTACGCAAGATCCACATATAAAACAACATACTTGGTGGTATAGTAGATAGTAGTAATATAGGAGCAGGTCACAATCAAGTACTGTTATTGGATAGGATCAAATGCACGAATAAACTTATATGCAATAATAATATATGAAAAGTGCTTGAATGATGAAGTAGTACTTCTACAACAAGAACAAGTACATGAGCAAGCTAACTCTTCATTAAGTGTTTAGCATTCATTAGCAAAAAACGTACATAGGATGGTACATTATATAGTGAAAAATTAGGTCATCCTAAAAGGTAACGTCTTAATGAAGAAATAAAAAATGACTTAAACTACATTTCCCATTAAAGAATTATTATGACCTAAGCAAGGTAAATTAGACCATGTAGGTAAAGCCACAATGTGGGAAAAATCCTACACCAATACCCCCCTTAAGTGTAGCTTAGGTGGGTAGAAGCATGGGTCCTGATAATAAGACCTGATGAGGTACCCAAGAATAATACAAATCTCCCATAAAGAAGAGAAAAGGAGAAAACCCATTGGAAAAAACACTCCCCAAAAAGAGAGAAAAGAAGAAAGGAGGACTAGAAATCCCCCAAGAAGGTGATGTTGATGTGTCCCATATCCCTAGCAGAGCTCGCAAGTGAAGAAGTTTGCACTTAGTGAAAGGTTTAGTGAAGATGTTAGCAACCTGATCTGATTTATGACAATATTAAAGATCAATGACCTTTCCATGAATCAACTCTCTGATGAAATTCATGTAAATCTCAATGTGCTTAGTCCTTTGATGCTGAAATGGATTCTTGCAAATTTTGATGGTGCTTTAGTTTTCATAGAAGATTACTGTGGGACACTTGTATGGAATACCAAAATCTTTCAAAATTCCTCGAACCCTTATGGCCTCCGTATGAACATTAACAGATCCTCTATATTTGGCTTCAATAGAAGATAAGGCAATAACATTCTACTTTTTTCTTGACCAACTAATAGGACCAGAACCTAGAGAGAAACTATAACCTAACATGGATTTGTGATTCTGAACATCGCCTACCCAATCCAAGTCTGTATATCCAACCAATTCAATGTTATCACCATCACCATAGTCAATCCCAAATCTATGTATACCCTAAATGTAGTGGATAATTCTCTTAGATGTTTTCCAGTGTAGCTCATGAGGATTTTACATGAACCTGAAGACTAGGCCTACAACAATATGAAATATCAAGTCGAGTATGAGTCAAATAAATGATACTTCTTATAATTTGTCTATAAAAAGTAGCATCAACCAATGATGAAGTGCAATCAGCCTCAAGCTTGACTCCAAATAATAAGGGAGTTAGATTTGGCCTACAATCAGCCATGTGAAACCAAGAGAGAAGATCAAGAGTATACTTAGTTTGTGCGATGAATATCCCTGATTCAGACTGTGAGATCTGAATTCTAAGGAAGTCATGTGCAACAAACCTAAGTTTTTCATGCAAAATCTATTGTGGAGGGATTATTTCATCATTGCAATGGACGATGAAGAGCTCCATGTGATCAAAAGATCATCAACATGATAGAACCAGAAACTAGAAGCGAATCATCTTGCCATAAAAGATATGACATTGGGATCTATGAATGAAATTGGGTGAAACACATGCAGAAAGAAAGAAGGAAACCATTTTTGAATACCAAGCCTAAGGGGCCTGTTTGAGACCATATAAGGATTCCTAAGTCTACAAACCAAGGAAGAATCCTGGTCAAAACCCTGTGGTTGTTCCATGTAAATATCATCCTCTAGGTCATCATGAAAAAAGGCACTCTTAAAATCTATCTTATGAACATCCGAATGATTAGTGATGACAATGGAAAGATTAAGTCTAATCGAGTTCATTTTGGTGACAAGAGCAAAGGTATCAAAATAGTCAATTATAGTAACATGAGAGAAACCTTTTATAACTAACAATGGTTTAAAATTATCAACAGACCCATCTGCTAAATCTTTGGTCTGATAGATCCACCTGCATCAAACCATCTTTCTTCCCTTCGGAAGTGGTGTCAAATCCCAAGTGTGGTTGTTGATTAAGGAGTTTTGATCCTCCTACATAACAATGTCCCACTCAGGATTACCAGAAGCCTCTCTAAATGTTTATGGATAAGAGGTAGAGGAAAAGAAAGCATGCAGGCCATCCCTCAACTCTTATCGTGTATGTCTAACATCTACTGGATCCCCTTCCCAAGTACCTACACTCTGTAAAGTTTGTCTAGCCCAATGAGGACTAGTGGTGGGAGTGTTAGGAATAAGCTCATCATCATTTGAGTCATGGATAGATGTGGAAGGATACAAATATCCATCACTATCTTCAGTTCTAGAACTAGAAGACGAAGAGTCCTTGGTAACATGAATAAGTGTGGGAAATTTCTTAGGCTCCTTTGAACTGTTAGAATCATCCTTACAAATTCCAAGTGATGTTGATGGTAGTGAAGAAAATTCAGGTGTGGAATCTGATCAGCCTTCTTAAAATTTTACACTCCTTTTGATGAATAACTCATGTGTGGTTGGATGAAGAAGACGGCACCCCTTAACACCATCTGGGTATCCCACAAAGATACTCGGTCGGCTATGAGGTTCCATAGCCTTATGTTTATTGTTAGGGATGCGAGCCATAGCTGGAGATCCAAAGACTATGAAGTTCTTAACTGACATTTTTTAACTATGCCAAGCTTCAAAAGGAGACTTCCTTCAATGCTTTATAAGGGACATGGTTTTTTATGTAATTTGCACAGTTAATAGCTTATGCCTAGTATCGAGATACCAAATATTTGGAGTAGAGTCATAAAGTTAGCCATCTCTGTTATGAAAAATGTTCTTTTGTTCTGCAACCACATTATGTGTAGGAACTATAGGTAATTGTTTTTTGTATACGTAATCCCTTATATAGTGAAGAAATGCTCAAACTTGTTACTAACATATTCTCTCACCATTTTCTATTCGTATAATCTTGATGAATTTCCATGAATGTTTCTTTGCAAGGGCCTTGAAGTCTCAAAAGAAGTCATAAACATCTGATTTCTGACAAAGGAAATAGAACCAAGTATGTTATGAAAAATCATCAAATGAAAGTGAGAATATACCATGTCCTAGTGAAGGAAGGTTTGGGAAAAGCTCCTGATACATCACTATGAAACAAATCCAATACCTATGTAGCTCTCCAAACTTTAGCTTTTTCAAATCTCTCTTCTGGATAATTTCCAAGGGTGCATAACCCTCATAGAGATCTTTAGAGAAACTAACTTGATGAAATCCTTTGACCATTCCGTGTTTACTCAATTTTTCCAAGTAGCAAAATTTTAGATGGCCAACTCGCTTATGCCATAATTTTTTAACCCCATCTAAATGAGTTAGTAATGGAAGTTGGAGAATAGTTTGGAGAAAAACTAGAGATAAGGTACACAAGTGTGCCTAGTGGCCTACCCTTCCCTTTGCAAATGTCTAGTGTCACTATGTAGCTCTGTGATGATAATTAAATCTGGGTTAAATTTGAATCTTTCATGTCATTCCCAATGTGAGTGGTATGGCATAGTGATAACAAATTGGTGGAAACTGTTGGAACACTTAGAACATTATTGGATGCTATGCCATCTACTTCTACTAATCCACACCTTGGAACTGCTACAGAGGTGTCATCACCTAATGTGATAGAAGACATATTGCATGGTTTCACATAATAAAATTGAACCTGTGAGGAACCCATTTGGTGTGAAGAACTAGAATGTCAATGACCTAAGATGAAGTGAAACCTGTTACTGCCACTAAAATCTTTTCACTGTTTCTTCTCTTTACTATTGTCTTTTTACCTTACAAGTTTCTTGGTTAGATGAATTTTGTTAGATAGATTCATGGTAACCCTATTTTTTTTTTCTCAAGAAGAGGAGTAAGGTGGTCAATATTACTTTTTCATACATTTGTGTTCATCATGGTGGTCATCATGGCCAAGTTTTTTGCAATAAACACACTTTAAATTTTCCTTCTTAGGTTTAGCTTCGGAGGAGGAGGATTCAATGTAATATTTTGGTTGCGATGGTTTCTTATAATTCTTCTTGTCCTTGATTCTTCTTCTCTTGTTTCTTCTCCTTTTTATTAGAAGCCTTAGGTTTCACATTTCCTGTAATCAATGCATGTGATTTGCAAGACTTTAAAGTTCCCATTTGTATCAACTTGTCTTATTCCCTAGTCATCTGACCAAAAAACACACCAAATGAAGGCATTTTCCATGATGTTCCAAGTGCATCCTTAGTGGCATGGAATGTGGAGACAAAAACTGAGTAATCCGAACCCAATTTAGAGAGGATAGAAAAATTGAGGTGAGAGTATTTTTTATCGATTTTGTATTCCTTTTGCTGTAATCTTATTGATTTGAAATTTGTGAAGAATTCCTGGAGCGTGTTGAATTTGGTGGGGCTCAAGACTAATGATTTAATTTTCCAGTTCATGTGATCTCATTTCATTTTATATTTTCCTAAAGAGACTTTCGAATTTGGTCTACACTTCATTGGGGAGATTTAATAGAATCAACACGGACATAGAAGATCTGGAGACCTTAATAGAAATAGTAACCCAAATGCTTCATCACAACAGTTAAACCATTTCAATTTGTCTAAATATGAAGTTGATTTTGTTTCAATCCCCATTTTTGTCTGATGTAGACTCTTACCCCTCAAAATGAGTTTTTATCTTTGGACTTCCATTCAAGATAGTTAAAGGGCGTCAGTGGTGTCATAGAACTGATACCCAATGTCAAAAAATTATGTAGAAGATAGAAAGGAAATCATGAGTAAAAATGGCTCACATAGTACACCCCCCTAAACTTATAGAGCTTCAAATTTTTAAAGAATGATGATACCTCCAATATGCAAAGATCATGAAAAAAAACATGCACTTTAAAAAAAATGGCACATAAAATGGAGCATCTAGTTGAAAGTTATGCCAAATCAGAGTTTAGGTGATGCAAAGAAGGGGTCAAAACCTAAAATGTGAAAATCAGGTGTTAAAATCCGAAATGTGCAAAGCAGGTGTCAAAGTCTGAAATGTGCAAAGTAGGTGTCAGAGTCCAAAATGTGTAAAGTAGGTGTCAGAGTCCAAAATGTGTAAAGCAGGTGTCGAAATCTAAAATGTGCAAAGCAGGTGTCGAAATCTAAAATGTGCAAAGTAGGTTTTAGAGTCTGAAATGTGTAAATAAGGTGTCGGAGTCTAAAATGTGCAAAGTAGATGTCGGAATCTGAAATGTGCAAAGCAGGTGTCAGAGTCCGCAATGGGAAAAGCAGGTGTCGAATTTTGAAATGAACAAATCAATTAAAATTAAGGAACATATAGATTTGAAAAATGGTTAGTTTTTCGTACAAAATAGAAAATACCCACTAAGCTATTACAAAAACCCTAGAAAAACCTAGAAGGGATTTTTTTATTTGAGACCAAACTTAAACATGAAATTTTCTAAATTTGAATTATAAATCTTACAAACCCTAAAATATTCATATATGAGAAAACCTTAAGTTTTATCATACTAAATAACAAATACCCACTAAGTTATTTGAAAAACTTGGAAAGGTATTTTTCTATTACAGCACAAACTTGCATGAATTTGCTAATTTTGAAGTCAATGAAATTGTCTATTTTTCATGTAGAGAATCCAAAGGAATAGATCTACACAAATTTTCTAGAAACCCCACCAACCCCTTAAAAATTGAAATAAATGAAAAAATGGAAAAAACTAGAATGCAAGATCTCACACAAAGGTTATGGCATTCGACTACCAAATTTCTCTAATACCATATATGAGCAAGTCACAATCAAGGACTGGTATTGGATAGGATCGAATACATGAATAAAATTGTATGTAACAATAAGATCTAAAAAATACTTGAATGATGAAGAAACATAGTACTTATACAAAAATAATAAGTACACGAGTAATATAACTCTTCATTAAGTGTTTAGCCTTCATTAGCCAAAAAATTACATAGGAAGGTAAATTATATAGTGAGAAATTAGGTCACCCAAAAAGGTAATGTCTCAATGAAGAAATATAAAATGACTTAAAGTACATTCCCTTTAATGATCTATTATTACCTAAACAAACTAAATTAGACCATGTAGGTAAAGCCACAAGGTGGGTAAAATCCTACACCAACAAGTAAGTGCATGATTTTGTGTCTACATTTTCCCCCCTTTATGCTATTTGAATAAAATTCAAGTAGTGTAAAGGAAGTAAGGAACATACCTGAGAAGATTCTGGAGAAGCCTTGTTGCAGAAGTAAGTGCAAATGATGTAGAAGTACACACAGAATAAGAACATATGGCGTGGTGAACCATGGATCAACGTGTTGACCCATACAACATACAGAAAAAAAGAAAACCGTTATGAGGAGCACTAAGTGAGATTGATGATTTTGATTTTGAGTGATTGAAGATTTCAACCTTGTCTCTAATGGAGATTTATTGGTGGTGGGGAGTGATCAGTTCCCAAACCAATTTGGTGTGTGTGAAAAAATGAGGATTTGGGCATCCTGCCACTAGAGAAAGAGTGTAGGGAGAGAGGTATAGTTTTACCCTTAAACTTTAACTACATTTTAAAAAGTTCTAGCCACTGTAGACAAACAAAAGACCAAATTTGTTCATTTCGATACTTTTCGATCAAATGTGAATAACCCATAGAGGAGCAGTATAAGAAAGGCAATGACGTCTCATTGCCCCAACTCCAAGGGTGCAACAATATATGTGAGATGGATTCCATGTTAGGTCATATGGAAGTGATAGAAATTGTGGAGATAACTTCCCATGTTAGGTCATTTGGGAAAGTGGTGATGTAACTCCCAAGTTGGATCATGTGGGGGGGAAATGTGTTATGTTGTGTCAATCGATTGATTTAGTTTTTAATACTTGTGTTAAGATTTGAATGTGTTTGATTGATTACTCATGGGGATATTTTATGTTTGTTGCCCTAGGTTATGTCATTAGGGGGAATTGGTAGAAAATGGTGTGAAATGTTGCATGATGTGTGAGATTTTTTTTGATAATGTTGAATTAGAAGTGTATAATGATCGCATAACGGTTTAAGGGGAATTTTAGGATGACCCTGATTATATGCACTACCTTTTGGAAAAAGGAAGATTGAGGATGAGAATGAGTACTGAGCTGAAAGTAAATGGGTGATGATGTCAGTGTGATCAAAGCACAATATAGGTGATATTGTAAAATTGTGTGTATATTGATTTGAATCTGTGTTAAGTGTGAATATAGTGTCTTTAAAATGTGTACGATATGATAATAGGCAGATTTTTGAAGAGAACAACGTAAAAGAGTCAAGAATCAAAGTAAAAAAGATCAAGATATGAGATAAAATGTGTATTAGTTGGAATGATGAGTGCAAGTAGTGACTATAACAAGGTAGGCAATCGAGAGTTACTATAAATAGTAATAGGAAAATGTGAATAGGTATTTCATTTGATCATTACATGAGTGTGAGTTTTAGATCTAAGTGTGTGAAGATGCCACAAGTGAGAGCATCATGATTGAGTTGATTTGAGATGGTGGTGGCTGTTGTAGCATCATGTACAACAACTAAGCTAGTAAGTGTTTTTTTTCAAAAATTGTGTTGAATAAGGCTATTTTTTGTTATTTTTTACAAAAAAAAATTTTTTTAATGTTTTTGTCATTTTTGATGTGGGAAAGATCAGTGAAGGCATTAATGACCTTCGGTACTCCAACACCTAGGAATAGGCACTATTGACCTATTTTGGGGCACTCGAGTCTCGCTTAAAGGTACTGGTGACCCAGAAGGCTATGGCTGAGCCCAGAGTGTTGTGAATGTGAAAATAGATGCTTGTTGATGTTATTGGTAGGTGTTTTGGCATGAATATTATGTATTGATATCATGTTTATTGTTGTTTTGTGCTGTGTAGAGAGATATTCATTTGAGAGAGTTTCGTGGTGGTCATCATTTGAGGACATTTCTGGGATTGGGGTTGTCTGATGATGAGTTGGATGTTCAAGATCGTTTTGGATTGTAGCACATAGCAAGGATGGGGTATGTGCCCCATAATATGCCAATGATTATTGCATTATGTGAGAGATGGTGTGCATATAAATGCACATTTTGTTTTCCTATTGAGCAGATGATAATGACTTTGGAGGATGTATATCGTATACTGTGATTGCCTGTTTTCCATGAGAGGGTACAGGTGATGGCCATAGAGGACACACCGAGATAGATGAGGGCCATTATGTGATAATTTATAGGGACCCAAGTCTTGTGCATACTAAGGTCAGACATTATGTGATTATGGAATTTTATAGCGGTTGTGATTTCTTCTTTGGTTGCAGTCAAGGGTGGTGGAGATATTTCAAGGAGATTTTGTATCATGATAGTTTGGCATGGCTTAGGATGTTCCCCTAGATCCATATATATGGTGAGAGATATGAAGGTACCGAGGAGGGATGGAATGAGACCAGGGCCCACAAGGGTGTAGCTAATACCCCCTGGGCTAGAGGAGTCAGATGTAGGAGGAGTAGCAGGATAGACACCTGCCCCGAGTTGTGATGATGTGGCGGAGGCGAGAGTAGAGTGTGAGTATATGTGTATTGATAATCGTGGATTGTTAGTTATTTTTGTATCATGTATGACTATGCCTAATATGATGCTATAGTAACACTAAATGAATGAAAATTAAGTACAACAATACACTCAAGTAAATTAAATAATAAATAATTAAACGTTAATATGTAAATAAGGGTAAGATGCCCTAGTTGATTCATTGAGTTTTGGAAAGGGCATAGAGTTGGTAAAAAGAGAAATTTGAATACTAACTACTGCATTGGAGCTTAAAAAATTTCAGATGTCGAGGAGGCTAGACTGGGGCACCTGGAGATGGACAGGGGCACATGTGGGTGCCCTAGGTATATTTTTGGGTGCCTGGGTCTGCAGAAATGCTCAAAAAGCCAAATTCTTAGGGTTGCAAGATGTTCGCTGATGCTCACATTTTTTCTCTACAGATTCACACAATGATTGTTGGAGTCACTGGAACGTGTAATGAAACATAAGCCTATAAAACCCTTAAATAGACATCAAATCCTAAAAAAGAAAGATTTAAAATGAAGGGTCAGGTTGTCCGTAGATTCCACAATGGTGGACTTAGAAATGAGCATTGCACTAAATCTCATACCCAATGTAGTTATATGTGTGTGTGTGTGTGTGTGTGGAATTATGCCCTAGGTTGCTCTTGTGCCAGTCGCACTTGGATAATGAGTAAGTAGATAGATGTAGAATGTAGTAAATTTGTGCATGGAATAGAATGGACTTCCCTCCTATGAAGTGTGATGCAAAAAAATAACCCTTGTGTACCTTGTGATGGAGCTAGATGGATGCAATCGAGCTCTTATATGCCTTTGATGGATGCAACCTTAGGTGGTGATAGCTAGCGCTTAGTGTTTGGTCCCTTATTATGATCACATAACTTTATATTTATATCATTTGTTTGCTTGAATTTCATAATCAACCCCAAAAATATTGACTACCAAAAATATAAGATGCTCAAACAACTAGAAAGGACCCAACAAGTGAGAGTAAAGTACAAAGGGGACATGAGCGCCTAGAGGGGACAAGGGCTCCTAGCACTAGTGTTTAAGAAGACAAATGCTGAAGAGTAAAAAGTCAGATTGAGAAAGTAAGGGTGCAATGTTGAGATTGACAATAGAAATCAAAGAAAGGTGGCCAAAGACATGGGTTAATTAGTACTTTTATTACTTAGGAATCACATGAATAGTAATATGTAATCAAGACTAGATAATTACCCAAAGTGTGTGATTATGTGTCTACATTTTCCCCACTTTATGTTGGTTAGTGGAAAGCTCCGTAACATAAAGTAGATAGATATGTGTACCTGATATCCATGTAGATTGATGTAGAAATCATTTCGAGGGACTAGACAAAAGTGTGGAATGATAAAATTGTGAAGCGTGGATGCTAAGGATGAGGAAGTGTAAAAAGTGATGATGAAAGTTAACCTAGGGCAGAAACACATGTGTAGATGTTGCAATGTACCTGTTGTTAGTGTCGATGTCAATATTGGTGTGATGTGGATGATGTCAAATACCACTTCCCATACAAATGGACCTACAAAAGAAAATCTGACCAATAGTCAAATATGCATGTATATGTGTAAAAATCATGTAAAGGAGTATGTAAAATGAAAATGCAAAAAAGGAACATGTGTACATGATCCACGATGAGGAAAGACTTTAGAAAGGATCCTGTAGATGATGTCGACACATGATTTTTTCGTGTGATCTCACGCCAGTGTAATGGAAGAAGTGTAGGGAGAAATGTCTGGTGTCGTATGCTAAACTTTAACTGATTCCCAATGTGTAAAACACCAGTGTAGATGGTGTGTATAAATGCATGCTAAGGACTATCTTCCATGTAAAATATTTCATGTATGGAGTTCTATAGAATGTGCTCAACTACCAATCATTGTGTAACTACCCCATGGTATCAGGTATCTAGGAAAGACCATTGTATTGCCCCCTGGTTTTAGGCATCTAGGAGAGGTCGTTGTGCTAAGGACCCAAGTCTGATTTTGAGCCCTGAAAATTGTATTGTAAAAGTATTGTGTTGTGTTGTGTATAACATTGTATGGGGTGACTGATTCATCCATATGATGCCCTCCTCATTTGGGGTGCATGTGACGTCACTAAAAGAGTATGTGGCCCAAAAGAAGACTGACCGCTTAGATGAATTTGTGCCCTGTAGGGGGAAGGGGATGTGCTTGGTAGAAATAAAGACACACACAAATAATTGGCTAGGAGACAAGTGTTAGTACAAGAAAATACAACCACTCATGTAAAAGATACAATGTAAGCTAAGTAGATAGTGTGTAAACATGCAAGAAGACATTGTAGACCACAAAAAGTGGGTTGTAAAAATGGGACATCACTCACAATGTCGCAAGACAATCAAGGCCGTAATGGCCACAAACAGACAAGTGTGCACATAAGACAAAGGGAAAATCCCACCAAAAATAACATACAAATGAAAAGGAATGAAAAATAATGTAACAAATAATCATAGAAGCAATCAGCCCTGCATAATAAATGTTGCACATGAAGCACCCATTAGCATGTTAGGAATATAAAAATTATGTCAAAGCGTGTATACTATGGTAAAGTAGTGTGCTATGAAACAATAAAACATATAGTGTATGAAATTAGATGCCCACAAGAGCTGTTGTGGGATTGGTCATAGGTACTGTGCCAAACATTCATGATGCATGTAATAGATCTATAGGATCTGTGATCATAACTAGAAAGCAAGTGAACACACATTTGTCTATGATAAAGATAAATACATACAAGATATCTATCTAGCATGTATAATATGATGAACATGTAACAAATAAATGTAAGTAAGAGTAAATGCAACCAAGATATGTAGTATGTTGTGGATGAGGTGGAATGGAATGCAAAGTGAATGATAGGAGTAGCGTGCCCCCCCGAGTGGATGTGTATGTATGAAATGAGGTTCATTTTTGTATGCCCCCTCAGTATTCAAGAATGAATTATTAATGAGAGTGCATCATCGGGAAATGGTTTGAAATGTGTGCATAAGAAATATGGTGATTGTTAGTTGTCGTGTGATGTTTGAGATTGAAAGTGGCGTAGTAAAATGGATGAGGTGGTGAAATATGTGATGATTTATCCTAAATTGTATATCACAAAATATATGGACATGATGATAGAAAGCATAATGATTTAGCATAAAGTGTATATCACGAAATGTAAGAGTAAGATTATAGAAGGCGTGATGATTTAACACAAAGTCTTTATCATGAAATGTATGAATAAGGTGCTAGAAAGCATGATGATGTAAAAAAAATGTATATAAAAAAATGTATGGATAGGATGATAGGAGGAATGAATATTTAGCCTAAAGTGTATATCACAAAAGGTATGGATAGGATGATAGAAAGTGTTATGATGTAGTAAAAAGTGTATATCATGAAATGTATATATGGAAATGATAGAAAGCGTGATGATGTAACACAAAGTGTATATCACAAAATGTATGAGTAAGATGATAGGAGGAGTGATGATTAGCCTAAAGCCTATATCACAAAATGTATGAATAAGGTAATGGTGAAAAATGTCACATAGTGTGATAAGAAGGTTTATTGATTGAATGTGAAGATGAAAGTGTAGAATGATGTATGTGTGATGGGGTGAGGTTCACTTTTAATTTGGGACCCTTGGTAGTCGAGTATGAACCATTAGACTAGAGTGTGTCATCATGTGGTGTGTGTATTACATATAGGTGGATGAACAAAATGTGTGATGTGTGTAGTAAGTGAATAATATGTCATTGGTGTGTGATGTATGAAACATGTAATGTGGAGTGTATACTATGTAGTGTGTGTGAGGTTCATGAATATAGTATGCCCTCAATAGTCAAGTGCAAACCGTAGCACAAGAGTGTGTCATTAGGTAATGATGATGTAAAAGATGAGACACAACATCTGTAAGTGGAAAAGAGTTATGGTAGAGGGAATGCTTTCATGGTAGACCACGAAAAGTAGGTTTTGAAAATGGGACATCACTCACGATGTCGCAAGAAAATCAAGGTTGTAATGGCCGCAAACAAAAAATTTTACACACAAGACATAGTGTACTTGAAACCCTCGTATAGGAATTTGATGTAGTGATGTACGGTAGAGGGAACTGCTTGCATGGCATGAATCCATGGCCTACTGGGTAAACAATTGTATGAAATGGGGAATTTGATGACAAATAAAACCGTGTTGAGGGTTTTTGGCCCTACATGATAGGTAAAACAATGTGACCTACACATGGATGAAAAAAATCATTATATGCACGAAGCGAAAGAGAGGATGGACTAGCATTAGCAATAGAAATACCAAGCTTTTCAAGGAATGACATAGGAAAAATATTGAGTTCATATCCATTATAAATTAAAGTACACTTGATACCCATGTTGTAAATGTGAATCATGATATGCAAGTGTGGATCATTGTCAAAGATAGAAAGATCAGTAGTAGGATCGGACGAAAAAGAAATATGTGGAGAAAATGCATCAACTTGAATGATTGATAAATGGAGTCTGGATGCATATCAGTGGGAATGCGAGTAGTAGCGAGGAGATGTTGGACTCTATTGCTTAATTCATGATTGGAAAACTAGAAGTCATTAATTGAGATACTCATGATGACAAATAAATAAAGATCCTAATAGTGTGTAGATCAAGTTTGCGTTCACCAAAATGATTATGAAAAATATGAAATATTATGCCTAATCTGATGCTATAATAATAGTAAATGAATGACAATTACGTACACCAATACACTCAAGTAAATTAATCAATAAATAATGAAACCCTAATATGAAAAGAAGGGTAAGATGCCTGAGCTGATTTACCAAATTCTAGAAAGTGCATAGATTTGTAAAACAAATAAATGTGAAGCACTTACTGTTGCACTCGAGCTCAAAAAATTGCAGCTCCAGAGAAGGAGGCTGGACTGGGGTGCCTAGAGAGGGACAGAGGTGCCCATAGGCACCCTAGGCTTGTTTTTGAGTGCTTGGGTCTGCAGGTTCAGGGGCATAAGATGTTTGTTGATGCTCACCTTGTGTTAATATAGATTCTTACAATGATTGCTGGAGTCACCAGAAACCTACAATGAAACATAAACTTGCAAAACCCTCAAATAGACATCAAATCCTAAAAAAGAAAGATGCAAAATAAGGGGTTGAACTGTCCTCAGCTCCCACAATGATGGACTTACAACTGAGCACTACACTACATCTCAAAAGCAATGTATTTCTATCTCTATGTGTGTAGAATTGTTCCCTAGGATGCTCTTGTATCAGTCACACTTGGATAGTGAGAAAGTAGCTAGATGTAGAATGTAGTAAATGTGTGCATGAAATATAATGAACTTCCCTCCTATGAAGTGTGATGTAGAAAACTAACCCTTGTGTCCCTTGTGATAGAACTAGATGGATGCAATGGAGCTCTTAGATGCCTTTGATGGATGTAACCTTAGGTGGTGATAGTTAGTGCTTAGTTCTTGGTCCCTTATTATGATCACATAAATTTATATTTATATGATTCATTTGCTTGAATTTCATAACTAACCTCGAAAAGGCTGACTACAAAAAAATAATATGCTCAGGACTAAAAAGGACCCAAAAAGTGAGAGAAAAGTACAAAGGGGGAAAGAATGCCTAGAGGGGACTAGGGCGCTTGGTGTTGGTGTCTTGGCTAGGAAGTGGTGTCCAGGAAGACAAATTACAAAGAGTAAAAAGTTAGATTGAGCAAGTAAGGGTGCAAGACTGAGAGCGACAATAGAAATCAAAGAAAGGTGGTCAAATACATGGGTCAATTAGTATTTTTCTTACTTAGGAATCACATGAATATTTGTATGTAATCGGGACTAGATAATTACCTAGAGTGTGTGACTGTGTGTCTACAATGTCACATTGTGGATATGAACTAATGTTTTGTGTTGAATTATTACGGTTGATGCTTACTAGTTTTTTATTGTAGATAATTCAATCCATACGTTGACATAGAATGTGCCCACAAAAATTATTATTGGAGGTGGGATGTTAGAGTGAGTGGATTCCGTTGTGGGTGAGCATGCCCATTTTTTCGAGCCAATGGTGATAGAAACAACTACTTATACAGTGCTATTGAGTGAGAGGGATGAGGTACGAGAGGAGATATAGTAAGATAGAGAGGCCATGGGTGAAGGTCACTTAGTGCAAGATGTATTTGTGAGGTTTTTAGAGCTATAGGGTCTCTTTGCGGATTTGCAGAACAATTGATCGATCTTACTCTATTACATAGGAAGGTAGAGAGGTATAGGGTCCACGACCAACCACATAGACTGAGCAGTGAAGCATCTAGTTCTATAGTTTCCGTAGTTATAGATAGTAATAGTGATGATGATATATGATGTATGTGGATGTAGGGGCTTGCCCCCCCAATGATTTTACTATATAACTATGAGTTTTTGAGGATATAGAAATGGATGATTGCCGTTATCGAATTGTGTTATATTGATATGTGATGTGTCAAGAATGGTTCGTATGTGTTGATTTGATTTGTATTCCATAGTTGTGAATGTTAATGAAATGACAATGATGTTTAATTTGATCATGGATAGATAATAGATAGTGTATGGAATGTGTGTGTGTGTGTCAACGTGTGCGTGTGCCATATGATGATGCAAAAGTATAGTGTATTTATAAATAGAGATGTGATGGATGGTAAATTATGTATAAAATAAAGGATGTAAAAGAGTATGTGAATGAGATGATCGTAAAAATGTACTTAAATGTGTGTTAGTATGATGAAGAGAGGGGGAGGAGAATAACAATGCCCCCAATGTGTGTGAATGATAAGGTTCATTTATATAAGACCCCTTAACAGTCAAGAATGAACTGTAAAGTAAGATTACATCATTAGGAAATGATTTTATAGAGTGCTCTTAGATAGACAAATTGATGAAGTGTGTAGCGCAAGAGATGGAGTGAGTTTCTTAATGTAACAGCTACATCAGCAATCATGTAATAACCATGAGAACACGAGTGCATCATTAGGGGGTAAGGTGAGAAAATAACCTACCAAAGACCAAGCGGGGGTGGAGAGGTGGAAGCATGTGGAGTGCAATTAACATGAGTGTATCAACCGAAATAAATTCTAGATGAGATGATGCCAATGATGGGTGGTGGAGCAGTGGGAAACAAATGCTAATTGATTAGGCAATCAATGTGTAGTAGGAGAACTGCATAGTGAATGATATGGTGTGGCAGTGGATGAATGAGTTGGAGAGCATGCATGAATACTAGTGACCTTAGGAGCACGCGTAAGAGATAAGTGAACTAAAATAGATGCATGATTGCGTGGAATTGGAGACATAGACCACTCACAAAAGTGAGGGAAAAGGTAAATGAAACCCTTTTCTTCTAAGTGTTGTAATTGATCATGAAGGGAGCAATAATCATTGTCACGATGTCCATTAATATGATGATAGTTGCAATAAGGTCGATCGCATTGCTGTTGCAAGTGATGAGGTGGATGATGTTAATTAGAAGGTAAACAAATCAAACTCTTATCAAGAAAAGCACACAACACATCATGAGGCCTAACGTCATGAGAAAAGTGTAATGGCTCTCATGGAGGAGATGGAGAATTATTAGGTGGAGACTGACACATTGGAGGAGATGAAGGATGCTTATTTGATGGAGAAGATTGAATTTATTTGTGGGGTGGAAGAGATGGAGACCTAGGAGGACACTTAACAAATAGAAGAGGAGAAGAACTAGATGATGCAACAATTGTAGAAATAGTAGGAGGATTTATGACATGTGTAGAAATGAGATATTGTTCTAAATCAATGACTTTATAATATAAGAGTTTGAATGATTCACATGTATCATATTGCAAATTCCCCTTTAAAGCAGGAATCAAGAAACGGAAAAAGATGAACTTCTTTTCTAAATAAATGGGCTGAAAATATTAATTGATGCATGCAAGCATTGAAACACAAAATGTATTCAATAATAGGTTATGTATTTCCTTGATGAAAGCCAGGTAGGTGATCATGTGTGACTCTAGGGCTATTGTTAAGTATAAAATGTTAAAGGAAGGCCTCTTCCATCTCACAATAGGTATTAATAAATCCAAAGCGTAGATGTGTGTACCATTGAAGAGCGTCATCAGTAAGACTATGGTGAATTTTTTTTAACAATAATCTATCATTGGAGTATGAAGCCATAGCTAGATGATAATGTTTGAGATACAAATATGGATTTCTAGTACCATCAAAGCATGAAATTGTAGGCAAAATGTAATCCTTAGGAAATTCTGAATTGTGAATCTTTTTCGGAAGAGGATTATCATATAAAGAATTATTATCGATAGAATCATAATAGGCCTTGCTTTCAAGAGTGAGAGATTGGACCTGAGATTTTAATTGGCCAACAACATGCATGAGTGATATGATGTCATGTGAAGGAATGACAAAAGTTGTGAATGGTGTATTGAGTGGTTGAAGCTTGTCATTATGAGTGATTATAGGGATGTCAATAGAAGAAGTGGAAGATGCAAATGCTAAGGGCACACTAGATGTAGGTGTTGAAGAAGTAATAGGTGGTGAAGAACATGGAGTATCAATAGAAGCATTAGGAATAACTTCAAAATAGATAGTAGGATATGAATTAATAGAAAGATATGAATCAATATTGCATGTTATCAGACACAATCTCAGAAGAAGATGAAAGTGGAGTATAGAATTCATAGTATGTACAGAAGTAGAATCATTACTAGTGTGTGTATCATCAATATCAACAAATATTCTGATGCAAGGATTTCATTAACCATATCATCAACATATAATGAAGTAAGAGGAGAACTAGTATGAGATGTATCATTACAATCATTGGAGAAATTTTCAAAAATTCGAGTATGAGATGCAACTATAGAATCATTCTAACTAGTATTAGAAACAACATCATGCACATGTAGATTTTCATCATGTTTTTTATCTGAAGTATCATTATCAAGACTAAGCATAAAATGGATAATAACATCATCTAGAGTCTCAGAAAAAATAGAAGAGGGTGGAGTATGGCTTACTACATAACAAGGTATACAACTTGAAAATCTTGCGGGATCAGAAACAATGCTAATAGTAGAATGATCAAAGCTAGTATGAAAATTGCATTCATTAGTCAACAATTTCCTTTGAGTATTAGCTAGAAGAACAATATTGTGATAGAGAGTGCTAAGCTAAGCTATAGTTTCTTCATCATAAATAGGATTAACACTCACATGAGGCATGGCTTGCCTAGGAGGAGAAGAGATATTCTTAGCCATCAGGGTTTTAGTGGATCCTAGGGAAAGAATTTCTAAGCTACGGGTTCACCAAAATGATTCAATAAAATCTATATTTTTATTTTATTATAATCTTAAAGCAATGACTACTACAACTGATATAAAATGAAATACATATGCTACGCAATTTATTTAATTTGTTTATGAAAGTAAATACAAGATATATGGAACTTCCCTTGATTTCATTTATCCCGAAGTGTGCCTAGACTGGAGAATGTGATAGAACTGAAACATAAACCTTGCAATTCCACTAAGAAAAATGAAGAGGTGCTCGAAATTCCTTGAAACGGGTTCCTGGATAGGAGCAGGGGCACCTGCGGGAACCCTAAACCTCTGGTCGGTGTTGTAAATTGTAAAAAAAGTTAGGATATGATTCTAACAATATTGATAGGATTTCACACTTCTTCGTATTTGATCGCCTAAAATTCACACTTTGACTGTGGGAGTACCTATAAATATGCAAAACAAATATCCTCCTACAAAACCCTAAAAAAATCAAATCCTAGAAAAGAATGATACAAAATGAGGAGTCAGATTGTCCTCTATTGTTAACTAATGAACTTATGACTGAGTGTTAAGGACATCTTAGACCCAATGTAGTTCTATGTGATTGTGTGTGAATTAGTGCTCTTAGTTTTCCCTCATGCCAATTCCACTAAGATAATGGGTAGTAGCTAGATAGAATGAAAATGAGTGGGATGGAAAAATGAATTTCCCCTTCCTACGTAGTGTGTATGCAAAGTAATGTGCCCAAATGCAGACCCTTGAGATATGTAGATAGATATCCCTTGATAAAACATTTGTTCCATTTTAATGGTATATATGTTGTGTTTATATAGGGATATCTTGCTTGAATTTCAACACTAATGAAATGACATGCCAACTAGTACCTCACGATATGAGTGGGGAAAACTGAATATACCGACCTCAAATTTCAAAAATAAGATCATAAATAAAGATGACACAAGCACCCTGGATGGAAGAGTGAACCTGGGCACTAGTGTCCAGAGACAACTAACGACAAATGTACGAAGACTGAGATATAAAGATCACTATGACATGACAAGAATTGGGTGTATGAGAGACAAGTGTGAAAGATAAAAGAAATAGAAAAAAACAATACACATGAGTGCACTAGGAAGTGATTCATTAGTTAATACTTTTCTTATGCAAGATCCAAATATAAAATAACATACTTGGTGATATAGTAAATAGTAGTAAGTGTGTGATTTTGTGTCTATAGAAGGGATTAATTATGTGGGTTTGTTTATGGTGCAATGCAAGTAAATATGAAGTGCATGATGTGTCTAAGTGGTGCTTGAATAGAAGAAGGAAAATACATGTCATATAATAATGAAGAAAATAAAAAATTTAGAGTGATATACGTTGTAAAAAAAATGGGGGTTCTATTATAAGGGCACCTACCCTTATATTATATATATATATATATATATATGTACACACACACATGTGCACACATAAAATTGTGAAAATACAAAGGATTATATTACAAATAAAGAAATTAATTTTCAACATTCATTACTTAGCCTCAGAGAGTTGGCACGCATTTCAGCAATTGGTCCCTGTGACATATGAAATCTTCATGGGCCACAACACTGAAAAAAAACTGGACATCCCCAGCCATGCCCTGTGACATTCCCTTTTCCAATAGTTTGGGGATGTGTACCCATGGTCCATTCATAATCTAGGTAAACTCCCTCTTCTTCTCGAGTGAGTTCACCCACTCATAAGGAGGAATTCCTCCCCTTACGTATGATTTTGTTCTCCAACTGGTGGAAGGCCAAGTCGCAAAGAGTTACACTACTTCACTCATTAGATCATCAAGGGAAACTTTTCACTTACTTGGGACAGAATCACATGTATCCACCATGGATTGGATTTCCACTAAGGCAGCTTCGAGTGCCGCAAGTCGCTTCTCTATCTCATTTGCATGTGGGCCTAAAAGTAGTTTTTCTTTATTTGGTACACACAACGGGGCCAAAATAGGAATCTCTTTTTCTAGTAAGGGAGGAGCATAATAAGCTTTGTACATGTGCCAATTTTTGCTGTGGATATGGGAGAAGTGATGAGACCAATGATTTTTCAAATTCCCTATGCTTAGATGATGCTTAGGATGAATTAGATGAAAATGAAGGGTTTGGAAGACGGGAAAGGAAGCACACATTTTTTCCAACCATTTCAAGAAGGAAAAAATTAGATTTTCATGGGAGAAGTTATATAAAGGATTGGCCCTGAAATTGGGCACGCTAAAAACATGCTTGAAAAAGGCCTCGTTGGGGCATGTAATGTGTAAGAATTCACCCAAGTTAGTGAGTTCTTCTTTGGTGGGATTCACTCCTAAAGTTGAAAAATCCATAACAAAAGGGTTGCTAATGGAATCAAAGTGCAGGTGGTTATGTGAAATTCGAATGGTAAATATGTGACCCATTAATCATGTTTAAATTGGCATGTTTCTTTGGATGATGTGTCTTGAGAAATCATGTTGCCATAAATGTCATATCTTGCCTGGATTGGCAAGCACGAGTGTAATTTAAATCAAGATTAAGTATTCATTTGAAATGTGTCACTGGAGGGTGAATAAATTTCTACACCTTCAAATTAAAGTCTTGTCAATTTATTCTTTTTTCCAAGTCACATTTAGTCTCATGTGGAAAATATGATCTTAAATCAATGTGACATGGAAGAGCTTTTGCCTCATCATGTAGGCATGATAGTGACAGGTTGGTAGTGAGAAAATTTGAAAGGTTGTCTTGGAGGAATATTCCCTATTAATTCTCGGTGTCCCTGAAGGATGGCTTGAACATGAATGAATGGAGAATCTGGTGGGGATATTCCCTAAAACCCTTAAGCATATAAGGTTGTATAAGGAGGAAGAAAAGGGTTTTAGAGAAAGGATGGATCTTTTGAAGGGCGAGCCCTTTTGGAGGAGATGAAGATTTCAATTGAAGTGCCCCGCAAGGAGTTATAAATTTGTCTTTGCTATAAAAATTCACACCTCATTTGTGTAAGAATTGTTTAGTTTTTTTATTTGAAGTTCATGCCAAGGTGGTTACAGATGTACAACTTTTGGAAAGATTTGAGAGCATGTTTATATTAAATGTGTTTGTCTTAAACAATGTACAAAGATTAATGTCGTGCTCCATTATACAATGATTTGGAGGTAGAATTATGTGTGTTTTCCTTTTAAATCTTGTATGGATTATAACTAGAAATTATATGTTAACACTTTTCAATGGTGAGTTAGTTTGGATGGAAAGAGAATGAAACCCTAAAAGGGTACTTTAGGGTATTATTTTTGAGCATGTAAAATTTGTTACTGATTTACTAGACCAGGTGATTTATTTATGTGTCTTGGGGGCCATTGATTTTATAAGTATCGGCTGTAATTAACTCATAGGTATTTCATTCTTAGGGTTCCTAAGCTTAGATCATTAGGAATTTGAGTCATTTTTTTTCTTAGAGGTTCCCTGTGACAAATTTCCCCTTTGAAAACTCTCTTTATTTTACTACTACTTCATGAAATGATATAAACTTCATGGTGTAATGGCTGGCATATTTATTAATCGCCTTACCTCATTTTATATCTAAGCTCTTCTTCCCTACAAATCATTCCCCACCTTATAATATTCCGAATAGTGGTTTTGGTGTACCATTCAAAAAAGTCTCACATATTTTGTACCAACGCAACATATCACAAGAATTTTGTGGGTGGAACACACAATCATTCTATGCATCCTAAATGTGTTTGGATCTATCTTTAGTAGCTTGTGTTAGGGTTTCTAGGTGCTTACGGTGCTTTGTGATCACTCTTTCAAGTGATTGTTGCATCTAGTGGCTGCACCTGGCCTCTGATTTTCCTTCCCTGTCAAACTTGGGACTAGTCCCCAATTCCGCACCTTTCTCTTACCCCTCAGGCTGCATATCAAGTTCTCTCACCCTGGCCTAGGCAGAGCTAGAATTAGCAAGTAAATTAACCACACCCTTTGTCAAGGTTCCTCCCCATCGCTCCCAGAGAGAGAGTGGTCGAGTGAAGCGAAGGGAGGCCATGTTCCTGGCAGCAAATGACAACTCACTTTGGTCCCTCCTCCTACCTCACCCCCTTTCCTACCACCACATGTCTAGTTCCCCCTCTCTCCTCTCTGGTGGGTGTACATCATGAAACAATATTAAAACATCCTTATATTACTCCCAAAGAAGCATACAGATACCTCTATACAATCTCATGATAAATAGAAACCCCTCTCTGATACCAAATGACATAACAGGTTAGAATAAAAAAATGAACATTATAACATTGATCTTCTTGTAGACACCAAAAATTTTCACCCTTCATCCCTTTTATCATTTATTAATCCAATTCATCATTTAAACTCATAAAATCACCTTATCCTAAGTCATAACCCCTTTATCATATTAACCATACATAAATGTCCTTTCTACAACTGTCAAATCTACATATAACCATCTAAAACCACCATAAAATCAAATTTGAATAAAGAAAAATCACATATAACCTATTTCATAACCCCCTTAACCATCACACCTCACCCCCAACAAATTATAAAACTATTTACCCAAAGAAAAAACTAAAAAAACTTTTTTGGAAGTGGTTTTAACCACTTTACCCTTCCAAACCCCAAAAAACACGAATAACTGGCAATTCAGGTAATCACCGCCGATTATAAATAGTAGTTTTTCAGCCATCATCCAAGATCCTCAATTTCGAATCTTGAGCTCTTTCTTTCAATATTGTCTTCCATCATTCTGCATATCATCACTTAGCACCAAAATATCAAAATTATTTGTGAGCATCATCATCAATATTCATCAAGCCTTTTCAAAGCCTTTCAAAGCTTCCGTGGATCAATTTTTCAACATTCAAATTGTAGATTGTGCCATCCATCTCAGGTCATCTTCCAACAAGTTTTGAGGCTTCTTTTAATCCATTACAACCTCTAGGTATCACTTGTATATTGTCTGTCAAAAATCAACCTGAAACATTAATCATAAACTTCAAACATTTAATTTTATTAAACTATCAAAAATCACCTAAATCGCCAATGATTCCTATCAATTTTACCCCTTGTCAACTTTATCATTTTTTATCAATCTATCTTATATGTTTCTATCATGCATGTTGCTTATAACATGTCTTTGAGAATGGCTCTCTGTTAGATGGTAATACCTGGTCAATCACACGAAATCACAAACATTCATTCACTTCCAATAGTCAAACAAAATTTCTACTAGGAAGAATTCGACATTATCCATGAATTGAGTATGTGTGCAATCTGATTTGCTAAAACCAAACAAGACATTGAAGATCAGATTGAATTCCTCCACAACATCAAACATGAAGCTTCCGACTTCTGGGATGATTACTTTGAATGCATACAAATTGCATCCACACTTTCATGGGCCACATTTGAAGCTGAACAAGACCTACCATTTGAGCTTGAACTCTAGTCATCTTTATTTACTATCCTTTCATCTATCTATCTATTATATGTTTATCATTTATCACTTATCCATTAAAATTCACTTGATTGTTTACAATGCAATATGACATCCTTTAAGGAAGCCCTTTGGATTCCTGGAATCAAAATTTGCTGAGAAACTTGCTTATTTATCTATCTAATCCATTTTGTTTAGTTTCTTTGAGCACAGGTTTCTTTGCAGGATAAGAGATTGTACACACTCTTGGATGGAGAGAAACTTTATCAGCATTGAGAATCAACAACCATCATGTACAGGTATCGTTAAACCCCGAGTCTTTCGAGGTCAATCTGTTTTTATTATTTCACTTTGTTAATTCAAGTAGAAAGGTAAAAACATATCTGAACATTCTGGCACACCCAGTGGGACACTAAGTCCCTTATTTCATTCATTCAATATTCATATTTTCCATATCTAGGTTTTATTCTATGTAATCACCAACAATTTTTTCAATCACCAACAATTCAATCAATCGCTGACGATTTCTCTGAATTATTTTGATTACTCTATAGTTGGCCTTCTAACCTTTGTTTTTTTTTTGTTTTCCATATTCATAGGTTTCTATTTTTAGATGATTTTTTCTTGTTGGCTTTGCTTTGTTAAAAAAATATAAAAATTAAAAATTAAAAAGGAAGCATTTTTTATGTGAGTCCTTTCCCTTTCTTTTTGTTTTCCACATTGCATATTTGTTGTTTATCCTCATCAAAATCAATCATTTCTTTTGGGATTAAAAATAACCTTACATCCTACTTGATCATATTAATTAAAGGATTAAATTATTACATTCAAATTATCTTCCCCCACACACAACCAAATCACATCAAACATAACTTGTATTAAACACTCCTACCCATGAGATAAGTATTGTGATTTGCTCACCCAATAGGGAAACCAACTCAGTGTTCTGATCAAGTATAAATAATTAGTTTTTGTTATATTGGCTAAGCACCTAACTCCTTTATCATTTTGGAACCGTGAAGTGAGGTGGTAGGCCCCAACACTAGGTCCCATACAAGCACCAACACATATTTGGGCCTCATGTACCTTTAGGTATATTGAGGACTTCAGCCCTAAACATTCCTGAAACCATCCATAGACGACCATTTCATAGGACCCTATCAGTTGTTTTACATGTTTTACTTTTTCTAAATTAATCAAGATAATCTAAAAATTCATTCTTCTTGATTTACTTTCTGTTTATAATCAAACAATCTAGATTTATTTTCATTTGTAGGTGATTGTGTGTTTGTTAATATGGTACTTACAAAACAGCAATCCTGTGTCCAAAAATATGAAAACATGTCTAGTCCTTTCCAACAATCTACACCATTACACCATCAGACCCCAAAATCTCAACCAATTATAGATTCAAATCAAGAAATATCCATACCTAAATATGAAAATCAATGAGTTTGGGAGGAAGAAAATGAGTGTTATAATGAAAGTACCTGAAAATAGATTTTAGATTTTGCCCACCTACTCCATTATCAAATCTATCATTTATCTCAAATAGAAGAGTTAAAACCACCACCTTCTCCTAGCTCTCAATTTTCATCATCTAAAATCCCTAATCCTCCTAGTCCTCGCTTCTTTGATAATGGGGATCCCATATTTTCATAGATTTTATATTTGAACCTCATGGCTCTTAATGCTTACCTTGTAGCTAGGGGTGTCCAAATTCAACCATCAGTATTGGAACCACCTTTGTATGTTCTTGATCCTTTGTGTGGTTTTTCCCATCTTACTGACCCAACTCAGGAACCCTTAATTCAACAATTATACCCATATCCACCTCATAATCAACCCGAAACAACTAGTGTCATGTCTTCCATTCTTGTTTTTGATCTTCATATGATTTCTTCTCAAGACATGTCCACTCAAAAACCTATATCTTTACCTGATCCTTCCCCTGGTTCCATACCTCTTCAGAACAATCCTAATGTTTCTTCATCTACCCCTCCAACATCCTCGACTGTTTAGACACCTCCAGTGAGTTTTTTTGTTGTTTTTATCACTATATCTTAGCCACCACCTTCTCAATAAAATACCAACCTCATTTAGAACATCACTATGTTCATTCCTGCATCCATCCCTCTAGTCAACACTAGTGTTATTGCTAGCACCCACCCCATTTCATTACCATCTTCTACTCTTATCTCACAACATGTACATCAACCATCATAACCACTCATTTCCATACCCCAATCAATTCCTATTCAGAATATCCCATAACAAGCACCATCCTCTATTTCTTCTTCTATACACTTCCAACAACCACCCACTTATTCGCAACCCCTTACCTATACATCCGTTCCCTTCCAACATATCCCCCAACCATCATAATTGCTTATTAACACATTTATTCCCATCCCCTATCAATATGTGCAACCATCACAACCCTTAGTGTCTCAATCTACTTACAATATCCCCACTAACATTCCTTATCAACAAAATATCCCTTATCAATAAAATATCCATCAACAATATCAATTATACCCACAGCCTATCAAGTTTTCATTCAATCAACTTGGCTCATCCTTACAATAACCATCACAACTAGACCCCATTCAAGCTCTCATAAAAAAATATCTAACCTTGAAGCTACTTCCTTGGGACCTAAGTATGTGCTCTCCTATGAAAAAATCTACCATGAGCCCATTCACCCCTAAGTACCTTACAAAGCATATCCGCCTCACTAGGAACTTCTGAAGTTTATCAAATTCTATAGTAAAGAAGATCCCCATCAACACATTTTTTCTTTCCGCCACACTTGTTATCTCATATCCCACAACCAAGATCTAATGCTAAGGAATTTCCACATGTCCTTCACCGGTCTTGCCCTGGATTGGTACAATAACATCCCTTAGTACTCCCTTTTATCATTCACACAACTCGCACAATGCTTCCTAGAAAATGTCTTTATAAACATCACCCGCAAAATCACCATCAATGACCTCTACGCCATTAAATAATTTGAATATGAATCTATAGCCCATTTTGTTTCCCGATGGAGGGGTATAATCAATCAATTATCCTTTTCATTACCACAAACTGAATTAATTGAATTATTATACCAGTCATACACTAAACACATATCATCCACACTTCAAATCGATTCATTTCAAATGTTTTATGAAGCTTTCAATATGGCCTGTAAAGTAGAATTGTGAGCCCTTGAAGAAAGAAAAGTTAAAAAATGACCTAAGAAGCCAAAATATGAATTTTCATCTAAATCATCATCCAATCCTGACAAGTCCAAATCATCAGCCAATCTCATAGTCATAAAATATGATCATACAAAAAAAACCACTACTGAGCGTTCCCATCCACAACATAGTTACACACCGATAGGAGAAACCTATAGCGCGATCTTTGAAAAACTCCTTGCTGCTAATATGATCTCTCTTCTACTCATACACTCCATCGACACGTATATATCAAAGCCCTCTTGTTATAGGGATAATGATTATTGTAAATACCATAGGGTTAAGAGACATGACATTGAAAGGTGTCACTCGTTCCACAATGTCCTTCAATATTTGATCGATAAAGGTAAACTCCATTTCAAAAATCGGAATGCACCCTCAGAATTAAAATATCGATGTCTTCAAAAAACCATTTCTGAATCATTCCCCATCGAGTAGTCAAACCCAAACCAATAATGTATAAGCCCTCCATACCATAAACACCATTAGTCAAATGTCACCTAATACCGAACTCAAACCCACACCTTCCCCTAGCAACACCCTTGAACCAATATAGGATAAAAAAATAAGAGCCATCATGAAAGACGAAATTGCTTCACCTACACCCACCGCATATTCATGTAGTTCATCTATAAAATCTTATCAAACAACTCAAATACAACCTAGCATTTAGGGCATAAAATGTTTGTATGATGACATCATAGCCTAGTACCATCCATGTAATCCATGAAGTTTCCTTCCACCACCCTTCTAAGAAAGTCACAATCATAAATCACTCAACTTCATCTGCACAAATAATCATCATACCAACCCTCTATTCTAGGACGACATCCCTTGTCTAGATCATCCATTACCACACCTCAACCAAAGACCATTTTTTTACAAACAACTTAGAAATCCACAAAGAAAACAACACCTTTTGTAATTACCAAACTAAATAAAATACCATCACCTTTGACATCTGCACCAAAAGGACACTACATAATTCTTTTAGAAAATACTCATTCAACAAAAACTCGTAGTGTTGCCTCCCCTTAAGCCATCTAGTTCTCAAGGTTGGAAGCCATCTTGTTATAATTTCAAAATTTTCTATGAATATCATTGAGCACCAAGACATTCTATAGAATATTGTAAGGCCTTCTTTGTAATTGTTAAGCAAATTGAAAGTAAAGGTTCTCCTCCCATCAACGACATCTACACCCGTCACTCTTGAAGAGTCTTGAAGTAAACTTCTTCCTTATCAAGTCAATGTCATCCATATTACTACCCAAACCCATAACCACAAATCCAACCCTTTAGATCAAAACAAACTCAAAACCTTTTTCATTATCCCACCACCACCTGAGATCTCATCATCACCATCTAAAGATAAAACTAAGGTTTCCATATCCATTTCCCCTGAAACTTCCAATCAAACCCTACAATATAAAAACTAAAGTCTTCGTTCTTGCTGCACCACCATCCTCCACCACAGTTAAAGGTTTTCATTAAACACCAAGCTCTATTTAAAATGTCACTTTATGAGCTGGTCTAAACCTCGCCCTCCCATAAGCAAGCCATGATCGAAGCCCTTCAATATATTACCGTACATGTAGAAGACCCATTGTTATTTACCAATTTTGTAGGAGCTTTTAAAGCCTCTACTGCCATCTCCTTTGAACCCTCATAAATACCATCACTTCACCCTTAAGATTATCAATTTCCCCTCTTCATCACCATTTGAATCAATGATGTCCTCATTAAAAGGGTCATGATTGATGGGGGTGCCACTATCAATATTATATCATCTATCACCTTCAATCAACTTAGATTACCAAATATTGTTATAGCCCAGACACCCATATTACTTTGAGATATTTAATGATATAACCAGCACCCACATTAGGGACCATTATTTTTCCTCTTAAGGTTTACGTTAAGACCCTTCAATAGATCTTCTACATCATAGAAGGGGTGTTACAATATAATATGCTGTTAGGAAGTCTCTTGGATTCATACCATGAACTGTGTCCCCTCGACACTACATCTGATGCCTTAAATATGAATATGAGGGTAAGGTATATACAGTCCCTGCAAATCCTAATCCCTTTCTCCATATGTCTTATGACATACTGACCAAATGATGTCCTTGTGCCTAAATAAAAATTAGATACATCTGACACAAAATCTACTATCACATCCATTCCATCATCCAAACTACCTGATGATTCCTCCCTCAAGGGTTTTATATAATTCCTTTAACTGGAGGAGTACCATATTCTCATGTTAAATTCATTCCCTACACCTAAAACATATGGAATACCTGACAATAACCTATGTATGAACCTGACATTGGGGATGTCATCTCCTATGGCTTCACATATCTCAAAACCAATCTCATTTATGGGGGAGTTGACCATCCCTCTTCACAACATAATCATCAACACCATGCCATGGCTTTCAAATCAAATATTAACTGCTTATATAACCCAACTTTTTCTCAAATGTTACTTCATTTCTGCACCTGGAAAGGGTTTATATTTGGACATTATGAACAAGGTACACATGATCTGACCATCCAAAATTCCCTGAAACCTTATGAAAATTATGGGTTAGGATAAAACAAATCCTCCATAGAATCATCTTTGCATACTGCATCTCTACACATCATAGAATTAGAATGATATTCCCTTGAAGAATCTGATGATCCCATAGACACAGATGACACCATATCCATCCCACCTAAATTTTTTTTAGTCAATGTTATTTCCTTAGGAACATTGACTTATCAATCCAACCATACCACCAAGAAAAATTCATCTCATTTGGCTAGAACTGATTAAAGAGGATTCACCCACCATCAATATCCTTCAATGTCACGAAGATCAAGACATTCTCTCCCATATGGGAGAAAATTACCATTTTCTTCAAAAATCCTTACCACCAGACACATCAACCCTTCTTAATGATGTCACTATCGATGTTAACTTAGGAACCACTCAGGAACCTTGCATAGTTAAAGTTGGTCAATCTTTAGATCTGTAAGAGTTAGAAGATTTCACCAACTTCCTATCTAAGTATAGTTAACTTTTCCTGGTCATATAGTGATATGGTCGGTATCAATCCAAATATCATCATACATAACATCGTCACTTATCTTGATGCTAAACCCATTAAAAAAATCTCTCGTAGGATGCATCCTCACATAGACCTCCTTCTTAAAGAAATAATTACAATGTCTTCTATCTCCACTAATTTCATCATACCCATTGACTATCCACAATGGGTCTCTAACATCATTACCATAACCAAAGCCTCAGGAAAATTATGCATTTGTACTGACTTCCTGGGATCTTAATATTTCTTTCCCTCAAGATTATTTTCCCCTTCCAAACATCGATCAGCTCATTGAAATAACAACTGGCCATGAAATGACTCTCCCTTATGGATGGATTTTTTGGTTACGATCAAATCCTTATCACCACCAATGATCAACATAAAACATCCTTTATCACCCCTTGGGGAACCTTCTACTACCATTTTATGCCCTTTCAGTCTTAAAAACATCAGAGCCACTTATCAACACACTATGACCTATATCTTTCATGACCTCATACATAAAACTATCAAAGACTATGTCAATGATATTTTAGGAAAATATAAACGATGCAAAGACCATATTTTTATCCTTGAATCAATCTTCACCTGAATTATTCAATATTTCCTTCATCTTAATCCCGCAAAGTGTGTTTTTAGTGCATCCTCAATGGTAAAATACTAGGATTCATCATTTCTATCCGAAGGTATTGAAGTGGACCCAACCAAGGTTAAAGAAATAATTGAAATTCATCCCCCATCCAATCTTAAAACAATTACACAGCCTTCAAGCTAAATTGCAATCCATCCGATGTTTTATATCTCAACTCTTAGATCGTTGTCAACCATTCCATCACCTTCTCCATATGGATGTAGAATTGAAATGGGATTCTAATTGTCAGAAGGCCTTCAATGAAATTAAAAATTATCTTCTATCACCACCAGTGTCTTACACCACCCTACAGGGGAAAGCCATTCTATTTATACATATTTGCTTCAAAACATGCCTTAGGAGCTATGTTTTATCACTGTGATGACAAAGGTTTTGAACATGCCATATACTACATCATTCACAAACTTCATGATTATGAAAATCATTACACTGAAGCCAAAAATATATGTTACACCTTATACTTCACCACTTCTAAAATATGTCACTACCTCCTTTATCACAAGACCTATGTCGCTACTAGCTTCAATCCACTTAAACCATGCACTCCAAACTGTATCACAAGTGATCCCGTTTAACTCAATGACTTAAGAAAGTATGACTGAGTTTGACCTCGAGTTCATATCATAGAAATCTATTAAGGGCCAAGATATTGCAAACCAACTTGTCTGACGCACCCCATCCTGATAGTCAACTTCCTCATGAATAATTTCCAGATGAATTAATTAACCATGTCGAAGACATGTAAATTTATTTCTATCAAAATGAACTTCTTTCTTCGATGGATCAAAATATGTGCAAGAGGGAGGGGACAATGTTATTATCATACCAACTGGGGGTATTCCTATTCCACTATCATTTAAACTTAACTTCGAATGCACTAACAACATGGTAGAGTACAGAATCTATAATCATGGGACTTACGACCATGTTATTCTCCTAGGTGTTCACATCTTAAAAATCTATGGAGACTCACATGACTTGTCATCAATCAATTCAAAGGAAAATATCCATTTAAAAATGAAATATTGGACAAAATATAAATCCAACGTTGATTTTCTCCTCGGTGCCTTTGATCATTACACCAGCCAAACAATCCCACAATCTTCTAATAAATTTACAGATACAATGGCTTCCTTAGGATTCCTTATTCCCTTAAAAACTAAAGAATCGAAAGAAAAATCTAAGGTATATGTGTTCATTCAAATATTAGATCATCACTCACATAAAAATGAAATAAATCCCTCTATCGACACTATTGATAATCATCCAACTGATCTATGGTACTCTCAGAATATTTGACTATCTTTCTAAATCTAAATTCCCCTCTAACTTATCTTGCAATGATAAAAGCTAATTTCTTCAACACACCACTGAATTTTTCATCATAGGTGATATCCTCTATAAATGTGGCTTTGATGGTATTTTGTTAAGATTCCCTAAATCTCATGAATTAATCAAAGCAATTGAAAAAGTTCATGCCAGTATTTGTGGAGGTCATTTTAGTGGAAATGTCATCACCATATGTGTCTCGTGGCTAGGGTACTACTGGCATACTATTAATCAAGACTGTTGTGCATACGTTAAGAAATGTGTCAAATGCCAACTACATTAAGATATCATACATGTCCGTAGTCAAGCATTACAACCCACTCAAGACTTATGGCCCTTCTCTCAATGGGGGTTAGATCTCATTAGTACTATAAATCCTAAAGCATCTCAACAACATCATTCCATTATCAAATAGCTACTAAATATTTCACTAAATCAGTTGAAATTATCCCTTTAAAATCAACTAAATGAGGACCTATTACCAACTTCATATATAAATACATCATATGTCGTTTTGATGTTCCACATAAAATTTTCACAGACAATGGAAAATATTTTAGAAGCAAAGAACTTAAGAAACTCTTGTGACACATTCAACATCAATCTCAGCTTCTTGTCACCATATTATCCTCTAAGAAAATGGAAGGTTGAAGCCTCTAATAAAACATTAATATCCTCATGAAAATAGTAGAAGACGCACGAAAGAATTAACATCTCCAAATCTTGTTTCCTCTTTGGGATTATCAGACTAGCATCCATACACCTATATGTGCTACACCCTTTTTCACTTGTCTATAGCTCCAATGTTGTCCTACCCCTTGAAGTTAAAATTCTTTCACTTCGTGTATCTCTTAAGGATTTCATTCCCGATGAATAATATCAATAAGACCGCTTAGACACCGAAAAACTTAGAATTAATAGATGAAAAATGCTTAATGGCCCTAGTACATCATCAAGTCTATCAAGAATGTGTCAAACAGATAAAAAATCCTTTAATAAACATGTCAAAAAACAAAGAATGACTTAAAAATTGGTGATCTTGTTCTCAAAGAAAATCAAAATGTCACTACATTAGAATAGAGTAAATGTGGAAAGTTTTCCCCTAATTGGATCAGTCCATACGTCATCACTCATAAGTATGGGTCGGGAGCATATTGCCTTGCCTTCCTTGATGGTGAACTTTAAAAGGAACCTTTTAATTTCTTGCACTTGCATCCTTTCTACTATTAAATGATTGATCATCATAACAATAGCTATATCCAACATCTTATCTCATCATCAACCATCATACTTATCACAGTAATGATTTGAAAGCATTTGGTTCTTTATGTCACTATCCTTAATACACCTTAAAGATGAGCACATGGCTCTGTTCATCACATATTTCACTATAGAAAATTTCCTCCTTTGTAAGAACCCCACAATCATTACATTCACCTACCTTGTACCAACCAAAAACATGACATGGGGCACATATGTGTAGGTCATGTACACATCTTTCCCCTCCTTGAAACAGTCTATTAGGGTCTTTCCCTCAAGTCAAAATAAAGCCAAAAATATTTATGGATGCTCTTTATGAAAAATCAAATAAAATAGATTGATCACTCGAAAGATAGCTATTCAAAAATATATATATAATTATCAAAATACAGTAGACTAATTCCTCGAAGGAAAACTACCATCTAAAATCATAGACCGATCCCTCGAAGGAAAGATATATTGTAAAAATCAAAATCAAAATTCAAAAATGTAGACCATGCCCTCGAAGGATGGCTACCTATGTAAAAATTCTTCCTGCATCGATGAACCTTGAAAAAGTCATGTATCAAAGAATCCTAGGAAATCTTCCCACATAGATTAGCTTTCCCATTACAAAAAACTTCTTGCATCTGATCAGTTTGCGTCAAAGTCAAAAATATGTAAAAATGGGGAATTTCTTTATGAACCCTATTAAAAAGGAGAACCCTCTTCCCACATTGATCTACACATACAAAAACCCCTTTAATGTCCTAATAAGGTACATCTTATCATTCAATCTCTTCGATTAAGATCTTGTGTAACTACTCATTGACAATATCATTTAACTTTCATTATTAAGGATGAAAGTGCAAGTTCTTTCACATTTTCTATACCCATCACGTATGTATCAAATCTCTATCAAGGTAATCATTTCATTTTTACTCCTATCTCATTAGTTACATTTTGAATAAATTATCATAAAGATCACACTTAGTCACAACACACGTAATCATCAAGTCTATTTTTCACATCTTTCATACCCCCATTAATATACTCAACATTTTAATCATATAAATCACATTTTCCATTCATCATATCAATCAAAAATATTTTTATATCACATTCAAAACATAAAAATATCAACACACATCATCAACACATGAAATTTAAACAAGATAGACCACAAATGTCTCATCATCATATATATAATCCAGAGTCCTGAATACATCATAACCAAAATCATAAAAAATCACACATACATCACCAAATCCATAAAGTCAAAAGCTTAAAAAAGAGTTGTATACATCAAATATCCAAAAAAAAACATATATCATCTCTATTTAGTAAAATGATATCCTATGTAAACTCACTAACTTGAATAACACTCTCAATGCCACCCTGGTCTCCCTTACCACCACTAGATCCTCTATCACCATAGGCTCCTCCATCTAGTCTCCTAGGTGGCTAACCCATGCTCCTTGCACTCACACTAGGTAATGCTTCCCCTCTACTGTGCTAGATGATCAACATACAAAGTAGAATTCAATAAATTGTGTATAACCCATATCCTCATAATACGCCAACTCTACATGCAAAGAATGATAATGAGCTACACTAGCCATACCTAGTGCTCCCATCTGGCTGCTAGCATGTGCACGAGTTGTGAACTATGCACTAGATATAAAATACCCCATGATTCCTAGGGCCTTCTTCAAAGTATCTCTTTGCTGATGGTATTGGTCTCGGTCTACAATATTATGAATCAACTAAATCCTGAGCCCATCCCACTCATGCACTACACAGTATCGCTCAGTAACTAATGCATCATGGACACTCATGAGGTCATCCCTCTCCCTCTTATAACTATCCCTCTCTACCTCCACCATGGCCTTCTCAGCCATCAACGATGCTAAAAAAGCTGCAAGATCTCCATCTACATCCTCCTCATCCTCATCATCATCATCACTCACCTTAACCACCTCTTGTGCTCCCTCAACTCGAGCATGCACTCTCCTCACTCATTGTACTACTCAAGTCCTCTCAAATGCTCTAAATTATTGAGTCCACCAAGGTCCATACTTGGGTGTAAACCCTACATCATCAATAGACACTATATCTCCATCATCATTAGGGCCCATGGCCCCTCACTCCTCAACAATAATAAAAGGCCTACCCATAACTACCTTGGGAGTCTCTATATCTCCCTCCTCTTATCAAAACTACACCAGCTCCTCAGGAACATCCTATACCAATCCAAACTTATTGTCTAACTTGACTGAACCAAACCATCTCATACTCACCCCCTCTCCTCACCTACACCCATGTATCTTGTTGTGTTCTAACAAGCTTGTGCTCATATCCGAGCCAATCATGAAAATATAGGTAAGGTCTCCACATGACATCCCCAACCTGTAGTCCACTCAACATATCTCTATAATAAATGGCCTTCCTCTTCCTTTTCAATCTAATCATATCATGTCTCCACCTCATAAAACCTGCATGTTTGTCAGTTATCCCCCTTGATAATCCATATAGCCAAGAAATGGATATATTCTTGTAAGCTCGACACTGTAATAAGAAATAAATATGAATCCCATACCTCTTGTGATCCTTATCCACCCACAACTCTCTATATGTCTGAGCTAATAAAGTTGGCACCCACTTGAAGAATATCCAACTCTCTATCATCTCTGCTATAACCCCTGTTATAATCCAAGGGAACCTTCCTCCTCAAAAATCAAGTAGGGTGAAACATGATATAGCCATCATCATCATAGTTATCCTCATACATTCATATCTCAATGGAAAATACAATAATGATATGCAAAAGCTCCTAGAAACACACTTCACGTCGATCCTGCTTCATACCCGTATAACCTCCTCATAACATGCTAGTCCCTCATACTCATCAATAGTGTATATACTCATCTCCTTAGGCAGACAGTCTCATGATCCGGTGCACATCCTCCAATGTAATAGTCATATCCCCCATGGGTAACCAAAAAGTATAGGTGGAAGGATTCTACTTCTCCATCAATGCTAACATCAAACCATGACATCTGTGTACTCTCCTATAATCCCTCATACCTCTAAAACCCACTGTATCCATATGCTCCTAATCCTCATCTAACTTGTCATTTCTCACCTCATCCAAAATAATAGAGATCCTATCATGGATTGTCAACTTTGCACGTCCACCTGCATTTACAAAAACACATAAACAAACATTTCATCATCAAAACATTGAAAAAAAACTTCATAAAAACTCATAAATACTACTCAAAAATATCAAATGCAACTTTAACAGTTGAATCGTCAATGATTCATCTCAATTCAATAGTGATCACATGAATCACCAGAAATTCTTGCGATTCTGATAATTGAAATCTGTATGCTACCATATTCGACAAAAATCCTAAAAATTTACCCCATAAAAATCAAAATTCAAATAAAAATAAACATAATCAATCTTACCTATGCCAAAGTAGGTTTTCGATGTTTGTTAGAGGACACCATCACACTCAATCGTGTTTTATTCTCTCCTTAATCACCCAGAGTGCGCAGGTTCATAAAAATGAACCGATTCACTACCCAAATCACCCCTTATATAGCCCCCAAATCACTTTTACCCCAATCACCGACAATTTTCTCAATCTTTGGTTGTTCATCCAAAATCACTCGTGATTAGTGTAATTGCTAGCAATTCACCCTATTTTATACACCTATCAATATTTTGTCAAAATCAAACACTTTATCACCTTTTTTCAAATCATGTTTCCTCCTTCAAAGGACCCCAATCCTCGAATTATTAAACATCGAACAATCAAATCAATCTCAGGATATGTCATACGTCTATAGGAAATGATCCCTTTGGTCCCCCATTACTTAAATTCCCCATTATTACAGCCTACCTTCGTAGATCATATGTCCATAGGCATCGAACCATTTGATTCCCCCTATCACTTAATCCCATGGTAGCATACCTTGTTTTGATACCCCTTCAAATTGGGGCAATGTTTTTAACAAAACACATGTCACACTTGTCAAAACAACCTATCAAACTAGTGTTCCTTACATTGCACTGCAGTCACCCCATTTTGAGGGGAAATCACCCATAAAAATCAACTCATCGTTGTTTTTTTTCTAGCACTTTTATGACATCAAACTACTAGATAAAAAGGGTCAAATGTAGACACCAAATATTTGCACCCTTCATCACCTTTATCATTTATTAATCCAATTCATCATTTACACTCATAAAATCACCTTATCCTAATTCATAACCCCTTTATCATATTTACCACATGTAAATTTCCTTTCTACAGCTGTCAAATCTGAAGAGTAGCTCTCAGATTTTCAATGTATTCTGGGTCATATAATTCAATATGGCACATTACAATTATATAGAAGAAGTTGATCCTATACTCAAGGAGGTTGCACTAACAACTCTCCCTATAATAGCTCTCTCCACAAACAACTTAACTAATACAATATGTGAGTTGTTTCAACAACTCACCCAATGTAATAATCACCCAAACTTATAAACATAAATGTGGAGCACTAACTAATTATATTTCCTCACATTCCCCCCCTTAGTGCAAACATGGGGAAAACCTGCCTTTGTACTTGCACCTACTCATGATCTGGTGATTTTCACAAGATGATCACAAACCTCAGAGATGGTTTTGCAAATGGTTGACCAAAAACCGAGAATGGTGGTTTTGTAATTGGTTTACCACAAACCACAAAGTGATGGTTTTGCAAATGGATTACCAACAACCAAGAATGGTGGTTTTGCTATTGGTTTACCACAAATGAAGGTTTTCAAGTGGTTTACCTACAACCACATCATGATATGCCAAGTACTATTCTCAGCCCTCATCACATCTCACTGTAGGGAATAACATAGGAAATTATGTTAAAATCTTTTGCTCGTACATACATAGAAAAAGTTGACATATTGGAAATGGAACATTGGAATCATGTTCCCCCCCTCAATGTGAAATTTCCACTTATTCAATCATGAACACTGCTACTGGAAATCTGAAAAAAACATGACAAGAAGCACACGACACAAGCTGAAAGTAAATACACCATAAAAATGTCACCAAACCATATGTGCGGCCCCGTCGTTGGCGACTGACGAGAGGTCACTGAATGACCTCCAACCTCCGATGCCTCCTGCCTCCAGTTTTTGTTTCTAACTCAATGGAATATGGCTTTGAAGCTCATCTTGTTTCACATTGAACTTTATTTTGTCTCCCTCCTGCAATGTGAACCAAAAAATTTATTAGGACGTCGGTCACCGCTGAAAATGCATCCATAAGATGTTTTTTTATTTTAAATTTTTTACAAATATTTGACTTCAACTCTTTACAAAATGACTTAACAACTTTTAACTCTTTTTGCCGATAGATACTACTTTGACACTTTGGACTAAAATTTTAACAACCTTTGACCACAATGATGATATGTATAAACAACTCTTTTGACATGGACAATGATATTTGTCACTAATGTGTTGACAATTACAAACATTGACAACTCTAATTGACTTGAAACAAAAGACAATATTGACGTTAAACTATTTTTTCAAATAGTGACTATTGTAGTGACCAAATTTATAAAATATCCCAAATTCTAATTTTGAGATCTTTAAACAGTGAGCTTATAGCATTCAATCAAATGCATGGCATTAAACCAACACTATAAATAATTGAACTATAATAATAAATAAATTTAAAAAGAATAGAGACTAAAATACTAATGGACAGAGACCATACAATTTATCTAAAGAAGACTTGCCTTTATCGACCCCATAGTGACACAATTGTATGGAGACTTTACTTTCAATGTCTTAACAGACCACTATAAAATTACAACACATTAATGATAACATAACAACTAAACTGATTTAAAACCTGATAATACCATGATCATCTGATGTGGCTTAGATAAGACTGACAAAGACATGGACGGCGCATAATATGGTCAACAATCCTTGGACGAGCAGGTTGAAATTATGGGTAGAAATCAAGGTGAAATGTTGTGACTAGGAAGATGTGGTGAGCTGTGTTGGAGAATATACGCAACAGAGATGAAAATGATGAGTCCAAGTCAGGAAGGAGGATTCCAAACTGAGCACCATATATCCTTTCAAAGATCAAAGTAAATTAGGTGATAAACCTGATTAGATCCATATCCTCAACAATGAAAAAGATAGCAGGATGCTTAAATCGATTGGCGCAAAGACTGTATATTTGGCAGAAATAAACCGTGTCAACATCAATATGACTGTTAGTACTCAGGTACATATAGTAGCAAATTAGCAGCATGCATGTAATGATATTGATAGTGCATCATCAGGCACTATATATGATGCTTATCAAACAATAACCATGAAACTCTGACAGATTCCTCTGTCCTAAAGCCATTATCTACACTCCAAGGTTGTATACAATAATAACACCTTTTCTGTATACCTTGGAATGATTCAAACTAGTCACTTTCCTCCTTCCATAAATGTTTGAAAAGATTATAGGAAGAGAATCGACCTTGCTCTGATGCCAAATGAAGAGAAGCTCTCAGATTTTCAATGTATTCTAGGTCATATAATTCAATACGGCACATTACAATTATATAGAAGAAGCTACTCCTATACTTAAGGAGGTTGCACTAACAACTCTCCCTATAATAGATCTATCCACAAACAACTCAACTAATACAATACGTGAGTTGTTTCAACAACTCACCCAATATAATAATCACCCAAACTTATAAACATAAATGTGGAGCACTAACTAATTATATTTCCTAACAAAATCTACATCTAACCATCGAAAACCACTATAAAATCAAAATTGAATACTGCAAAATCACATATAACCTATTTCACAACCCCCTTAACCATCGCACATCACCCCCAAAAACTTAGCAAACTATTTACCTGAAGCCAAAACTAAACAACCCTATTTGGAAGTGGTTTTAACCACTCTACCCTTCCAAACCCTAAAAAAACCAAATCGCCGACGATTTAGGTAATCGCCAGCGATTATAAATAAGAGTTTTTCATCCATCATCCAAGATCCTCAATTTCAAATCTTAAGCTATTGCTTTCAATTTTTCTTCTAGCATCCTGCACATCATCACTTAGTACCAAAATATCAAAATTATCAGTAAGCATCATCATCAATATTCATCAAGCCTTTTCAAATCCTTTTAGAGCTTCTGTGGATCATTTTTTCAACTTTTAACATGCAGACTCACTAACCATCTCAGGTCATCTTCGAGCAAGGTTTGAGACTTATTTTAGCTCCATTATAACCTCCAAGTACCTCTTGTATATTTGTTTACCACTTTTTCATCATTTTCATTTGAAAATCAACCTAAACATTAATCATAAACTTCAAACATGTAATTTTATTAAACTATCAAAATTCACCTAAATCGTCAGCAGTTGGCCTAATCCCAATTATTCCTGTCAATTTTACCCCCTTGTCAACTTTATCATTTTTTATAGATCTATCATATATGTTTCTATCATTTTGGTTACTTCTAACATGTATTTGAGAATGGCTTTCTGTTAGATGGCAAAACTTGGTCAATCACACGAAATCACAAGCATTCATTCAATTCCAATAGTCAAATAATGTTTCTATTGGGAACAATTCGACATCATCTACGAATTGAGTCTATGTGCAATCTGATTTTCTGAAACCAAACAAGAAATTGAAGATCATATTGAATTCCTTCATGACATCAAACATGAATCTTTCAAATTCTGGTATAATTAATTCAAATGCATACATATTACATCCACACTTTCCTGGGCCACATTTGAAGTTGAACAGGACCTGTCATTTAATCTTGAATTCTAGTCATCTTTATCTATTATCATTTTATCTATATATCCTATATCCTTTTATCGTTTATCACTTATCCATTACAATTCACTTGATTGTTTACAATGCAAGTTGACATCCTTCGAGGAAGCCCTTTCGATTCTTGGAATCGGCCTTTGCCGAGAAGCTCTCTTATCTATCTATCTAATCCATTTTGTTTAGTTTCTTTGAGCGCATGTTTCTTTGTAGGACAATAGCTTCTACACACTCTTAGATGGAGCGTAACTTCCATCAACATCAAGCATCAACAACCATCATCTATGGTTATCCTTAAACCCCACGTCTTTTGAGGTCAATCTATTTTTATTATTTCACTTTGTTAATTCAAGTATGAAGGTAAAAACATCTCTGAACACTTCTTGTGCACATTTATTTAACACAAGCATACATATTTATAGGTGAAGTTTCTCCTTTAATCAAGGATCAACATTCATATTCATTCTCAGGATAGTGAGTCATTAGAACAACTCGAGTATCCACTTACACAATATGTTTGTAATATTCTAACAACTAACATATAACAATTAACTACTAATGAATAACTACTCACATAATTATTCATTTTACAATATTCACCTAAAAATGTTAATAATAATGCGAACACTAACATTTTTTTTCCTAACAGTTATCAACCACTCTTAAAAATCACTTGCCCAATAACAATTATTTTTACTTACACATCTCACATGAAATGCTAATTCCCAACATTTCACCGTTAGTGTGAACATGAGAGAAACATAATCACACTTCCTTCAACAACGTGCTACCTCTGCATGCTCATGATTTTGGTACATAACTCGAAATGAAGGTAGAGAAGGAACTAATCAAATTATCCTCGACCATGCACTGTTGGGAACTAATCTGACTTACCCCATGTGGGAATCACAAACAAGAACCATCTACTTATAAATCATTCATTATAGGGAACAAATATTACCTAATTAGTATGGGAAATCAAGCATGAACCATCTGAATAGCCTTCAATAGTTTTACAAAGCTTGACCACAAACCTAGGTATGAACCCCAGTTCATTCTCTTCAAGTATCATAATGCAACTTTATCCTTGTGATTTTTTTTTTCACCATGATTTTTATATCAAGAGGTTACAAAGGAAATAGTTTCTAATCTCACAGGATTCAAGATAATGGAAATGGAATATTTGTGTTATATTCCCCCCGCCCATAATGTGAAATTTCCATTTATTCACACAAAATAAACACTCCGAAGCACACCATACAAAAAAGGGACACTGAAAATAAAGCACACAATTGAAAAAATGCCACTATAGCTTCGTGTGGCCCCATCTTTGGTGATTGATGAGAGGATGTTGATTTTCATCCTTCTTACTGTGCCTCCATCCTCCAGTAATGTTTTACTTAATCAACAGACTGGAACTTGAAGCTCATGGCTTTCCACGTCGTGTTTATTCTTATCTCCCCTTGCAGTATGAAAGACATATTATTTTATGGCGTCGTGTTACATCAAAAATGCATCCATGAGGATTTTTTTTCGAATTTTTGACCATGCCTCATAATTGAGTCTTTTCACTACTAATGACAATAGATATGACAATACAAAAGGAATTCAAATTTTTATTTGACTAGACAAAAAATGATTAGAAATATGAAATCCAACTAAATATTGGATTTAACCTAAAACTATAACTTTTAACAATAATTGACATTGATATGCGATAACTTCGACGATTAATAAACTTGACAAGTAACAATGACTTTATAAAGTCACATCTCAATTTTTTTAATACACTAATGACACAAATGAACTATTTTAAGTCTCTACTTTGATAATAACAAGATAAATGCTTGACAGACACAAATAGACTATAACTATTTTATAATGACTTGACAGGATGACACTATTTTAAGAATTTAAAATAATGACTATGACAATTAATAACACTAATAATTAACTCTAAACAAAGACATTATCAAGACTTCAGACTAAAAAATAAAATTTCTAAACTTTGGACTTGATGAATTGATACTTTAACACCACACAATGACTATTGCATGCAAAGCAATTTCAGTATTAGTGGGAAATGATGGATTCAATGAGAGGATCAAATTGCATGAGACAAGTTTCATATAATCTCATGATATTCATGAAATACAAAATGCATATGAATTCAAAGATATAAACACAAAGATAATGAACATTCCAGATCTGCTGAAATGAAAGATCATGCATACAAACCACAATTAATAGATCCTCTCAGGAAGTAAAGAAAAATGTTCTTTGAAAAGATATGAAGTTCTCTGAATTCTCCTACGCCTCTGGTAAGATTTTCCATTACACACGGCAATAACAAAATTGATATGCCCCTCAAACAACATCAAATCTTCATTGATTCCAAACTCGAACTATTTAGCTCTAATACCAAATGATAAGTTTGTTTCTAATTTAAACAATATAACATTATATTAATCTCACATTATTTATTGAAAATAATTACAAGCACATATATATACTACTTAATAGGCTTAACAACTACATCTAATGTATCCCTTAAATCACTCTAACAAGCCTACTAATTGGTGTTCTCAATCCCTTGCCCAATAAATATTATTTTGACTTACATATATCACATGAAACACTAATTCTAACATTTCCCCCCCATCTTTCATAAAATTATTAGAATAGAAATATAATTCTTATAATATAAATTTATTTCTATGCTAGTGGTAGACTTTACTAAAATTGGACTTGAATGCTACAATAAATAATTCTAACAATGATTTAGAACATTAACAATAATAGAAAATTAGTCAATATAATAAACGAAGATACGTGTGCAAAGATTTCACATCATGTTTAGAACTACAATTTCAAGTAGATGTTTTTATCTCCATACTAAGTCTTGAAATTTATCTTCCTATATATTTTTGAGACAAAACTTTGTCTCGGAGTTTAATCTCCATCCTCTTTCATTCCCTCTCATATTTAAAAAAATCAAACAACACCTAATAACTCACAAAATAATATGTCGGCCCTTTAAAATATGCATGTGAAGTAAATATTTTTGAATGTGTTAATTGAATGTTGGATAACACTTTTAAAATTATAGTCTCTCTTGAATAAAATCCTAAGAAACTTGGGCCAACACTAATATAATATTTGTAATCTTTATTTAGGAAAAACGTCGCCATTTTTATTTTAATGATTGAAATGGTAATGGCAAGAGGGGCAATCCTTGCTAAAATTATCTGGAAAAAAATCAAAATTGCATTGGAATCATTTCGTGGGAACTCATAATGATTTATTTTAACCTGCAAGCTGATATACGGAACATCATTCTTCATTGGAGTGTTGAAATTTAGAGAAGAATTAATATGATCTTTGTGAGTGTTGAAACAAAGTGGGATCCATTCTCTTATGTTGGGCATAACATTACTGCTGCCCCTTAATTTACACAAGTCATCAAATCTCTTAAAACCGATGTTAAGAAAGCATGAAAATCACTTGGTGCTGCAAATTAAATTGCAGAAATTAGTTTGTTGTTCATTTTGTAAATTAGGAGGTAAATAAATAAATTTCTCTCACTACAATTTCGGAAATAACAATGCTTGGAAACAAACTAAATTCAAACTGAAAGTAAATGCTATGGCTTAGGTAAATCATGTAAACTCATAATGCAGATAAATAAATGAATTACTAATAATATAATCATGCAATAAATCAAATCAAAAAACTATGGAGGGGGATAACAAACCACAAATGGGCCCTTCCTTGGGTGTTAATCCCTCTTGAGGCTCATGACTACAACTACTGAACAGAACTCAAACTTTTATTATATTGGCACGAAGATTAAAACTAAAAAATACAACAACCTTTGTATTCTACATATTGTCTACTCTATGATATCTATCTAGATCTACATGCATCAACCAATTAGCTCTTCAACATTAATCATTTTCTTTTATAAATCTCATTACAATAGAAACATGAAGAAATAAAGTTCTACTAGTAGTTCCCATCAGATCAAGTAAAAGATATTAACCAAACAATATGGAGACTAAATGCATGCAACAGAATTAATCAGAAGGTGTTTACACGTCAATCACATAGCTCAAGTAACCGATCAGTTTGATCAATCAGTTCCTAAATCATGATTTTAATCAGTTAGTTCCTTTTTAAGTTGCAACACATAATCAGATGTTGTAGTTGAGTCATCTCCTAGTTCTCATGTTTTAATTTTAATTTCTTCTTCCATCGACACATGTAAACTCAAGTGTGATTTCCACATTATATGATATTCTTAGGATCACAACTTATTCCATGTGTGTGACATCCTTTGGCTGGGGATTCTTTACTGCAAATAAGTCATTTGGCTGCATGCGAGTTACTGCAAACGATCCCTTAGTTGTAGATGATTCCTTTGGTTGCAGATGGGTTGTTGCACATGGATCATTTGACTACATGTGAGTTACTACATATAAAAAGTTTCTTACAAAAAAATTTGACATATATAAAGCATCATTCAAAAACTTATTGCAATCACAAGAATAAATGTGTACTCATAATGCCAGAAAATAAAGTTAACTAGTAATAACTATATTAATTAATATTCATGCCATGAGTTTTGGTTATAATCAAATGTCTAAGCAGTATAATAGGGAAATACAAGGGAAAGTTTACAAATGGCTCAAAAAATTGCAGAAGATGATTTGTTTAGACATGGAATTAAACAAATCATCACACTCCCAGACTTAATTATTATCTAGTGTCTAAACTTATTAATAACATAACTGCTAAGAACTCATAATCTGTGACTATGTAATTGATCTCACCATGCTATAAGTTATTACTCATGCAATAAATTACATAGTTTAGAACACCATCCTTCTTTACTAAAAAAAATCCAATGACATGGTCTGATGTATCGACATGGATATAGAATGGAAATTTCCAATCAGGGCCTCTTAATACAAGGGAAATAGTTAATTGTGCTAACTATATTCAGAATCGCACACCAAACAAAGAACTTGAGTTCCATAATAATATATGATATTATTGCTCATTTGTTTGCAAAGGTTTATGTAAAGTTATTCTGGCGAATTGCTTTCATCTTAGGAGAATGGTCCTTGCTTATATAGGCAATGAATAACAATCTAAGAACCAGTCAAGGTCGTAGATCAAGCCATAAATCATGGAAAGAACTAGTCATCAAAGAACTAGTAAAGTCCATATATTTATGAGAGAACTAGACATCAAGGATCTAGTCAATACCATAGATCTAGGAAAGAACTAGTCAATACCATAGATCAAGGAAAGAACTATACCTAACAACTAGATAATATCTCCTAATATCTAAATAAATAAAAAGAAATATCTACACACATAAGTGGGTGAGGATAAATACAATAATGTACCTAGGTGAACATGAGCTAAGGTAAATACCTACTCTAACACCCCCCTCAAGTGAAGCTAGGGGCCAAAATAGAAGTGGCATGTCCACAGTATGAGCCCCGGCAACTAGGCCTGATGAGGTACTCATGTCAATATATCCATGAAGAAATCTTGAACCAAAAGAAGGAAAGAATCCTACTATAAGGAAAGAGAAAGAAGAATAAGAATGAATATGTTCTCACGAACACCCCCCAAGAACAACTTACGAAGCCCCAAGCATTCCATGCAACTCAAGGTAGCGAGGTGATGCAAAAGGCTTCGTAAAGATGTCTGCAACTTGCTGTTGAGTCGAAACGTACTCCAAGAAAAGAATGATAATAAGATTGTCTAGAAAGGAACAATAAGAAGATTGTTCCAAGCTGCGATCTCAGATGATAATAGCACACCACATTATATTTGCAAATACAGAAGAGATAAAATACCATATATGGAAATCCATCCTAATCCATAATGCTCAATACATTACAATAGAATGACTTGAATTATTTAATAAGAAAGATGTACATATAGGAGGAGAGAAGTGCAACTACTACCTAAATTAATGGTGAAGAACTCCCACTAACTGATACTGGTAGTTAAGTTAACTCTCAAAAGACTAGTAAGCTAACTCAACATAACTGAGAAGCTAACTCAACACAACTGGTAAGCTAACTCCACACAACTAGTACACCTAAGCAAGCTAACCCAACAAGTGTAGGGCTAACACAAGTGTAAGAATTATCCTAATAAATAAATAAAAGGATAAATAATAACCTACACTAACACCCTCCCGTAAGCATAGTTTAGGTGGGTGAAAAAGAAGGTGGGTTCTGGAAATAAGGCCTGATGAGGTACCCACATATTAACAACTGGGAAAAATAGACACCGTAAGGTACCCAAAACCAGTAATAACAAAGTAGAGAGGGCAAAATCCTGCTGCAAGATATCCTCATAAACTCGACTCCAAAAACTTGTACAATGCTGAAGAAGTGTGGTGCACACTATGGTCTGAATCCACTGCTCGATCATATAACTCAAAAACAACTGACACTGGGTTTCACCAGAATAGCTCCATGTAAGGAGATTGTCACTGGAGTGATGTCGAAAAGTGTAAAAACAAACACCAAACATAATTTGATCAACTGCTACAAATAGGTGTGCCATGATCCAAGAAAAACCAAGGCAACAAGGTAAGGACACGAGATCCAAATAAAAAGGAGTGCCGCGATCCAAGAAAAAGCCAAGGTAACAAGGCAAGGGCATGAAACCTGAATAAGCAGTATCAACACCACACCCTCCCATATTGCAGAATGGGTAGAGTGACACCATAGATCTGTATGACTTGTCAAAATCAACTACTTGAACACTGATAAACTAACACTGGGCTCCACCAGAATAACTCCCCCACAAGAGAGACTGTCAACATGCCAAAAAAAGTGTCGAAAATACAGATCTAAAATATCTCAACAAACAAGAGAGATATAAATGTATACACCCATAGATACAAGACTGTAATACCTAAAATTTTAGGACGTCCGAGCTCAACCGAAAATGCATCCACAAGTGATCACAACACCCTCCCAAATTTGGCACCTTATAATTGAGTGCACGTAAATAATTACAATGAGTAATAGTACCTTTTACATTTGAAATATATGTATAAAAATGTCACCAATGCATAGATCTTGAAAATATACACAATTTCAAAAAAAAAATCACCTTAATCCGAGCTACAGATCAAAAGTTATGAGCTCTACAAGGTTTTGCTATTAAAATAATATTTTAATGCTGATCTTTTTAAAAGGTACATGTGACACCCAAATGTCCAAAGGGTAAAAGAGTGCATCCACACGATACATGATTGCGACCAAAGGATAAAATCCTGCACCCAAAACCTAAAATGTCCAGAGGGTAAAATCATTGCGTCTCGGAGGGTACACGCTTAATATCCAATGGATAAAAGAATGCACCCAGAGGGTACAAATCTGCGTCAAGTGGATAAAAGACTGCATTCAAAACCAAAATACCCAGAGGGTAAAAGAATGCATCCGAAAGGTACACGCTTATATCCAATGGATAAAAGAATGCACCCATAGGGTACAGATCTGCGTCCAGTGGATAAAAGACTACATCCAAAACTGAAATACCCAGAGGGTAAAAGAATGCATCCAGAAGGTACATGCTTATATCTAATGGATAAAAGAATGCACCCAAAGGGTAAAAATCTAGGTCCAGTGGATAAAATACTGCATCCAAAACAGAAATACCCAGAGGGTAAAAGAATGCGTCCCAGAAGGTACACGCTTATATCCAATGGATAAAAGAATGCACCCAGATTTGACTGTCTCAAACCATGGTCGAGTTTACAATCGATTGTAGGGTTTTGGCACCTTCCAAATCCAATTCCGCACTCCGTTTTGCATAAAAATGCATGCTACAAAAAATTGCTAACAAATTCCATATAAATGAAAAAAATAAACCCTTGCTTGCAAAGAAAAACTTACTAGATGTCTACATCATCTATTGCTCTGATACCATGAAAGGAACGATAAAAAGATTGTTCCAAGCCGTGATCTCAGATGATAATAGCACATCACATTAGATTTGCAAGTACAAAAAAGCTAAAATATCATATAAGGAAATCCATCATAATCCATAATGCTCAATACATTACAATAAAATGACTTGAATTATTCAATAAGAAAGATGTACATATAGGAGGAGGGAAGTGCAACTACTACCTAAATCAATGGTGAAGAACTCCCACTAACTAATATTGGTAGTTAAGTTAACTCCAAAAGACTAGTAAGTTAACTCAACACAACTAGTAAGCTAACTCCACACAACTAGTACACCTAAGCAAGCTAACCCAACAAGTGTAGGGCTAACACAAGTGTAAGAATTATCCTGATAAATAAATAAAAGGATAAATAATAACCTACACTAACAAATATAAGGGCATTGCAGTTCATAGCTATGTCTGACATGTGGAAGAGTTTGCGAGAGCTACCCTCTCACCTGAAATGCACCTATGTATGGTGTGCACTCCTATTAAAACATACCATCACAACACATAGATGGTCATGCAAAAACAATGACGTGTTGCAATCTTGGGAAAGGACCACTGGAGGGATATTCTGTCAGTGCCGAAGGAGTTAGAGTTTGGCAGAAGAATCTCCTGACATACCTCTGTATCGTTGCCGCTGGAAGATTTAAGATGATTAATTTGTTTCGTTGGAGGTCAACCTAAATTACCACCCAGAACTGAGTTCATCTAGTTTCCAATAAACTATACCTGTGTAGACATCATCATGTAGTTGATTTTGCCTTATATGCGACCACCTTCTGCAAGCAAAAATTATGCACCTTGCATACGTGATTACAAACCAAGCTTTATCTACCAGTTTACATGAATTAGTAGGATGAAGTGCCATTAACATTATACAGTATTCAAGGTCCTTCACAGTATACCTCCATGCAGTCATTATACATTCACCAACACTCCACCAAAGATGAGCAAGACAGTCCCTCTTGAATATAACAGGTGCATTAGATAAGCCAAATGGAATTAAATTCGTAAGAGAAAGAAAATGTGATAAGAATCAACAAACTGTGAAGTGTAGTTTTAAATGTTTTAAATGGCAGTCTGAAAAATGTTGAGAAAAATTGTGTATTTGGCAAGTTATAGTGACTATTTCTTTGATGGCAAGAAAATACTTAGTTTACTCAGCTAAAAGTGTCCCAGTACATGATCAAGGGAAATTGTCTGTCCAAGCTCATCAGACTCCTTTGTGGAAATTGCATTGAGCTCTCTATAATTCTATGGAGATTCCCAATCAAATTTCCAGTTCTTTTTTAGTGTTCAATGAGAAGTTGAAGAGACCCATTGACTGTGTTAGGATTAGACACCTAATTACAACATCCAGAATTGGCTCTTCAGTTCTATGAGTCGATAATGTCCTTCACTATTGGGTTTAAAATCAAAAAAGGCTACCTGAAAAGTTTGTAGATGTATGTAATATAAATGGTATGAGTCCGAAAACTTTGATATTGAATACCATGCATTTTCACTCGATAATTACCATGCAAATTATGCTTTGTAGTTTTATACAAGAGATACATATGTTTCACCGGATTCTTGAGCAAATTAATGAACCAAATAAGGGGTGATAGACCAAGGAGGAATATACCTGTTTGTGATTTCGGTTGAAGGTTGTGCGTGTGTTCTGATTTCCTGATCCAATGTTTATTGCGAATAACTCCCTTTTGTACTAGGAGGAACTACCTGTAAAATGAAAAATAATATGACCAACAAGAGTTAAACAAAACATTGAGTGGACTACCTAACAGAAGCTAGATCCGGGAAGCGTGATGCTTTCTAAACAGGGTGTCAATCCACTTTTTAAATAACAATATTAATGCTATCCAAAATCAAACATGAAATAACAATCTTATTGGAATTGAAATGATTTAGGTATCTCATACAAAACATAATAAGAAAGGTCAGATAGAAGGTGATTGAGGTTAAAATGGATCAGGTGATGGGCTGGTATTGGGTTGCACGTATGGTACAGGCTCTGGGTAAGGTCTGGTAAATATTAGGAATGATTCTTGTGTTATTAGGAAATGGGTATGAGCTCGCTGGTCTGAAGGTATAGTTTCCAAACACAATAACCGGCATGTCGGTTGTGTGACTGATGCTCGGTTTTTCAGGAGAATGACCTGACGTCGGTTGGCTAACCGACGTTGAGTAGGGGCAGTTAATAAAAAGTCTCTTAGAAACTTGGTCTTCAGACCTCTCTGTGATTGCAAAAAGGTTGGAAATGGTGAGGGTAATGTTGTAAAATGTCCTTGGAGGCTTAGAGATGATTAAAAAGGATAAAACTAGGTGAAATGGTCAAGTATGGTAGGGTGATAGGTTGGTAGGAAGAGGGGAGTGTACGAAAGTGGAGAAAGATAAATTACAGAGCTGAATAATAAATCTTACTGAAATAAAATGGAAATAAATGAAGAGATGTTAGGTACTTACTGAAGAGTAGGTTTGGAGAATGTCGGTGATGAGGACGGTGATGGCAGAGATCTGGAGAGAAGAGATGTTGTGTTAATATCATGAAATTTCAAACCTCCATGCTTCTCTATGTGAATACATGATCGTGAAGAAGATGATGAATGCCAATGGTTGTTGGTAGTGCTCCCATATGTTTTCTTTTTCCTGAGTGCTTCATAAATTTATAGTGCTCCAAGTATCTGTTCGTATGAGGTCCTGAATTGAATGACCAACCTAGGTAAAGGCTTTTGGAAATGTATTTAACATAACCAGTGGTAGTTAGATGATTGGCATTGGTTGAGATATAACCGTCGTCGATCAAGGAGGGAATATCTAGGTTGGCCAAAAATAGCTTGATTGTTGTTATTTTTGGTGTGGTCTCCAATCTTCATCCGATTCTTGAGTGATATATCACAGAAGGATAAGTAAGATTCCTTTTAGGTTTGTTAATAGGAGTTAATTCTAGGTTTATACTAATTCCTAGTTGGTTAGGATAGTTTTAGACTCTGTCTTAGATCATTAATGAGGTTTGAGTGAGGTGGCTAGGTGAGGTGGTTAAATGAGGATATTAATTAATTTAATTAAAATAATTAATTCAATTAACATGTGCACTAGGGGATATGAATGGGTAGGATACGGTTAATTTAATGAATGGGGTTTTAATGGAAGTATGACCCAATTTTGGTTTCTACAAGGAGAGAAATCAGATATTGCTCTTGTTGTATGCTTAGCATTTTGTTTACATTAAGTGGCCTTCCTAGATTTATTTCCACTTGTTTAAAGAGATCAATCATTGAATATAAATTGTTGCTTACAGGATTTAGTATACAATCATGGGGAAGAAGTTAATGAAGGATGCAATTCTTACCTGGAATGCCCATAATGATTTGTTGTGGTAGAACTTGGTTCACATGATAGTTTAGAAATGGTAATATACCATCCACTTCTTCACTCCTTCCATAGTTGTTTTGCATGACATTGGAAAGAGAGACATCTTCTTCTTGCTCCTAAATTATAATTGACTTCCCTAGGACTATGAGCTACTACACAAAATTTTGATCTTCTTCTAGTTCCTCAACCCAAATGGTTTGATCTTCTTCATTCAATGGTTGTGCAAGAGGATAGAGCATAAGATTTTTAGTACAACTTCCATTAGAAATAATCATATTGTCAGACCTACAACCTATGAATGCATCAGTATTATCCAACCATAGCCTTCCAATGATGATAGGGTATCCTCCTAAGATTTATTTTGGTTAAAGAACAATAAATTCGGCAGGGTACTCCCAAGAGTCTACCACTACCACTATGTCCTCAAGGAATCCTTCAGGTCTCATTGTTGATGTATCTATAAGCTGTAATATTGTAGTTATTGGCCTTAATAATCATAATTTTAGATCATCCATAATCTATTTTTTCATGACATTGATGGTTTCCCCCAATTCAATCAAAGAGTTTTTATTATTGTGTCATTAATTATAATGTTTACCAAAGGACTTCCTAGATCTATGTACTTGGAAAAAATTGAATTTCCAAGCATAATATCAACTAGTTGTCCAATAACTTATATAGTAGATGGATCCTTTCTCTTTCTTCCTAGTTTCTTTATGCATAGGTTCTTAATCAATTTGTTATAGATGGGCACATCCTTGATGGCTTGAATCAATAGAATTTTGACACAAATATCTTTCAACTAGTTGACAAAATCAGAATTAGATTCTGATTTGAGGTCAATCTTCATTTCTTTTAATCTTTTAGGAAATGGTAGCTCGTAAGCCTACACTTTATCTTTACTGGGATTCTTCTCAGGTTTTTGTGGATCAACTTGCAGTGGATTCTTACTTTGTGCTAGACAATCCACAACAATTTTTGTTCATCTGTAATCTTTGTAATGGTGGGTCCATTCGGTGGACGAAGTGCTCTTTCTAAGAGGAGATGGATCTTATCAACATCAACAGAATAGGTAGGGTATTAAGATGGTTCAGTGGAATATGCTTGCTAAGAAACTTTATTTTTGGGATTAGGCATTGGTTAATTTGATAGACAAGTTTCTTTTGGTTGAGATCCAGGTAGTGGATTTGGCATTAGGGATTACTACTATGGATAAGGAGGTTTCTGGTAAGATTGTTGGTAATTAGGAGGTGGGTTATTCCATGTCTTCCCTCCTCTCCAAGGTTTATGCCATGATTTATGGGGTTATTGCTATTGTTGTTGGTTTGAAAATTAAGGTTGTCATTATTGTTGGTATTGGCTAGGGTATGGAGCCCAACCTTGTTACTGATTAGCCCAAGGTGGGGGTTGCATATATGGATTATTAGACCAATTTTGAAATGTTTGCATAAAGTCTTGTGACATGTCTCCTTGTCTTGGTGGCCACGATTTTATTTGAGAAACATAGAAAAAAATTCCATCTTCTATCTCCAACATCTTGAATTCAGGTGAATCCTCCTTTTCTTGTACAATGTTGGCCAATCCTCTACATCTAAAGTCATATTTCTTTCTTCTACATGCATGATAGAACTCTGTGATTGTTTCTTCTTAGTATTCCCTTTTCTTCTTGTCATGCAGAGCATCTAATTGATTGGCCATGTCATTGAAAATCCCTTGTTTCATTTTTTTGAACATGTTAATAATATATGACCTTGATATGTCCCCAATAGATTTGGTAGATGATCCACCTCTTGATCTTAAATTTCTTATTCTCTTCATAGTGGCTCTAGAGTATTTCCTGCATGCTTCACATATTTCTTCAAAGGTACTTTTTGAAATGTCTCCAACTCTTATCAGATCTAGAGCATCCATGTTCTCCTCATCGAGTCCCTTAAAATAGAGTATTTTAAGATATTCAGGAGGTAGTATTGTGTGTCTTGTCTTCTGAATGCATAACAAGAATATTTCTAGATAGTCTTCCAATGGTTCATCCTCCTTATGTTCCACTTTGTAGATTTCGTCACCTCCTCTGTTACTTGGTTTGTAATAATCTTGTTACTTTGTTAAAAAATTCTCCTTTATTCGTGCCCAAGTGGTGACAACATTTGTTCCTAAACCCATGAACCATCTCAAGGTTACATCCTTGAGTGTAGCAGAAAATAACTTTAGTGTATGTGCATCAGTAGTATAATCATACATCATGCACAAAATGTCAAAATCAAATAGAAAGGTGTTTGGGTCTTCAGTCATAGATCCATGAAAGTTAGGAAAGGCTTATAGCAGTAGCTTCATCATTTTGAAATTTAGGAACTCAAAGGTAGTTTCCCCATTTTTAATGTTTTGGTCTACATCTTCTATCATTTATGGCTGCTCAAGAGTAGCTTATGAACTTTCTCTTGGAAAGGGGTCTTCAAACAAAAAACCTTGTACTCAAAAAAGTATATCTTCTTCAAAATTCTCATAATTATATGAAGAGATATGTGCTACTTGTGGATTGGGTAAAAATCTACCATGGGAATCCCTTGGATGGTACATGCATCAACTTAGTTCAAGTCAATCAATGAAAATTAGTGGGGGTGGTTGGAGGTCAATTTCCTAAAACCAAAAGTTCTTCTAAGAAATGAAAAATCTCTCAAAAACCTTATAACTTAGCAGTATCCTTGGAAATGGTGCCAAAAATGGTGGTGTAAATTAACTTGCTACAATTAGTATGTTTTTCATTAATCTATAGTAATATAATTGTCAAACCAAGGGACCTAGAATTTTAATAATGTCAGTGTTATATGCAAAGTTACATGTATTTATGAGGTAGAGAAATAAATTGTTGTCACTACAATTCTGGACATAACAATGCTTGGAAACAAACTAAATTTAGACTAAAAGAAAATGTTATGGCTAAAGTAAATCATGTAAACTCAAAAAACAGATAAAGAAATGAATTATTGTTAATCTAATCATGCAATAAATCAAATCAAAAAACTATGGAGAGGGATAGCGAACCACAAGTGGTCCCTTCCTTGGGTGTTAATCCCTCCTAAAGCTCATGACTAGAACTATTGAACAAAACTCAGACTTTTATTATATTGGCATGAAGATTACAACTAGAAAATATAGCAACCTTTGTATTCTATGTATTTTCTACTCTCTACTCTCTATCTATATCTACATGCATTAATTGATTAGCTCTTCAACATTAATCCTTTTCTTTTTTTACATCTCATTACAAAAAAAGCGTGAAGAAACAAATTTTGACTAGGATTTCTCATCAGACCAAGTAAAATATCTTAACCAAACAATATGGAGACTAAATTCATGAAAAAAAATTAATCAGCGAGTGTTTACATGTCAATCACATAACTTAATTAATTGATCATTTTGATCAATCAGTTCCTAAATCATGAATTTAATCAGTTAATTGCTTATTTATTTGCAACCCATAATCAGACATTGGAGTTGATTCATCTCCTATTTCTCATGTTTTAATTGTAATTGCTTCTTCCATCAACACATGTAAACTCAAGGGTGATGTCCACATTCCACGAGCTTCTCAAGATTATGACTTATTTCATGTGTGTGACCTCCTTTGGCTGCATGTGAGTTGTTGTGGAAGATCCCTTAGCTGTAGATGATTCATTTGGTTGTGGATGGGTTGATGCATATGAATCCTTTGGTTCCATGTGAGTTGCTACATATAACAAGTTTCTTGTAAAAAAATGTAACATCATTCAAACACTTATTACAATTAAGAGAATAAATGTGTACTCAAAATGCCAAAAAAGAAAGTTAACAAATGATAACTATATTGATTAATATTCATGCCATGAGTTCTGGGTATAATGAAATATTTGAGCAATATAATAGGGAAATAGAAGTGCAAGGCTACACATTTCTCAACAAATTACAGAAGATGGGTTATTTATAAAGGGAATTAAACAACTCATCATCACTCAAGGATCTATATGAAAAATAACCAGTGTATAAGAATATTGATCCCTTGATGTAGTTGTTGAATAATAAAATTAATGATGTTGAACATGCATATTAATACATTTCCAAGATGAAAACTTTGTGCTTAAGAATATTGTATTATAGGAAGAAAAATCAATGATGATATGCTCATCTTCATATTCTTGAATGGATTTTAATTCCACCCATATAAAATATTTTGAATGTTGTAACTTAGTGATAAGATCGATAATAATAACATTTGATTACATCTATGAATTTCTCACTCAATATTAATGATAGTTCACAAATTTTAAAAATAAATCTACAAAAGATGTTTACTCTACAAAGGTAGAGAAATACGTGATAGGGAAGAGACATGAGCAACCTAAGCATTTTTGGAAGCATTCTTTGAGAAATTTTTAGAAGAATTCTTCAAATAACTCTCTGAAACATTCTCCAAATTACTATGATAAGCATAAACACTGACATAAACATAGAAATTCTTCTCAGTCCAATGGTCACTCAAGTGACTCTTCCTCATATTGCAATTTCATGGAAGTCACATAAGATAGCTAAAATGTTATAATTATAGCGGTATAAAATGTTATGATGATTTATGTCCTTCTAAAAAGTAGAAATAAAAACATAAAAATAAAGAAGAAGCACATTATCTTGTGCACTCTAGTGGTACTTCTAGATACTACAATTATTTTGGTTATTTTGACACATCCTTTGACGAGGAAAGAAACTACAAGAATGCAACATCTAGTCTAAATGGATGATAACATGTTCTTAGTACACAAAGATTCACCTATCTTGAGTGAGTTGATAACTCAAAGATCAGGTTATGTTATATTGCTAGTTTTGGTGTGTTGTTTTTATCCAATTTTTTGTTTTAGTTATTTAATATCATTTATGAGAAGAAAAAAAGGTTTGTTTAGTTTATTTTTTTGATATAAGGACTTCTCACCTTTTTTTTCTAGGGGGAAGAGACTATATTGGCCTTTGATCAATTATTGATGACTGACTGTATGAGTTTATGTAATGAAATTACTTAGATAAATATGAATATTAACATTAATATAACACCAAAGCACACCAAGATATAGATAAATGATCACAATATGTAAGTATAATGACTTAGCCACTTTGAGGGGCCAACCTTCAAACAATACACTAAGACTCAAGTGCTCAACATGATGATAATATAATACTCTATAACTCCTAGATATACCCTACTATATACTATGCAAAGCTCCAAGGATGACCCACTAATCATATGAAAGCATAAATAAATATGATATGACATGATTAGAGATTACGTTAGCCATATGTTGGATATCCATATCCTGATCTATGACCTAGGGTTAAGGGAGTAGTAGTTGAAAAGGAGTTGTTATCACTAATAATGTTGAGAAAAGGGTGGTCAAAATCACTAGGCATCAAGGAGATATGTTATACACAGTACCGAATAATCATTAAGTGATCATTTATATGAAGCCTTGTATGGATTGATGGATTTGAGAAAACCTTGATTTTTCTCATACTGTAATATGGGAAAATAATGGTTAGAGGGGATGAGCATGGTGGTGGGATGTTATTCATTCATGCCATGAATTATGGAGTAAAGAGATTCTATGTGAAGCAGCGTCATTTGATCATAACCACAATCTATTGTGTTAAGTTACAATTGCAAAAGAACTATTGGATGACTTCATACTCATATTTTTTGGATCATCTTCATATGTACCCTATTGAATCAATGGGGTTTTGTTTAGTCATTTGATCTGAAGTGTTATGAGGCATTCATATCAATTAGACACCACCATTATTAGTTTCTAGTAGGTAATAATTGTTATTAATTAAGTAATTACATGTGGATGAATCCCGTGTGCATACAAGATTTGTAAGTTTCTCATAGAAATTTTATATAAAGCTTGATGTATCATGATTTAATTATCTCTCTCTCTCCAATAGGAGAGGCAAGTACGACATGTACACTAATCACTAGAAGAAATGAAAAAAAGGATTGTTTTCTTCTAAATCTAAACTTTTTGCAAAAGGATAACAATAAATTTTGTCTAAATTGACAAGCACGCATGCATGCACACACATGCACACACGCACACACCCACACACGCACCCACACACACACATTGTCTTGATAAAATATTACCTTGAAATAGTCTATTCTATTAATTAAACTATATGTTTGAATTACCTTCAATTTTTTATTACTTATGTTCTTACCTTTAGGATTTTATTTAGTCATATTCTTCAATCCCTAGACATTGATTGTATAAATTGTTATTTATATGTGTGTTTTCATGTGTTTTTTGCAAGGGTAAAAATCAACGATGAAACATGACAACTTAACCCTAGTGTCAAAATTTTCTTGAAAACCCTCCTGAACACCCATGTAGATCATTTTTTCTTCTCTGTCATGCATATGTGTTGTATATAATTTCTCCATTATTTGAAATTTTGAAACAAGGTAACTCATTCCATTTGATGCAGTGCTTATAAAGATGGATCCTTCATTAGGCCTAGAAAATCTATTTTTAGCCTTCCCGAGACAAGTGTGCATCCTCTTGTGTAGAGTTGAAAGATAAAAACCATTCGAGAGTGTTCTTGAATATTTTTGAGAGTGATAGAATTGGCTTAGGAATATTTAGGAAGGTTTTGGAGGTTTAGAAACAAGAACAGTGAATTGTTTTTGAGGGTGAAGGAGTTTGTAGTCTATAATGGCACTTGAGTTTCAATAGAGGATTCAGAGAGCTCCTTAAGGATTTAGGAGTAAAAATTAGTCATTGAAAAGATAATTTAACCCTCTACATGATGGTACTTTCATTATATTCACAAGACCCAAGCGCTTCTCAAGGAAACTCAATTTGTGCTTACTCATCTTGTTGTCTTGAATGAAAAAGGGGGAATTTTTTGGAGGAGGAATAATAAAGTCTTGAAAACCATCCCATTGATTTTGGAATGATCTCAAGATTCAAAATGATATAAAATTTTGCATGAAATGACCACCTAGAGCCTTGGGAAAACTGCTCTCAAGTTTCAAGGACTTAATCATTTTCTCAATTACTTCAGTGGCGGGTTTTATTGTCCCGACTATCCCAACTATCCCTAGGACAGTGGGGACAAGAAACTACACCCCTTCCCTTCCATATCTTATTTTTAAGTCATCCTCACAAGGCCCAATTAATTTTCAAGGCAACTTGATTTTCACAGATATACCCTATGGTCCCAAATGAAAAATGGTCATTTTTTCAAGGAGGCATAATCAGGTCTTAAAAACCATCCCATTTATCTTGGAATGATACTAGGAGTCAAAATGATATAATTTTTTTATGAAAATACCTCTTGGAGCTTCGGGAAATGTGTTTTCAACTTAGCCATTTTCTTAGTTAGATGGGTGGCAGATTCCAACTGTCCCAACTGTCCCTTGGACATTGAGAACATTGGAGACAAGAAAATGCACCCCACTCTTCAGCCCCTCCTCAAGATTCTTCATGTGACCAAATTTTTAGCCCACGAGCCATTGAAACCCTACTTCACTCCTTATCTACTACCACTTTAAATTTGATTATCAGATGACCCTCAAAGCATGAAAATGCATAACTGTCAAGTGTTTTTCATGGAAGACTTCATGCCAAGATGTTCAAAGCTTCAAGCCATCATTAATGGTTGCCATGATTGGTAGTGTAGGTTATTATTTATCCTTTTGTTTATTTATTAGGATAATTCTTGCACTTAGGTTATCCCTACAATTATTGGGTTAGCTTGCTTATATGTACTAGTTGTGTGGAGTTAGCTTACTAATTGTGTTGAGTTAACTTCCTATTTATGTGGAGTTGGCTTACAAGTCTTATGGAGTTGACTTGCAGTATCAGTTAGTGGGAGTTATTCGCCACTGATCTAAGTAGTAGTCACACTTCCCTCCTCCTATATGTACATCTTCATTATTGAGCTAATGCAATGTATTGTAATGTAATAATGGATTATGATGGATTTCCATATATGATATTTTAGTTATTTGTTTGCAAATCATTTTGTAAGGTTATTCTGACGAATTCCTTTTTGCTTATTAAATTTGGTGTGTTATTACCATATGAGATTTTCAATGCTTGGAACAATATTTTTATCATTCCTTTCATGGTATCGGAGCAGTAGATGATGTAGACATCCATTTATAAGTTTTTTACAAGAAAGAGTTTACTTATTTTCATCTATTTTTGGAATTTGTTAGCACTTTGTTGTAGCATCCATTTTTATGCAAAAAAAAGGGCTCTGTTGGATTTGGAAGGGGGAAAAACCCCAGAAACAACTGTAAACTTGGCCATTGAAGGAGACAATTTTTTTTAGTTTGTTTTGGTTTTGCAGAGGTGACACAAATACGTACAAATTTGCTTGGAAATTCATATTGGGGAAGCAAAAAATCTAGAAAAATGATTTCTAGGTTTTTTCTTCCACTTTGCAGAGTTCCTATTTGGAGAGGATATGGAAATCTTAGAAATTTTTGTTGGGGAATAAATTGTGCCATGGAAGAAAAAAATCCAAAAAAATGGTTTATGTTTTTTTTTGGATTTTTGACATTTGATATTGGGTTTTCTCTTCCACTTTGCAGAGTTCATGTTTTGCGAGGGTGTAGAAATATTAACATTCAATTATGTAGGGAAATCTGTGTCGGCGAGGATGAAAGACTAGAAAAAAAAATTCTAGATTTTTATGGTTTTTTTTCTTTCATTTTGTAGAGTTTCTGTTTAACGAGGATGTGAAGATTTGAGGATCTGTTAAGAAATATGTATCAGGGAGGCACAATGTCTAGAAAAAACATTTTCTGGGTTTTTCATGTTTGGTAATGGGTTTTTTCTTCTTCTTTACAGATATCCTTTGTGGTGATAATTTGGGGATCTTGTAGATCCATGTTACCTCTAAGGATCTTGAAAATCAGTAATGATGAGGTGGAAAATTCAGAAAAAAAAATTCTGGGTTTTTCTAGGTTTTTCACATTCAGTATTGGTTTTTTTTCTATTTTGTAGATACAAAATTGGAAAAATTTCTCCAGAAAATTTAAATTGAGGAAGAGTGAAGGAAAAAGAGATTTGATGTTTTTTAAAAATAAATATTAAAGAACAAAGCAAAAAAAACTTGTAACTTTTAATAGGCCACTCGAAATTGAGTGTCATTTTTTAAAAAGTTCTTATTTTTTCATGTTTGTTCCATTAGAACTATTTATTTTGATAAACACACTAAAATTATAAAATGTAATTATTGTAACATGCACTCAATTATAATGTGCTAACATTTATATCTCTCTTGTTTGTTGAGATATTTTAGATATGTATTTTCAATAGGAATGTTGACAGTATATCTTGTGGGGGAGCTATTTTGGTGAAACCCAATGTTATTTTGTCAGTATTTGAGTAGTTTTTTTTACCAATCACACATATTTGTAGTGTCACTCTACCCATTCAACAGTATGAGAGGGTGTGGTGTTGATCTTCATTCTTCAGGTCTTGTGTCCTTTCCTTGTTACCTTGAGTTTTCTTGGATCATGTGACTCTTATTTCTTTAGATCTTGTGTCCTTGCCTTGTTGCATTGGTTATTGTTCTTGGATCGTGGCACACCTATTTGCAGAAGTTGACCCTGCTTCTTCAGGTCTTGTGTATTTTCTTTGGTACCTTGGCATTTTTAGATCATGTCACTCCTATTTATTTGGATCTTGTGTCCTTTCCTTGTTTCATTGGTTATTATCATTGGATTATGGCTCACCTATTTGTAGCAATTGATTGAATTATGTTTGGTGTTTTCTATTGGTGTAATATTTTACCCACCTTGTGGCTTTACCTATATGGTCTAATTTAGATTTCTTAGGTCATAATAGGTCATTAAAGGGAAATGTACTTTAATTCATTTTCTATATCTTCATTGAGAAGTTACCTTTTTGGGTGACCTAATTTCTCACTATATATTGTACCTTCCTATGTACTTATTTGGGTAATGAAGGCTAAACACTTAATGAAGAGTTAGATTTCTCATGTATGTGTTCTTGTTGTAGAAGTATTTTTTCTTCATCATTCAATTATTTTTTAGATCTTATTGCTACATACAAGTTTATTCGTGCATTTGATCTTATCCAGTACCAGTCCTTGATTGTGACCTGCTCATATATGGTATGAGAGAAATTTTGGTAGCCGAATGCCATAACCTTTGTGTGAGATATTGCATTCTAGATTTTTTCATTTTTTCATTGATTTTGATTTTCAAGGGTTCGGTGGGGTTTCTAGAAAATCCATGTAGATCTATTCCTCTGAAGTCTCTACATGAAAAATGGACAGAGTCATTGACTTCAAAATTAGCAAATATGTGCAAGTTTATGCTCTAATAGAAAAATCTCTGCTGGATTTTTCTAGGTTTCTCAAATAACTTAGTGGGTATTTGTTATTTTGTATGAGAAACTTGAGGTTTTCTCATATCTGAAGATTTTAGGGTTTGTAAGCGTTTTCTTCAAATTTAGAAAATTCGTGCAAACTTGAACTCAAATAGAAAAATCCCTTTTGGGTTTTTCTTGGTTTTTCGAATAACTTGGTGGTTATTCTCTATTTTTTACGAAAAACTAACCATTTTTTCAGATTTAGAGGTTCCTTGCATTTTTCTCATTTATAGCATTTTGGATTCCAACACCTGATTTTCACATTTCGTATTCTAACACCTGCTTTACACATTTAGAATTCCAACACCTTCTTTTCAAATTTCAGATTCTGACACCTACTTTGCACATTTCAGATTTCAATGCCTGCTTTGCACTTTTTAGATTCTAACCCCTGCTTTGCACCTTTCGGGTTCCAACCCCTACTTTGCATCCCCTAAAATCTGATTTGGCATAAATTTCAATTGGATTCTTTGTTTTAGGTGTCATTTTTTTTAAAGTGCATGTTTTTTCATGCTCTTCATATTGGAGGTATCCTCATTCTTTAAAAATTTGAACCTCTATAAGTTCAGGAGGTGTAATGTGTGAGCATTTTTTACTTGTGATTTCCTTTTTATCTTCTACACAATTGTTTGATAATAGATATAAACTCTGTGACACCACTCACGCCATTTAACTATCTTGAATGGAATTCCAAAATACAACTCATTTTGAGGGGTAAGGGTCTACATTGGATAACAATGAGGCTTGAAATATAACCGAATTCAAATTCAGACAAAATGAAATTTTTTAACCGTTGTGATGAAGCCTTTGGGTTATTGTGTCTATCAGTGTCTTTGGATCTTCTCTTTCATGTTGATTCTACTAAATCTCCCAGTGAAGTGTGGACCACATTGGAAAGTATCTTTGGGAAAACAAATGAAATGAGAGCCCATGAACCAGAAAATTAACTCATTAGCTTGAGCCCCACCAACTTTGACACACTCAAGGACTTCTTCACAAAGTTCAAATCAGTAATATTATAGCTAAAGGAATGTGGAATTCATAAAAAAATACTCTCAACTCATTCTTTCTATCCTTTCTGAATTGGTTCTGGATTACTCAGTTTTTGTCTCCACCTTCCATGCCACCAAGGATGCACTTGGATCATGATGGAAAATTCCTTCATTTTACATGTTTGTTGATCTGTTGACTAGGGAACAAGATACGTTGATATAAATGGGCACTTTGAAGTCTTCCAAATCACATTCCTTGATTGCAAGAAATGTGAATCCTAAGACTTATAACAACAAGGAGAAAAAACAAGAGCAGAAGGATCAGAAACCATCACAACCAAAAGCTTACATTGAATCCTCCTCCTCTGAAGCTAAACCTAAGAAGGAAAAGGTAAAGTGTGCTTATTGCAAGAAACTTCGCCATGATGAACAAAAATGTATGAAAAAGCATATTTACCACCTTACTCATCTTCTCGAGAAAAATAAGATAGGGGTCCCTGAATCTATGAAACAAAATTCATCTAACCAAGAAAATTCTAAGGAAAAAGAAAACAGTAAAGAGAAGAAGAAGGGAAAATATTTAGTGGCACTAGTGGCTCTGACTTCATCTTAGGTCATTTCTACTGGTGCTTCACACCACATGGGTTCCTCAAAGGTTCAATTTTCTTTTGTGAAACCATAAAATATGTCTTTAATCACACTGGGTGATGACACCCCTGTCATAGTTGCATGGTTTGGATCAGTAGAAGTAGATGGCAGAGCATTCAATAATTTTCTAAGTGTTCCACCACTTTCCACCAAATTTTTGTTAGTTTACCAGAACCCTCACATTGGGAATGACGTGAGAGTCAAATTTAACCCAGATTCACTTATCATCAGATAGCTACATAGTAACACTACAATTCCAGAGGGAAGTCCAGACCACCAAGAACGCTTGGATACCTTATCTCATTTTTCTCAAAAATATTCTCCAACGTCCTTGCTGACTCATTTAGATGGGGTTAGAAAATTATGGCATGAGTGATTTGGCCATCTTAACTATCGCTACTTAGAACAATTGAGTAAACATGGAATGGTCTAAGGCTTGTCTAAAGTTAGTTTCTCTAAAAGTCTCTGTGAGGGTTGCGCACTTGGAAAGCATCCAAAAGAGAGATTTTACAAAGGTAAATCTTGGAGATCTACATAGGTATTGGAGTTGGTTCACATTGATGTCTCATGTCCTTTTCCCAAACCTTCCTTGACTAGGGAACAATATATTATCACTTTCATTGATGATTTTTCATGATATACTTGGGTCTATTTCCTTCATCAGAAGTCATATGTTTATGAATTCTTTTGGGACTTCAAGGTGATTGCAAAGAAACAATCAGGGAAATTCATCAAGATTATACAAACAGAAAATGGTGGAGAATATGTTAGTAACATGTTTGAGAAGTTCTGAACTACAAAAGGGATTGAGTCACAATGAACATCTACCTACAGTCCTTCACAAAATGGGGTTGCAGAATGAAAGAATAGGTTTCTAAAAGAAATGGGTAATTGTGTGCTCCAATCCAAATATTTGGCACCTGAATACTGGGAAGCAACTATTAATTGTGTAAATTACATACAAAACCATGTCCCTCATAAAGCATTGAAGGGAGTCACTCCTTTTGAAGCTTGGCATGGTAAAAAATTGTTAGTTAAGAACTTCAGATTCTTTGGATATCCAGCTATGGCTCACATCCATAAGAAGAAACAGAAGGCTATGGAGCCTCAAATTAAATCATGTATCTTTGTGGGATACCTAGATGGTATTAAGGGGTACCGTCTTCTTCATCCAATCACACATGAGTTATTCATCGAAAGGAGTGCCAAATTTCAAGAAGGATAACTAGATTCCACACCTGTCCCATCTTCACTTTCATCAACATCACTTAGAATTTCTAAGGATGAATTGACATTTCAAAGGTTCTTGAGCAAGTTCCTACACTTATTCATGTTATCGAGGACTCTTATTTGTCTAGTTATGACACTGAATATAGTGTTGGAGCTTCATCTCCTTCCACATCTATCCATGACTCGAACGATGATGAGCTTATTCCTAACACTCTCATGACTGGTTCTCATTGGGATAGGTAGAATTTACATAGTGTAGGTACTTGGATAAGGGATCCAGAAGATGTCAGATGTAAATGATCAGAGTTTAGGGATGGGCCTCATGCTTTCTTTTCCTCTTCCTCAAATCCACAAACATTTATAGAGGCTTTTGGTAATCCTGAGTCAGACATTTCTATGCATGAAGAGATTAACTCCTTAATCAACAACCACACTTTTAGATTTGACACCACTTCCTAAGGAAAGAAATATGGTTTGATGTAGGTAGATGTATCAAACCAGATATGCAGCAGATGGGTTTGTGGACAAGTTCAAAGCATAATTAGTTGCAAAAGGTTTCTCTCAGGTTCCTTGAATTGACTATTCTAAGAATTTTTCTCCTGTTGTGAACATGAACTCGATCAGACTTACTCTTTCCATTGATGTCGCTAATCACTGGGATGTTCATTGGATGGATTTGAAGAGTTCCTTTCTTCATGGTGATCTAGAGGAGGAGATCTACATGGAACAACCATAGGGTTTTTTTTCAAGTTTGTTCCTTGGTTTTAAGACTTAGGAAATCCTTATATGGTCTCAAACAAGCCCCTCAATCTTTGTATGCCAAAATGGATTCCTTCTTTCTGCATGCTTCACCTGATGTCATTCATATCCCAATGTCTATCTGTTATAGTAAGATGATTCACTTATGTTTTTGGTTCTTTATGTTGATGACCTTTTGATCACAGGGAGCTCTTCATCATCGATTGCAACGTTTAAGGAATCCCTCCACAATAGATTCTCCATGATAGAATTAGGTTTGTTGCACTCCTTACTTGGGATTTAATCTCACAGTCTCACTCAGGGATATTCATCGCACAAATGAAGTATGCTATTTATCTTCTCTCTCTTGATTTCACATGGCTGATTGTAAGTCAAATCCAACTCCCTTCTAGTATGGAGCCAAACTTGAGGCTGATTGCACTTCACCATTGATTGATGATACTTTGTATCGACAAATTATAGGAAGTCTCATTCATTTGACTCATACTTGACCTGATATTTCATATGATGTATGCCTAGCCTCCACATTCATACAGGAGCCTCATGAGTTGTACTAAAAAGTAGCTAAGATATTTCTCCACTACATTTAGGGTTGATCAGGGGATCATTTTTGAAAGTTCCCAAAACATCCCTAAATGGTGTCAGTGCAGAAGATCATCTTGAGAGCTTTCCAATGACTGTGAGAATGCGACAAACGGACATCGGGAGCTCTAGTTATGTCTTGGACAACGAGAAAGTCAACTCTAGTCAACTGGTCAATATTGGACCAATGGGACTGCAACACGTGGCGAAAAGGAAAAAAGGATTTTTTTGTTGGTTTTCGATCACCAGTCTTCGACGAGTGTAAAAATGGTACATGGGAACAAGAGGCTCAACTTTTATTACGGAGGGGAGCCCGGCCGCTGTGTGGACTATGGTATTATCGCCAACATGGTGGGTCCACAAGCCACCACGTGGCTTGCCCCCACAAGTTCGATTTGCCTATCGAGGGTAGACAAGTGGTATTTATTGCCATATTTCATTTGGAATGTCATTATATTTCTTGGGTCGAATATCATATATTACCTTTGTAATTATTTGGCATTTTAACGTCCATGTCATTTTTTATGTGTTTAGGATTTTGGGTTAGTCAACATTGCCACATTATCTCCCAACATATCCACATATTTCCCAGTAACTCAGAGTGTCAACAACAACTCACCAAAACCAACGCAAACCATTTAGGGCCAACTAATAATGCACCGGTTTCCACTTAACTCGGTGGTCAAACCTTTCCATATTGCCACCCACGTGGATAAACAACTAATACTACATAGCTCAACCCATATCACGGGCATTTCAAACAACACAAATCCAAATCCAAATACAGCTCGGCCAATATAAGTGTTGGCCAACAAAAAACCAATATAGGTGTGACCAAAATCACATGTGGTTCGGGTGGTTTGGCCTATAATAAGCATTAATCCCTCCATTCACGCGGTCAATGTGGGATATCTCACCCACATGCAAAACAAACTCTGCCATAATGCATGTCGGTTTCCACTTAACTCGGCTGTCAAACCTTTCCATATTGCCACCCACATGGATAAACAACCAATACTACATAGCTCGGCCCATATCACGGGCATTTCAAACAACACAAATCCAAATTCAAATACAGCTCGGCCAATATAAGTGGTGGCCAACAAAAAACAAATATAGGTGTGACCGAAATCACATGTGGTTCGGGCGGTTTGGCCTATAATAAGCATTAATCCCTCCATTCACGCGGTCAATGTGGGATATCTCACCCACATGCAAAACTGACTCTGCCAAAATGCATGCCGCCAGGTCTTGAACCCATAACCTCCACTACCTAAGATCAATCCGCTAACCAACTTGCCAAAGAGGGTTGCTTGGATATAAAATGGGTCACTTCCACTTATACAAGGGTGGAGGTCTGTGTAAAAGCCATAAGGAGGCAGTTTTCTGAAAACACCATTTTTGAAGGCCTTGCACTCAGATTGGGCACTCAGACTAAAAAGATAAAATGAAGAAAATTCTGAGATGATTCGAACGATGTAAGATTTGATATTTTTTGTTGATTTTTAACATGTTTTTGGAAGCTTTGAATGCAGTTTTTAACATGGATCTACAAGACAGCTAGTTGGAAAACACGAATTTCAATGCACTTCTGGTCCGAATTGTGACTTGATGTAAACATGAAAAGTGTTCAGAATTCAGAGATGATCTCAGATATATGATTTTTTTTCATATAATATTTTTAAATCTCCATTTTTAGGTATTTTTGTAACACAATTGCAGGGAGATCACATTGTGAAAACACTGTAGGAGCCACGGATCATTCTTGGGACAGTTTCTGCTATTTTTCAGAGTTCTTGGGACATTGATCAGCTCATTTACAGGTTGTGATTCATTATTGGTTGTTTTTAAGAGTTATTGTACTTACATTTCAATATTATTAATGGATCGGTTCAATCTGAACCCGGGGACGTAGGAATTTCTGAACCCCGTAAACAATCTTGTATGTTATCTGAATGTTTTCAATTTTCTGATTATTTATTTGCTACACAAGTTTTCCGCACTTCTATGGATGCATAATAATCAGAATTTAATCAATTTTTGGAGCTTAGAATACTTAGAATTGATTAAGAAAATCACGATCTTTGGAAACTTTTAAAAGTGAAAAAAATACAACACATGTTTTCAGATCAAGGGTACACATAGATCTCGGATTCACTATGGCATTGGTGTTAATATTAACTTGGCTAGATATACAGACTCAGATTGGGAAGGTGATGTTAAGAATCAAAAATCCACATCAGGTTATAGTTTCTCTCTAGGTTCTGGTCCTATTAGTTGGTCATGCAAAAAGTAGAATGTTATTGTCTTATCTTCTACCGAGGCCGAATACAGAGGAGCTATAAATGTTGCTACAAAGGCCATGTGGTTTCAAGGGATTTCAACAGAGTTTTGTATTTAGTACAAGTGACCCATAGTCATCTTCTATGAAAACCAGAGCACCATCCAGATTTATAGGAATCTGGTTCAGCATCAACAGACTAAGCACATTGAGATTCACATGCATTTCATCAGAGAGATGATTCATGGAAAGGTCATTGATGTTCAATATTTCCATACATTAGATCAGGTTGCTACATCTTCACCAAACTTTCACTGAGAGTAAAATTCTTCACTTATGACATCTTCTCAAGGTGTGAAACACATCATCATTGTCTTCAAGGGGGATTTCTAGTCATCCTTTCTTTTTTTCTCTCTTTTTGGGGGGATTTTTTCCCACTGGGTTTTCACCTTTTCTCTATTTTATGGTAGATTTTCATTGTTCTTAGGTACCTCATCAGGCCTTATTATCAAGAACCATTCTTCTACCCACCTAAGCTACGATTAAGGGAGGTGTTGGTGTAATATTTTAGCCACCTTGTTTCTTTACCTACATGGTCTAATTTAACTTGCTTAGGTCATAATAGGTTATTAAAGGGAAATGGACTTTAAGTCATTTTATATTTCTTCATTGAAAAGTTACCTTTTTGGGTGACCTAATTTCTCACTATATAATACACCTTCCTATGTAATTTTTTGGCTAATGAATACTAAACACTTAACGAAGAGTTAAATTTCTCATCTACTTATTCTTGTTATAGAAGTACTCCATCATTCGAGTATTTTTCATATATTTTTGCTACATACTAGAACTAGTACCATTCCTTGAATGTGACCTGCTCCTTTTTTTTTACACTTTCGACATCACTCCATTGATAGTCCCCTGGTATGGAGCTATTCTAGTGAAGCCCAGTGCTAATTATTTTTGAGTTTTTTGATCAAGCAGTGGATTCAGACTACAATGCACACTAAAATTATTCACCATTGTACAAGTTTTTTGAGCTAAGATTCTTGGGGTTCCTTTCAATAGGATTTTTCTCTCTACTTTATTATTACTATTTTTGGGTAGATGTTTTATTTTTCCAGTTATTATACATGGGTACCTCATCAAGCCTTGTTTCTGGGACCCACCTTCTTTCCCGCCCACCTAAGCTATGCTTACGAGGGGTGTTAATGTAGCTTATTATTTATCCTTTTATTTATTTATTAAGATAATTATTACACTTGGGTTATCTCTACTCTTGTTGGGTTAGCTTGCTTAGGTGTACTAGTTGTGTGGAATTAGCTTACTAGTTGTGTTGAGTTAGCTTACCAATTGTATGGAGTTAGCTTGTTAGTCTTGTGGAGTTACATTAACTACCGATATTAGTTAGTGGGATTTCTTCACTACTTATCTAGGTAGTAGTTTCACTTCCCTCATCCTATATGTACATCATGATTATTGAGCTAATTCACATAATGTAATGTAATAATATATTATGATGGATTTTCATATATGATATTTTAACTATTTCTTTGCAAAATGTTTTGTAAGGTTATTCTATTGAATTCCTTTCAGCTTATTAAATGTGGTGTGATATTATCATATGAGATATTCACGACTTGGAACAATCTTCTTATTATTCCTTTTAAGGAAAACTTAATCCCTTTGCTAGGAGAATAGTTGTGAGAGAAACTGTCGCGCACAAGGTTTGAACAAGAGATTCAGATCCTTCATGAAAATTTACCACCATATGACCATGAATATGACAAGGAGATCACAGTAGATGAAGTAATATATGGTTGGTTGGTGAGTAACATTATTATTGATACATGTGTAGAAATCAATGTTCTAACATTGGATGTTTAGAACCAAATGGGAAGGCCACCATTGCAACCATCTTCTAATGTGTTGTATATGGAAAATAAAACAAGGGCCATGCCCATTAGGGTGTTAAAGGATGCTTCAATCAAAATTTAAGGAGAAAACTTTTCAGGTGATTTTGAAGTATTGGAACTCGTTAAGGTAGATAATTTCTCAGCATTTCTTGGACTTCCTTTGTGTTATGCAAACATTGCGGACTTCCACTTTTACAAAATATATATCATCTTTTAGAAAAAGGATGAGAGCGTTGCCATTCATTTGGATGAGGAAACAATTACACCTTTTACATAGCCTATCAATGGGGAGGAACTTGATATAATCTATGCACATACAGTGTGTGACCCCTGAAAATGTATAACCATCTAAAGAAGGCATACTTCATTGGGAAGACAAACAATCTATCAGTGACACTACTAGTGTTGCTTGTGAAAATTGGGCCCATAGAACTTATGAAATGGTAGGTCGTGAGGTCAAAGGAAGAGTCATTAAGATGATTAGGAAATCCATGATTAGGTGTTTGGGTAAAAACCAGTTATCCAGGTATACTGGAGAATAAAAACCTAACTCTTTCCTACACACGCTGGAAGACCAGTGGTGAACCTAATGGGATAGATGGAATATGATGGTCTATACATTACACGGGATAAAAATGTACTGTTGGGTGACATGCAGATATCATATATTAGGTTGATGCGAGGTAAGGGTATCCTTTCTAATAAGGTTTACTCATAACAGTGTTCCCTCTTTTGTACATGATTACAACGGGAACACTTCTGCTTTGGTACACATCCACAATTGCGAGAGACAATGGGTGGATGACCATGAAGCTATACCACCATCCCTTTGGGTGTAAAATTTCTACTCCAATTTGTGTGGATGCACACATGTTTGGTATGTGCATGTTGAGCTAAAGCAAGAGACTACAAGTTGGTGCAACATGACTGAAAGTATTGTTCATACCTTTGATTATTTTTCCACTAAACCACCAGTTCATGAAGCTTTAAAAATTATGAATTTAATCATGTTGGGAGATAACATGAAGGCAGAGGAACTTATGGTCCATCTCTTATGAGAACTTGAGACTGAGGCACACAAGGAAATGTTGGAAATAGAATAAACACTACTGAGGCGCGTGTGGAAAGAGAAATAAAAAGGGAAGATAGTTAACCTCATTGAAGATAATAAAGTGGAAGATTTGGAAATCAAGCATACAAAGGGTACATGCGAGGTTATGGACTCTGTAGATGAGTAGGTGTGTGCATACCATGTGCCTATGAAGGATAAGAAGGTGAATACTAACACTGAGGATACACCTAAAGAGGCTATTATTGGAGATTATTGGTCAGAACTAGAGGTTGCAAAGATCATTGAGATATTCATTGACTTCCAAGACTTATTCCCAAGGGGTTATCATGAGCTGAAGGGCGTACATCCCTCATTAGGAGAGATGAAGATTAAGTTGAAATATGGTATATGTACGGTTGAAAAGAGGCCTTATAGGATGAACCCAAACCTGTGTAAGAAGGTTGAAGAGGAGATTGACAAGATGATTAAGTCACAAATCATAGATTCTATTGAGGAATCTAAGTGGGTCAGTCCCATGGTGATTAGTATAAATAAAGATGGGCACATAAGAATATCTATTGATTACATGGTACTCAATGCTTTTTGTGGCATAGATCATTTTCCTACATCATTCACTTAAGTTATTATGAAAGGCGTTGTAGAGCGTGAAATATATTCCTTTATAGATGGATTCTCAGGGTACCATCAGGTACACATTGTTCACGAGGATTAGGAGAAGACCACCTTCGCAACTAAATGGGGAATTTTTCATACATTGTCATACCTTTTGGATTAAAAAATACGTCAGCAGTGTCCTCTTGCATCGTTGTTCAGGAATTCTAGGACTTTATTCATAAGTTTTTGCAAGTCTACTTGGACAATTGGACCATCTATAGGATAATAAAGGATCATTGTGAAAATCTAAGGATGATGTTTGAAAGGTGTAGGTAGAAAAAAATCTCTCAAAACATTAAGAAGTGTATCTTTTCCACACTCTTTGACACTCTCCTTGGGCACATCATTTGCAAGGATGGATTGTTGGTAGATCTAGCTAATATTACAATGATTTTGGGGCTAGAAGAACCAACCAATCAGAGTGAAGTGTGTGGTTTCTTAGGGCACATAGGTTACTATAAAAAATTCATTAAGGGTTATACAAATATTGGTGTGCCCTTGGAAGAGTTGATAAAAGAAAAAGGAAATTTTTATTGGGGGATGCACAGTAATAGGATTTTTAGGCTTTGAAGGAGAAACTAACTACTGCGCCCATTCTACACTTTCCTTCTTAGAACAATCCTTTCCATGTACATGTGGGTGTCTTTGGTATGGAAATTGGATCCGTATTGGAGCAACCTTGAAGGAAACATTGATCACCCTATTTGTTTTGCAAGTAGGAAATTGACATTGGGTAAGCAGAACTATACAACAATGGAGTGTAAAGCATTATCCATGATCTATCTGCTTCATAAATTCATACAATACTTATTGATCACACCATTTATCTTTTACACAGATAATATTGCATTGAAGTAATTAGCCAACAAACCAGTTTTCTAAGGGTGCATCTGCCGATGGATACTCCTTTTTCAAGAATTTGACTTCACCGTCATAGTGAAACCCAAAAAGAGTAGCATGGGACCTGATCACTTATCAAGGATCAACTCTAGAGAAGATACACAAAGTATTGAAGAAATTATGCCAGATGTAAATTTGTTCATATTGAATTACACACTAGCTCATTTGGAAGACATAATAGTATTCTTGTGCACTAAAATTGCACTAGAAGGAATGCAGACATTAGAAAAGAAGCAAATTTCTATAAGATCCATGCCATATCAGCTCATTGGAGGATACATGTACAAAATGGGGAGAGATGAGGTCTTATGCAAATGTTTTCTGGAGCATGAGCATGCATCCATTATGGAGGAAGAACATGGAGGAATTATTAGAGGACACTATGAAGGGGATCAACTATGCACAAGATCATATTAGTTGGTCTATGGTGGGAGACATTTTACAAGGACATAAAGGAAGTTTTACAGGCATGTGATCACTGTTAGAGAATTAGACAGCCTGTAAATACACATGAAATGTATTTAAGGCCCGTAGCAAGTGCAGAGCCTTTTGAGAAGTGGGCTATTGGTTTTGTAGGACCTATTACACCACCTATGCGTAGGAAAAGAGTGGGTTACATTATCACATGTAATAATTATTTGAGAAGGTGGGCAGAGGCTGCACCTACAAAATATTGGACATCGGAAACAATATCGAGGTTCCTTTGGGAAAAAATCATCAGCAGGTATGGATGTCTATTGAGCCTAACAAGTGATAAAGGGACTCATTTCTTGAATGAGACTATTAGAATTTTAATGGAAGAATTTATGGTAGCACACCATAAGACTAACCCTTATCATGCATAAGCTAATGACACTGCCAAAAATTTCAACAAGACTTTGGGACAAGCACTAACAAAAATATGTGATGTTGTAAGAAAGGATTGGGATGATAAGGTATCAATTGTGCTTTAGGCATACAGGAAAACCTATAAACGGTTGAATAAGGCCACACCTTTTCAGTTGGTGTTTGGCACAAAGTTTTTTTTACCTATGTAGTTTATGTTGTCATCCTCGTGTATTATGCACGTAGGTAGATTGGATTATGAACAGGTGGTTGGTGAGCGTATTGACAAATTAATGCAATTAGATGAGAGGTGTGCCATTACACGTTGGAGTCAGAAGAAATAAAAGGCACGACAGAAGGATTGGTATGAAAAACACATCAATAACGATTATTTTGCAGTTGAAAATATATTACTTCTATATGAATCCAAATTTATGCGCTATCTAGGAAAGTTGAAATTCCATTGGTTGGGACCCTTTGTCATAACCAAGATATTAAAATCAGGTGCATGTCAATTGCAAGCGTTGGATGGCACCATATTACCCGGTCAGTTCAATGGGATTAGGTTGAAGCCATACTATAAATAAGCTTCCTTTATGTTTGTAATAAATTAGTTTTTCCATTTATATTATATTTCCCTTTCATGTTTTGTTTTTTCTTTTTTTTGTAATAAGTGTGTAAGAGTTGATTACTATCTGATAAGTTGATGCATAGAGGATGGCACATAATTTTAGTGCGGGGTAAAATAGTTGTGAGTACATGAAAAGAGGCTATGAAATGTTGGTACAATTATTGGAGTTGGTACAGGGGTACATGTGGATATAAGACAGGTGTGAAAAAGAAAAATAATGGTGCACGTGATGGCGTGAAAAGAAAATAGGTGCTCAGTGGGACAGATATTACTCAAACTGACCACCATGCAAATGAAGAGCCACACAGTGTAACATGAGGAAGGAAATGACACTCTAGACTACTTGAGATGTGGCACAAAGGAAGATGGTGTGCAGTGCAAGGAGCTACATGCAAGGAATACTATAGCCTAGGAAGTAATTGTGCACCTAAAGGTTATGAATGATACACATGGAAGCGAAAAGTAGGAAGGAAATCAAAAAGGGTCTTAAAAATGAAAATGTGTTTTAAAACAAAAAGTGTGGGAAAAGTGACAATGTGTTTTAAATCCAAAAAGGGATTTTTGGTGGAATATTTAAGCACAGAAAAACTATAAATAGTGGGAAAATGAGTTCATTGTTACCTTTCCTTTTTAGAGATTTGTGTAATTAAATATCTAAGCATCAAAGTACGAAGAGCGAAGAGAGTGAAGAAGATAATTGAGTGGAAAAGAAACCTATAGTAGAGTGCACAAAGCCTTTAATTGGGAAGTTCATTTAGTAAGAGGAATTGGAAGCTTAAGAGAAGTGTGAGGGCATGGTTGAGTGGAGCTAGGGTTTGTAGAATTGGAATTTATGGATTTGGTGTTTACAGAAGCTTGGAAATTGTGGAGCTAGGTTTATAGGGTTTGAAAATTAAGAAGCTATGGCTCAATGGTAGGTACACAAGAGCACCCAAAATATTGGACACTTGACATAAGGATATGAGGGGTAATTAAATCATTTACTCTTGGTACCTAGGTAATTTTCAATAAGGGTTGTAGTTTACAATCTGAATTTGAGAATAATAATGGCACCATGAAAGGAACTGAAGAACAAAAAGGAAGTGGAGGAACTACCTGGGAATTGGTTCTCGGAAATGTAATACCTACTAGAGGTAGTTGTGGGAGAGAAATGGACCTCACAACTTATATAATTTAAGATTAGCAACTACAATCACAGGGCACCAGGACATAAGGCTGCCTTGAATAATGATATGTTGCGAGAGTTGCCTACGAGGACTACAGAAGATCAAGCGATCATGGATGATCCAGTACGTAAGAGTCTCGAGAAGGTAGGGATTCTTCATCCTTTTGTATTTACATCCTTTGGAAGGCCAAAACACCTCTTCCACTGGCTGATGTCATGGGTGCACAAATATTATTTCTACATCACTGGACGGAGGATGAGGCTCATAACTCATTTGATTGGGAGAGTGACAGGGTTGCGGAGTACTAATGAAAACCTAGACCTGGATCTACGTGATGAGATGAAAATTATAGAGTTGGCCACAAATTTTCAATATGACAGGGCACACAAGTGTAGACACCCATAATTACACCCAAGCAATTTAAATATTTAAATTTTGCTAATTATCCCCTTTCTCACAAATTGACAACTTATCGTCAATAAGCGCTCATATTCCCTCTTGTTGTCATTAATCAATTATAATACGGTAATTGATTAAGTCACCTATCTAGCTAACAGCCTAATTAACGACCTTCTGTTAATTAATCACTTCCTCTATCTAGATTAATTAATTATTATTATTAATTAGTCTTCCCCTTCATTTAACTAGTAAATCAATATTTAATTGATTTAATCCCCTCACAATAGCCTAAATCGCACTAATATTCTTATAATTTCCTTCTATAAGCTTACACCTACCTATTATTTAATCACCTTTGATTAATTAAAACACCCCCCAACTCCCATGACTTGTTAAACATGTATTAAACCCTTCTAAAGTAAGGTTACCTTTAATAAAGCAACCTTATCCATTCCTAATCATGTTCTACCTTTATCCCACATTCATGAGGATGTGTTGAATCCTTTATCCTTTGGGCTATATAAAGAGCCCTCCACCTACCTTTTTACTTACACCTAAACTCCTTAAGAGAGAAAATGCAAAGCATATAGCAAAGAGACTAAGAGCTTGCACCTTGTTTTCTTGAGAGTTCATCATCTTGAGGAGCTAAGTTTCCTATTCTAGCCTAAAGTGCTTAGGTCATATGGGAGGTGTCAAAAGGGTCTTGTAGCCCAACTTTGATAAGCCCCCATTCCTAGGTTCTTGGAGATATCAAGGACAACCAAATATTGATTGCCATGGAGCTTATTTAGGTCCATTTACTTGTTTATTGGCAATCTAGAGAAGTAGAGATTTAAATACCTTAGCATTGTTTAATTCAAAGTTAATGCATTATGCTAGGTATTAATCTTGTTTAGCTCTCATCTTTGATGGTGTTTAGATTTTTTCATTAGCTTTGTTATAGAACTATTTAGGTGTTAGTTCTCATTCATCTAACTTAGCTAAAAAAGCACAAAACCATGCACACATTTGGCACGCCCGGTGGGACACTTAGTCCCATGGCATTTTAGTTTAAATTTCATTGTTTTGGCTAAATTTTGATATGCACATTTAGTAATTAATTTCCATTTTTTGGAGTTTTTGCTCATTTGATATGTGTAACTTCATGTTCATAGCCATAATTTTAATGGGTCATCGCCATTTTTGAACTAACTTGTCAAAATTTAGAGTATTGTGAAGTTTTCTGTGTTTTTCTTCCGTACTTTGGTTACAGGTCTAGCACAGGCACAATTTTAGGAGCGCAGATGTGATTTTCAGAGCACAAGCACAGTTTTAGGGGCACACACATCTCTCTGGTGGCGCAGGCATGCTGTTCAAATCTGTCAATTAGTCTGTCGACCCTGGCGCATGCGCACTAACCCTAGTGCATTCACCCTAACCCGTGCACAGGGGCATTAACCCAGGCACGCATGTTATTTCGTATTGTACCTTCACTGCAGTCAGAAACCTGTCAGAAAATCACACACGCCCTAACCAGGGTGCACATGTGGTTTTAGTGGCGCAGGTATATTTTATGGTAATATGGTTTATTTTTCTATTTTTCTTGTCTGTTTTCTCATAGTAGCGCATATGCTATTTTCGTGGTGCATACACCTTTCGGGTGGCACAGGAATTTAATTGATCTAAAAAATCCACAGAGTGGTGCAGACACTATTTTAGGGGTGCAGGCACTATTTTAGGGGCGCACACATCTCTCGAGTGGCGCAGGTACACTGTGTGCCGAAAAATAGCCTTCAGTGGTGCATACGCCCTAACCTGCGCGCAGGCACAGAAAAAGGGGCGCAGACATCCTTTTCCATTTTTTGGATTTAAAGAGTTGATTTGCTAACGTTCTTGCAGGTTTATCTAATCATTTATTTTTCTTTGCAGGCTATTTTTGCATGTTGGTATTTGATTGGGTAGTTTTTTGCATTGTTTACTAACAGGATTGAGATCGCGTATGCTCTTCCCTTGCATCCCTTAGGGAAATCTTGGGAATCAAAAATGATTCTTAAAACCTTTTTCCGCTTTAAGCTTGTTAAGAATATTTTAGTTAGAATTGTTCAATTTGGCATTTGTTGAAATCAAAGTGTTGTTCCATTCGGTTATCTTTTGAGATTTGTGAACGACATCACGTATGCTCTTCTCTTGTGTCCTTGGACGATCTGGAGAATCAGAAATGGTGCCTTCTCTTTTGATGGACAATTACTAATCATCATCATTCAGGACCAAAATGCTTGTCAAAGAACGAAGGAAAAGAAACAAAAGTCAAAAAACTTCTAATACATGTGTTCTTGCAGGTTGCCAAACGTTGTTCAAGCAAACCACATCTAATTAAGTAAGATAAAAAACACACCACATTCAAAACACTATATTGCAGGTTTCAAAAAAGGGTACGTCCCTCTCCGCTCAACTGGAACATAACCCCTTTGGCATAACACCTTAAGCTACAACAATGGGGGTGGTTCTAGGAACCCCAAAGTAGTCCATGCAAGAGGGAACCTTGTGGACGAAACGGGAAGTGCTCCACACTACCTACTTGACTAGTGATTCCTTTGTGAGATAGTGTTATCGGTTGTCCGTATGGAGACCCCATTGATAGTACATGTAGATGCACTAGTTGCCTATTGTTCTTAAAGGGGGTAAAGTAAAGCAGATATACTCCCAAACTAGTCAGTGTGACTTTTTGGGTAAATCGCGCTCACTCAAGGAAACTTTGTAACACCTAGGACAAGAGAACCACCTAGGAGAATATACTTTGGCCAGGAGCCCACTTTGACCATTCTAAAACAGTGCTACGTTGTGAACCATACTTTCATTGAGAAACATGTGACGCATTAATTTCGCCTAGTTTTTACTTGCTTTAGGGCGAGGCGAAACTATGCCGAAGTGAGACTAGCATTTTTCATTTTATTTATTTATTTCCTTCACATTTTTTCGACACTTTGTTGATCGAAAGAGGTGTGATTACCGTTGTGTTTCCATTCGAAATTTTCTCTCACTTTTATGTCTGTTTACGCCCATCCATGTTTGCCGCTAGGTTAGTTAAACGTCTAAAGTGAGCAGAGGCATTTTCACATCATTTTGTAGCCATTGTGATCTTGATACCCATGTCAAGGTCATCATTGTAGTTAGGCGTGATTCATCATCGCGGACTTCCTTGGAGGAGTTAGCTTGTTTGTCTCGTATAATTACAATTTTGATATTTACGTCTTGTTTCTTGTAAACTCAACATAAATACCTGTATTGTACGGTTACGCTGCCCACATTCTTAACTATTCCTGGCTATACTTTGAGCTTTTTGGTTTGGTTCTATTATTACCTCAATTTCAAAAGGTTCTAGACATTACCATTTGGGCGTGTTATATCAATAACACCTCGATATCAATGCTTCACTTTCTTGCAAAGTGGGTTAACATATCTTGGTGATATTGTTGTGTCATTCGCAAATCGTAATTGGAACTTTTAAAGATATAGTTCTTAATCAGATTTGAGCTCGCTCGTCATATATCTTGATTGCGAGATCACATTTAACTTCATGTATTTACTTACATGTTGTTCATTCCCTTGAACTTGGCATAAGTGGAGACATCTTGTTAAACATCTCAGATGTAAATTACTTTGATACATAGTCTAGGAAATACTTCATTTCATCAGGTTTCAATACCAAACAATTGTTTCATTGGTGATTTTATCACTCTATCACATTGGTATTCTCACGTTGTTAATTTACTCTTAACACGTACATCTTAAATTTCACTTAGGAGTAGTCATTAAACTTCGAACAAATCTGCAACTTACCCTAGTAAAAATTATCACAAAAACATGGCTCCCAAGACACGTCTAGGGTTAAAGAAACAAACATTTGAGGAACAACAGGCGCAAGCTTGGGAAACCTCTAACAGACAAGGGTCAAACCCATTCATCGGACATGATCTAGGACCACTATTTTATATGCAGAAAAGGAAACATAAGAAATGGTCGACCATAGTGGAAATGAATTAGAGTCACCACGCGCGGACTTTGATTTTGACCCTACTCTGCTAGAAAATTTCTTCTTAGAAACAAAGACAGAGTGTTGGCCGGGTTTTCGAATTAAGGGCCAAATTTCCCATCAAGAATGAACCAATTCTACAAACAAATGACACTACTGAGGAAGAGTGTCCCCTTATCAATATGGAAGATATTTTAATAGGCAAGCATGCTTCCACTTCTTACGCAGAAAATGATAAAGTGGTAGGGCATAGAATACCCCTCATCAAAGTGCCACGAAGAAAGAAAATAGAACTTAAGACAGAGGAAGAACCTCCACAACTTGAAGAGGAGGAACCTTTAAAAGAAGAGGCTATAAACCAAGCCACAATCCAACAAAAAATCAGCAACCTAAGCCGACAACTTGCTTTGCTTACTTCCCATGTATAGAAGGATGCAAACAATAATATTCAAAAGGTGAGGCCTAAGGTTAAGATCAACGAACTCCATTGGGAAAAACAAGGAGAAGAAGACATAGGGTACCATCGTGTTTACATCCCTGCTTCTCCCACTAAAGAACAATTGCTCGCACAAAAAGTGCAGTCTATGAAAGTGACGCTTGTGAGCTTACAAGAGAGAAATATAGGGAGCATCAAGAAATATCAATATGAATAATTATGCCCCTATCCTTTTGACAAGACAATGACCCTTCAACCCTTTCCAAAGAAATTCAATATGCCAAAGTTCGACAAATACAAAGGAAAGGGAGACCCAAGGGATCATGTCAAAGATTTTTACATGGCATGTCAAGAGGTGTCTTATAGTGATAATTACCTCATCATAATTTTTCCCAAGAGTCTCAGAGGTCAAGCATTGGAATGGTTTACACGCTTACCATGAGGATCAATTTCCACTTGGCCAAAATTGGCAAAAAGATTCATGCGTCACTTCTTGTATAACATAAAGAGTGACATCACCATGGTAGACTTGTGTGGCACCAAAAAACACCCAAATGAGACCTTCGCTAGCTTCCTCCAACGATGGAGAGGGATAGCCAGTCAATTCCCTTGTGCTTTCCTTGAAAAGCATCTGGTCAATATCTTCATTCCCAATCTCAACCCAGATATCGCCGTCCACCTCCAAATGCATTGTGTCTGTACTTTTGAGGAGGTTATCGAGAAATGGATTCAGATATAAAAGGCTCTCATTGCCAAAGGCACCCTTAAAAACCAATCTAAAGACAACCAAAGTATCAAACTCGTGGAAAAGCCCAACATCTTCAACAAAAACAAAAACATGGTGGGAGATGGAATCACTGATTCCAAACGTGTTCAAACGGTCCAAACTATTCAACCTTTTAAACTGACCAAGGGCCCAATTCAACCACCACCAAAGCGACGAACATTCACCTCTATTAATGAATTGTTGTCAATCATATTGAAACAGTTGGATGTGGCCCACATGATGACCTATCCTACTACACAACCATTTGATGACAACGCTCCTAAACCTTCATGGTATAAGGAGCATGAATATTGCAAAATGCATAACGTTAAAGGTCATAAGACAGAACAAATGTCTGCAGCTTTTCCACTATATTCAGGACCTCATTGATAATGGGGAGATAGAGGTGGATAACCCTGGAAAAACACAAACACCTAATGAGAAAATGGGGATTTATAAGGAACCATTCGCAAAGCATGATAAGTTAGAAAAGACAAAGCTAGATTGGGGAGAGTCATCCCAAACTTGTAAATCTATGAATTTCTTGTATACCAAGAGAGATAACAATAATTACAATTTGCTTATCGGATGTATTCACTCTCCTGCTGACCATGTCAATACTATCTGGATTAAGGGAAAGGACTATGATGCGGGTAACAAGGCACGCCCGCCTCGTGATTCCGAAACCCTCTCCGTTGACCCCACATACGGGTAAGTATGACCTTCTAGAACAACTTGAGAAGACATCTACAAAGATTTCTATCTTAGATATCCTCAAGATATCTAATGTGCATAAGGACATTCTGTATCAAACTCTTTAGGGGTCAGGAGTGCCTTTAGAAGTTCGATCATGCACACCTTTAAGCTACGGTGGAAAATATTGGAAGTGAACATCTTACTTTCAACCATAGGGAGATCCCTACTGAGAATCCCACGCATAATCTTCCCTTATACATTGAGGTAGTTGTCACCTGCAAGAAAATAAAATGGGTGCTTGTGGATAATGGATCAGGATTGAACATCTGTATGCTTAAGCTCGTCAACCAATTGGGACATATGGAGGAAGATCTTGAGTCCCATATTATCACTATCACCACATACGACAACATGGAAAGGGAATCAACCATCACACTACCTATGGAAGTAGGCCCCACTTGTCATCAGATGAAGTTTTACGTCCTAGATTTGAAACTTCCATATAATATGCTTCTAGGCCAACCATAGATTCATGCCATGAAGGCCATGCCATCAATGTTTCATCAATGCATCAAGTTGAAGCATAAGGGACATACGATAACAATATCAGGAGATTCATAGCCCTTTGCTCATTGTAGAGCTCTCAATATATTTTCACGAAAGGGTACATATGCATGTCCCTCCACAGATATAGCGGTTCCTCTTCATTCTGAGGCTATGGAATCCCACGTGGATTCAGATTCACTTAGTTTTTTCCCTCCTGGGGCGTCTACTTCAACATCTCCATTTGATTCATGGGAGATGAAAATCCTAGAATATGGCTGGGGGCAGTATAATGTACAACAAGAACTTTTGGTGTCATATCTCTCTTTGTCATCCAAGACTAGAGGTCGACCCAACTACCACTTCAGGATACCTATAGGAGAACACACTATTAGGTCATTCTTGCCTGGAGGCTTATTAGCCGAGGAGAAGTTACTTGATCCACCTACTACTTGGGTCCCTGAGGACACTCAACCATCTTGTTATCAAACCCCAGAATATGAAAAATATAGCAGAATGATTTACTCCATGGGCTATAAAGGCCTAGGATATGGGAGGAATGAACAAGGACAACGAGAAACAGTCCCTCTTCCACATTTAAAAATAGAAAGATATGGCATCAGGATTCGTCCTTATGGAGTGCACCCCAACGATCAATACGTGAATTGTTTTGAGCAAGAGGATAGTTTGGATTACCTAGACAGTGATACGGATTCCCGTTGTAGCCAATATGAGGATCTGGCCTTCACGAACCTTTTCATGAATCACGTTTTCCTAACCATAACCCCCCACTGAACCAACCCTTGACCTTGTATACCCTTCCCTTGTTGAATGGGACCAACAACGTCACGTGCCACTAGATTTATTTGAGAACGACGAGGCTATTGTCAGAGTTCATGGGCATACGGGATACAATTCCCATTGGAGATCACAAGAAGGGTTTCTCTATCGACTTAGACACCTACACCTACTTCAGCGAGGAGGTTGAACTTCATGGTCATAAAAATTTGAAGAAAAGCGAGGGAAAAAGTTCTAAAGAAAATCCTCGGCAAAAATCGAATTCCAAGTCACACAGTGAAAACCTCTTTGAGGCACTAGCTGACAAACAAATAAGAAAATCAAAGGAAAAACAAAGTGACCATGCCAAGGATGAAAATCTCATGGAGACATCCTTGGATGAAGATCTCAACCTTCTTCCTGATCCTACGCGTATGGAGGATTTATCAAAATTGTTAGTCGAAGAAACCATTGATGTCAACATTGGTACCGAAGAAGATCCCAAGATAGTAAAATTAGGGGCATCACTCTCAGCTAGAGAACAAAATATGTTCATTATGTTGTTGCGAGAGTTCATTGATGTGTTTGCATGGTCTTACAAAGACATGCCCAGCCTAGATCCAACTTTGGTCGTGCACAACCTAGTTGTGCACGCAGATGCCAAGCCTATCAAATAGAAACTCCAAAAGATGCATCCAAGAGTGGCCTTGTTGGTCAAGGAAGAGTTGGAAAGGTTTCTTGCAGTAAGATTCATCAGACCAATTAAATATTCTGACTGGATATCGAACATTGTTCCTGTCCAAAAGAAACCTTTCGATATCCGAATCTGCATGGATTTTAGGGACATCAATAAGTATTTCCCTAAAGATGATTTCATGTTACCCAACATTGACATGACTGTTGACTCAACAGCAGGATACGAAATGCTATCACTCATGGATGGATTTTCGGGTTATAATCAGATTAAAATCGCTGAGGAAGACCAACAAAAAAATAACTTTCACAACTCCGTGGGGTACCTTCTGCTATCAGGTAATGCCATTTGGCCTTAAGAATGCAGGAGAAACTTGTCAGCGGGCCATGACAGTAATCTTTCACGATATGATTCATGACATCGTGGATGATTACGTAGACGACATCCTGGGAAAGTCCAAAACAAGAGAGGATCATCCTATCACTTTACGGCATATCTTTGAGTGCCTGCATGAATACAAAGTCAAGTTGAATCCCCAGAAATGTGTCTTCAGTGTGCTATTAGGGAAATTATTGGGCTTCATTCTGTCAAGATGAGGTATTGAGGTAGACCCTGTTAAAGTGTCTGCTATCATCGAAATGCCTCCACCTGAAAATATCAAGCAACTGCGTAGCTTGCAGGGGAAAATTCAAGCCATTCGCCACTTTATCTCCCAACTTGCAGATAAATGTCACTCATTCACTCATTTGCTTAAGAAGGACGTCACTTTCATCTAGGGACCCGAGCAATAGCAATCCTTTGCTTTGCTTAAACAGTACCTGGCTAATCCACCTGTCCTCATGCCTCCCACTCCGGGAGAACCACTTTTTCTCTATATTTCCACTACGCAATATGATATTGGTGCGTTGCTCACCCAATATGATCTTAGCCATAAAGTGAAAGCGGTGTACTATCTGAGTTGCACCCTCATCGCCTATGAACTTAATTATCCTCAGATTGAAAAGGCTTGCTTGGCCGTTGTCTTTACCTTTCAGAAGCTTCGCCATACCTGTTGAATACTAAGACGAGGCTCATATCAAAGGTTGACCCACTCAAGTATTTTTTGTCCAAACCCACCCTCACAGGTAGAATGGCTAATTGGATCATTCTACTCAATGAGTTTGATATAGAATTCATCCATCAAAAATCAGTTAAGGGACAAGTACTTGCAGACCAACTAGCGGAAGCACCTTTGCAAAGCACGGTACCTTTGAGTCTAGATCTGTCAGATGCATCTTTGCTCTACATTGAAGAATATATTGTATGGCAGATACATTTTGATGGATCTTTTACGTTTCATGGTTCAGGTGCCGGAGTGGTCCTTATTACTCCTTCAGGTGATCCTATACCGCAGGCTTTCCACCTAGCCTTCCCTTTCACGAACAACATTACAGAATATGGAGCACTTATTGCAAGGATGAAGTTGGCCATCAAGTGGAATGTTCATCATGTTAAGGTCATCGGTGATTCGTAGCTAATCATCAAACATGTTAATGATGAGCATAAAGTTAAGGATGATAAGCTCATACCTTACAAAAAGTTAGTGGAAACTCTAAAGGAGTATTTTGTGTGCATCACCGTTGAGCAAATCCCAAGAGCGCAGAACAGATCAGTAGATGCTATGGCAACGGTGGGATCAATGCTTCGTATTCCACTAGGGGAAAAATGATATGCCTTTCTTCGTAGAAAATATATGCCATCCCGTGTATGACATGCCAGAATCTTTCCTGGCTTGTGAGGTTGTTGGTCCCCATTCTCTGTGGTATGAACCCATTTTCACCTATCTTAAGGACAACACATTCCCTCCTGATATCTCCCACTCTGAAAAGCAAATCCTAATTCACCAGATAGACCATTACACCCTTTTAGGAGGTACACTTTATCGTCATGGCTATGACAAGAATCTGTTGCATTGTCTAGATGTGATGGGGTCAATCTAGGCAATCAAGGAAGTGCACGAAGGAGTATGCGGAGCACATACAAACGGAATGGTCTTGGCTAAGAAATTGTTGAGAGTAGGTTACTATTGGCCTACTATAGAAACTGATTATTGTAATTAAATTCAAAAATGTTTGATTTGCCAAAAGTATGGAAATTTTATCCATGCTCCATCACAGCCATTACAACCAATCACTACCCCATGGCCATTCTCCAAGTGAGGACTCGATCTAATAGGGAAACTTACTCCTACCTCATCTGATGGTCATACACATATCATCACAGCCACAGAATATTTTACAAAATGGGTGGAGGCCGTCCCATTAACCTATGTCACAGGTGCACAAATTTCTAAATTCATCATGAATCACATTATTTGTCAATATGGCATTCCTGCAGCCATTGTTACAAATAATGGGAAGTCATTTAAGAACAAAAATGTGAAAGGTCTTTGCCAACAATTCAAAATAATATTAAAATGGTCCATGCCATATTACCCTCAGGGTAATGGACAAGCTGAGGAAATAAACAAGACTTTGGTAATGATAATGGAGAAGATGGTCAGCAAAACAAGTCGAAACTAGCACCTACAAATCCATCCATCCCTTTGGGCTTACCAAACATCCATTCACACCCCTATGGGTGTGACACCATATTCCCTAGTGTTCAGGATAGAATCTATCATCCCCTTAGAGATTGAACTTCTGTCCCTAAGGATCTCCCTTTGAGACTATTTGGATAAGGATGAAGATTATCAAGTGGCAAGACTGGCTGAGTTGGAACTACTGGATGAGAGGTGCATTCGTGCCCTTAATCACCTAAAGGTGTATCAAAATAGAGTCTCCAGAAAATATAACAAGAGAATCATCCCTCATCAGTTTGAGGTTGGTGATTTAGTCATGAAGGAGAACCAGTTCAACACCAAAGCGGGGCAAGAAAAGAAAGGGAAGTTTGAACCACATTGGTTAGGACCCTATGTCATAGTTTCCAAGTATGGCATCGAGGCATACAAACTGGCTCACCCCAATGGTGATGAGCTCCAGGAGCCCATGAACACCATGCATCTTAAGAGGTTCTATGCCTAAAAATGGTGCAAGGAAGTCATAAAAATCAAAAATACAAAAAAAATCAAAATATTCAGAAAAATAAGAAGAGAAAACAGGTCGTCCACTAGTGAAAACCACGCAAGTATGGCACTTTGGACAAGTCCTTGGGTTAAAACCGGTTTCCAGCGCCTCGGGAGGATTCGTTGTTCACAAGCATTCTATATTAGAAGGGTAGTTGACTTTGGCCTGGACCTGGTTCTACCTTTGAGTTTCCTTGTACGCACCATCATGTCTAGCCTTGATCCGGCTTTTTCTTCTTCTATTCGTTTGTGAGGGACATGGTCTTTCATTATTTCCCATCTTATGCTGGGGGTAACTTAACGATTTCACCTTCTTGTTCATAAACGTGTGGCTTCTGCCCTTGTATATTCCTCACATAACATTGGGGTCATCCACGTTTTCTTGGTTACCTGCACATAGCTTTGGCAACCATTAGAAAACACAAAAACAATAGAAAATTGTTTCACAAAAACCTAAGCAATAGAAAATCGGTGCATGAAAACATATCTTACAAAAACATTTACTTGCATTGTCTTGTTCCTGCTTTGCTTGTTGCTTGTATAGTGTTTTGCATGCTTGCTTTTGAGTTGTTTTTTTCTTGGGTGTACTTTGTCATAGTTCACCTTTTCTTGCTTAGATTAGATTCATTCTTGCTTGTGCATATTGCGGTGTGTCTCGACATGCTAGTGGACCTTGGGAAATCATAATGTAATGTGTTAATTCATTATGTTCTTTCTTGAGCATTTGGTTGTGTTTGTTACTTGTTAATAAGACATGGTGAATCATGGTGTATTGCATTAATTTCTAGTGTTCTTTGTTAGCATTTGGCTGTGTTTCTTACATGTGCTCTATTTTTTTATCATTCACGTCACATTACCATCACTATCATCACATCCAGCATCATCTATACATCATATATAAACAAAAATGCTAAGTTTTACATCATGCATGTATTCTAAGCTAATCATCACATATCGTATCATCAATGGGGGCAAGAGGGGTTACACATAATCAACAATCTATCCCCCCCCACGCCAATATCATCATATCATCCCATCCATATACATCAAAATAACACATGAGAAATACATTTGATATCATCTATGGCTCTATCACCTACACATCAATAGTACATGTATACATCAAAACATCTGATCAGATACATACAATGTACGAAATCAGATAACATCATCATATTGTCCATAAGTGCTGAATTAAACAAATGCAACATGCAATGAGAATCAACATATAGTAATTTCTGAAAAGGGTATTTCACATCATAGAATTATGCCCACTCATGTCACATGTATTAGGATACAAAGACAATAAAATAACATCATAACAACATCCAGAAGTGTTGAATCAATAAAAATAACATGCATCGAATCCAATGCAGGAAACAAGCCCATTCAAGATACATAAACACGATTCATGTCCCATCATCAATTGGCTCCCCATAAAGTTACAGACAATGGAAAAACCATCTATATACATGTATCAACAAAACAAAGATGTGCATCATCTCATAACCATGTGTATCTGAGTCAAAACAATGAGTCCTCATATTTATATATATATATATATATATACATGTGTGTCAAATATACATCTGTATCAAAAATGGATACATACAAATCTGTGCTCTATATCAAAAATGCCTTCAGCTGAGGCGTACAATAGGGATACATCAAAAATGTCTGTATGCATATACACAATGTCCTAATTAGTGCTCAATATAAATACATCAGTGATACACAATGTAATAAAAAAGGGGCATGTATCTGAAAGCATCAAACCTTCATCATGAGCATCATCAAAAATACATATCTATAATCACTATACATCAAAATCAACCTTCATAAGAGGCATACATACAAAAGAATCTGTACATTAAAAAGGTGGCTATCAACCATAGCTCTCGCCCTTGCTGGGGCTCCCAGGTCTGTCCTCTAGATCCCGGAAATCTGTAGGTTGGGCTGGCACTAGCCTCGTCAGCTGCTCTAGAAGAAGATTTCTGACTAATCTGGTGGACTACCCAGACCTCTGCGAATGAGATCTGGATGCACTCGATCCTGATAATTGTGGTAATGCCACTCTCTACTCTAGCAGCACCACTCTGGAGTATGTTGTCCTATAAAAAAGTGTCTCACCACCAAGCTTGGTGGCATCACGAATCAAATCTACATCTCCTGAGGCGAGCGCTACCTAAAGGGCAGTGTCTCACTCACATGTAACCCGACCCAGGTCTATCTTAACCTGTCTAGAGGTTGGAAGGGCCTCTGATCCTCTTGTGTGTCCTCCACCTAGCTCAACGGGGACTTATCCCAGTGGCTATACGACCTGATATGAGTATACATTGTGGTCCTCTGAACACAACCAATGCGCAGCTAGCTTGATTGGGCCTGCTTAGACGACTAGTATATTTTACCCGTGTGTAGTTTTCTCTCCAGACGGTCCGCCATTTGCATGTCATCTGTGGACAGCTAGGCCAAAGCTGATCCCCCCCTAAAAGTAAACTAATAATATGGGCTCGGGGCCTCATCCACTCTGCTCTGTCATAATCATGCACCAGCCTCGAGCATCGTTTTCTTTCTCCACTCTCGCCGCGTACTCTCTCAGCTATAGCTTGCCTGCCTGCACCGGTTAACCTATGTTTGGATATCGCACCATGGTGTGAGACTATGTGTGCCTCAGGGACTTGTATCTTGCAGCACTTGGCAGCCTCCCCTGCCAATCCCTAACTCTGTGCGGGCTGATGGCGGCATAGCTTCCTGTGTTGGGACTTGTGTCCTTGGTCCCTATGCCTATGTGGCACCCTATCCATCGTGTGGGATCCCATCAAAAGGATCCTCGGGGTCTAGCCCAAATGCCACTGCTCTAGCCCTGCGATCTGACCCGTGCCTTTTTCCATAAGAGGGCGAATGCTTGCTACCCATGCTACCTCTGGAATAGTTAGTTTTTGGGGGTTATACTATAGCATACCATGCTGCATAATCAGTTGTGGTCCCCGGATCTCTGATCTGTCGCAATGGATCCCTTGCCTAGGGGACCACCTATAAGAAACTAGCCCTAGCTTGGGCTACTACAATCCGAGGTCCCATGGTCTACCTCTCAAATTCCCTGCGAGCATGTCAGATATCTGGCTAAGGAACACCCTGTACTCGGCCTAGCTGCTGCTGGCACCTGTCAATGTGATACAGCTCCATGATGTAGCTGCGGCTGCCAATCAAGAAGTGCTCCACCAGGCACACGCTGAGCTCTTTAGCATCCTCTGGCCACTGGAATTGTCTATATGGATGCTAAATGACGTCTATCACTACTAACTCATCAAACTCCCACCTATATCTGAATAGGCTACTGAGGTGCACACGGATCTCTCCGCCAACTGCTATCCAAGCCATGTATGATGGCTCCTTAGGATCTCAAACTCAGAATGGGCCAACAGGACATCCAATAGCTATATGATCCCACAAACCATATCTGTAACAATGATTCCGGCCCCATGGTCTTCTGACCGTGGTATGTGATGAGATGAAAATCCCAGTATAAGTGGGAAAGTATACACTGCCCCCAACAGTATCTCTCACCACTGTAAATACTGTGAACTAGTGGCAGTAATCCTCTCGGGAACGAATCCCTATCTTATCAGTGAGTAAAAAAACCCACTAATAAGAGGAATGATATAAAGGGGTCCCTGATGCAATGTCGGGTCCGAGATGCACTCATGTAGGGCCACAGTCATCCCATCATGTGGGATGTCATCAACACCGAATAAAGCACTACATGCTGCTCTGATCAACCCTACATCCGAGCTATACTCAATCAGTGTACCCATCATAGGCACGTGCAGAATCCACCACACATCCTCTATAGTCACTGTCATCTCACCTGTGGGCAGTCTAAAACACTGAATCTCACTGTGCCATCGCTTGGCAAGTGCAGTCAGGAGGCCGTGATCCAATACAATCGATGGCATCTGAGTCACGGGGCCCAGCCCCACTGCCTCCAGTAATATGGCCATCTCTCGGCGGTCGCGTCAGTGCATACTGCCCTCTAACTCGGTAATTCGGGAGTGACACTTCCGCGTCTGCAATACTGGTAATCGTCTCTAAAAAATAACACGCCACTCATTAGTTTCTAGCATTTCATCTCAAATTTACCTCTTTTTTTAGGGTTAACTAAGAAATCCTAAAAAAATCTTCTAAGTGTCATGTTTTTGGGCACTTTCCTATCTTTTTTCTACTTGTCTATGGCACTTGCATGCCCTTTTTAATGTGTACACCACATTTCTAGTGCTTGTGCTTGCGCGTGTATGTTTTTTGGCACACACGCCCTCTTTCGGGTGCCTGTGCACCCTTTTTGGCGTGTGCGCCACCTAATTGGTGCTTGCGCATGTATATGCACACTTCTACCTATGTGTGCTTAACTACCCATGCCTATGTCATGCTTTTCACATGTGTGCCCCTTTCCCGGTGTGTGCGCGTGCGCACATGTGTGTGTAATTTTTGAATGTGTCTGTGCGCGCATAGACCTAGCGCCTACGCCCTCAAACGGATTCCTGTACCCCCAAACTGGCACATGCACGCCCTATCCCATGCATGTGCCTATTCGCAGGCACGCCTACATGTTTTCTAAGCCTTAATTCCCTAATTAATGCATAAATGACACAATTTTAAAGGAAAAGTTGTGAATACTCACAAATGGGCCCTCATCCGCGTGCCTCTGGTACCCCCGGACTGCATCAGCATGCCTCAAAAAATCTCATGTGATCACCATCTCTCTTGAGTGTCAGATTCTCACGGTAATTTTTCTAAACTGAGTGGTTAAAATGAACTGATTGCAATGTTTTTACCCCCCCTAGGGGGGTATATTAACCTGTTTTTCACCGTTCGGAAGGCTGAAAAACCTGTTTCGATCACTGTTTTCTCCTCTGTTTGTTGTGGAATGATTATTTTTATCAAATAATTATTTTTCTCTTCTTTTTCACCGTATTGGGGCATTTTTTGTTTGATACCCCTTTCTTCTCCCACAGACAATTTTATTGCTCCCTGGTGATTTTTATTCTTCTTCACACTCTCGTAGATAATTATTTTTCAAATAATTATTTTTTTTCTTAATTTTTCCACTTAACAAGGACATTATTTGTCCTTTATTTCCCCTTTCTTCCTCCTAGGGAATTTTTTGTCACTCCTAGTCCCTTCACTTTCTTCTTCTACTTTCTTCTACTATTCACCATGGTTTGGAAAGCAAAAATATAATAAAAACAATTTATACATATCAAACAATCCAAAAACAAGGCAAAATTTTTCAAACATCCTAAAAAGTAAAAAACCCTAAAAAAATGGTAACTTGCTTATTCCAGCTAAAACTTGTGTCTTGCGCATGGTATCTTCTCCCTATCCTGTTGGTTTGTCTCACATCTTCCCTGATTAATACGACTTACGGATCACCAGATTCACAACCATTCACAAAGCTAGTCGCTTGCTTCCTCTGTACTCTGGGGCACTTTTGGTTGCCTGGTGATGTTTCGTTGTGCACATTCGTTGTTCATGGACCCTGTGTCCATTCCCATTTCCCCTTGCATGTATCCTTGCTTAGGGCATCATTTTAAACCCTTATCGTTAATCACGAACTTGTGGATCTCTTCAGCACTAATAACAAAACATTTGTACAATTTTCTTGACCGTTGTTGGGTTGGATATGTGTGTTCGTACTTGTTTTCCCTGTTAGATGATCTTGTTTCCTTCTCGTATTGCTTTGCATTTTTGTATGTTGTGTGGAGATGGTGTTTTTAGCAATGGACAATTGTTTGTCGTATGCTTATATTTTTAATAAGGGCTGATGATGTAGTTCCTATGGCAATATGATGACATTGAATTGGTTCCAAATAAATAACAACTAGAGCCTATGCTCTTCTCTCCCCTCTCCCTTCTTTCTTCTACACCACTCCCCTTTCACCCCTCATTTTCTCTCTCATCAGGTCATCCTACCTCTTCCCCATTCTTCTATCTATATCTCACCTTTTTCGATCGTCGATCGACTTCTTCCATCACCCCATCAACACTCGAGGGGGCATCTCGCATCTCTCCTTCCTACTAATTTTTCTTTTATCCCTTCAAAAAATTTCTCCCATCTACTATCTTTGAAGTGATGTCACTTACGTCACCCCAAAGAGGGGAAAATGTAGACACCCATAATTACGCCCAAGCAATTTAAATATTTAAATTTCGTTAATTATCACCTTTCTCACAAATTGACGACTTATCGTCAATAAGCGCTCATATTCCCTCTTGTTGTCGTTAATCAATTATAATACGGTAATTGATTAAGTCACCTATCTAGCTAACAGCCTAATTAATGACCTTCCATTAATTAATCACTTCCTCTATCTAGATTAATTAATTATTATTACTTAATTAGTCTTCCCCTTCATTTAACTAGTAAATCAATATTTAATTGATTTAATCCCCTCACAATAGCCTAAATCGCACTAATATTCTTATAATTGGCTTCTATAAGCTTACACCTACCTATTAGTTAATCACCTTTGATTAATTAAAACACCCCCCAACTCCCATGACTTGTTAAACATGTATTAAACCCTTCTAAAGTAAGGTTACCTTTAATAAAACAACCTTATCCATTCCTAATCATGTTCTACCTTTATCCCACATTCATGAGGATGTGTTGAATCCTTTATCCTTTGGGCTATATAAAGAGCTCTCCACCTACCTTTTTACTTACACCTAAACTCCTTAAGAGAGAAAATGTAAAGCATATAGCAAAGAGACTAAGAGCTTGCACCTTGTTTTCTTGAGAGTTCATCATCTTGAGGAGCTAAGTTTCCTATTCTAGCCTAAAGTGCTTAGGTCATATGGGAGGTGTCAAAAGGGTCTTATAGCCCAACTTTGATAAGCCCCCATTCCTAGGTTCTTTGAGATATCAAGGACAACCAATATTGATTGCCATGGAGCTTATTTAGGTCCATTTACTTGTTTATTGGCAATCTAGAGAATTAGAGATTTAAATACCTTGGCATTGTTCAATTCAAAGTTAATGCATTATGCTAGGTATTAATCTTGTTTAGCTCTCATCTTTGATGGTGTTTAATTTTATCATTAGCTTTGTTATAGAACTATTTAGGTGTTAGTTTTCATTCATCTAACTTAGCTAAAAAAGCACAAAACCATGCACACAACAAGGAAATTAGCGTTGAGAAGATTACATACCCTATAACCAGAGTAGCGACGTGGTTGGTTAGTTGTAAACTTGTGGCATCTGAGCGTTGGGGAGAGGTAAACTTAAATTTGCTCTATATTGTGCATAAAATGGCACACAAATCTCAATACAATATTACACAGTACATTATCAAAGGAATTATAGAAGAGGCTAGGGAGAAAGCTGAAAAGGGAGACAAGATAACATGGGGATCTATCTTGATGCTAATCATCTTCTAGGATATTAGTGTCTCGGATGGGCCAGAGGATGATATGTGGGTATATCCATCAAAAGACAAGTCCCCTACGCAATTTTTTTCCAATTTCACATGTGAAGGCACAATCACAAATCCATACAAGGTGCAATATGTGAATTGGTATAAGAGGATACATGTGGCCTTTGAGAATGAGTGGTGCATGCCAAGATAATTACTAGTTGTAGTAGGCTAGCAGGAAAAATTTGTAGTTATGTAACACTTTATCCTTGCATGATTTGTGATGAACAATGGTGAAATGGGGCCGTGGTGAAAATTACCATTTTCATTCACCACAAAGTATTTCAAATGTGCAGTAAACATAATCAAATATGCACATAAGATGAATTTTGATGCAGAGAAGGTTGACTCATATTGGCACACCTTGTGCAAGACCTTTGGATATGATTTCAAGCCTGCGTACTTGGAAACAATGGATCTAGATACATTAGATCTTAATCCAATTATGAATGTGGCAGTTGGTAGTATGATATGGAGATTTTTTGTTAACTTGCTACCCAAGATGAAGATTGGAAAAGAAGTGGAATTGTGTGATTCCCACATGTCGCAGCCACAAAAGAATAGTAAAGTTATGATTCTGAAGAGTAGGTGAGAGGAGAATCCACCACAACATGAGGAAGAAGAGAAAGGAGGAGAGGAGGAATAAGAAGAATAAGACATTGCACTAGATCAAAGCAGTAGAAGGGGAGTACAGAACAAGAGGGGAGATGAAATCAAAGGCACAAGCTTTTCAGAACCAACCAAGGGTTGTCCTTCAGTAACGACAACCAAGGTAAGTCCATTAAGGAAAAAGAAAGGAAACAAGAGGCCTTGAATTATTTATAATAATGAGGAGGATGAGTACAAAGGGAAGTCTGAAGAATTAGAGTGCGAGGAGTCTGGACGCAAAAATAAAGGTGGTGAGGAGAAACTAGTGCATATAGAAATAAGCCCGGAGAAGGCCATGGAGAAAGGTGAAGAATATGGGCATAATGAAATCCCATGTAGAGAAGAAACACCAGTGCGTGAAGAGGAGAGACACAATACACAAGAAGAGGATCTCGAGGAAGTTAAAGGAGAGGGTGGTGATGCTTGTCATTAAGGAGGATAACGGTGTTGGTGGAGAGTCAAGCGTGACACAATTTACACCAAGGAAGGCATGTACTAAGGTTAAGGTGATAAGGAAGAAACGGCCTCCAAAATCACCACATATGTCATTCATCAGTGATCCTACAAAAGTGTTAAGGGCTAGTTTTCAGAGTATGGTCCCCAAGGAGAGAGTATTTGGCTGAGACCTACTGAATAAAGGAGGGATGTTGTCATGCACAAGGAAAACTCTATCATGGAGCATGCATACGCATATGGAGGATCCTAATTTTGAAATAAGCAATAAGTCTTTTCCAAATTGAATTTAATAAAGGAGCCAAGGAAAGTATACAATATCATCGACCCCACGAAGCTAACTAACAAAAAATCTTGAAATGTGCTAAATAAGATGACATCTGAGGTCATGCACAGGAATTTGGATAAGGAGGATACCATCAAGGTTATGGTCGAAGACAAGAAAGAAAAAGAAAAGGTGAATCAACAAATCGGGAATGAGCTAAAAGAACAAAAGAAGTAGACAACAAAGGTGTATGAAAAGGTCAAGAAGGGTAAAAAATATTACAAGTACGTTCCCAGAAATAGTGAGTCAAGCCAGGATAGATTATACCACAGAGATGGAATATATTAAAGACTTGGTGGAGATGTTTCTTCATAATATAAAGAGTGGTGCATGGCCATCTGTAGAATATTTGGCCGAGGCTAAGAAGAGGAATAAAGAGGTAGTGGAGGCCAAGATAGTAGAGTATGAGGCACTGATCAACAAGGTCAAGGAGGCCACTAAAAAGGATGAATTGGCATTTGATAAGTTCCAAAATTTTGACCCCATCCAAAGTGCATGTGTTACAAATGAGGAGATGGAGATCATAGAAATTTAGGTAAAAATGAAGAGTAATAAGCTTGAGCAAGAGAAAGTCACCGCAGATACATCATCACAAAGGGACTCAATTAAACCCATGAAAGAGAAACTTGAATTAATAATCATGGGATTTCAACTCATGGTCATGCAAAGAATGGATGGCATGGGATGAGTGATCGTGGAGTTAGATGTGGTGGTGAAGGAGTTTAAGGAGAAATTTGATGAGCTAGTGCCTGACCAAATATTTGGTATTGTCAAGGCTGTGCCAGGTAAGGCTACAAAAGATATCACAAAGTTGACAAAGTTAGAATATTTATTTGGCAAGGAGTTCTTAGAGCTTCTCCAACTTCGTGACACCTAAGTAAAGATACACGCATGTTGGATATTCTTGCATTCATTGATTCATGGAGTAATTGATCAAATTCTTTATTCTACAATGCTTTGATTCATACATTCTTTGGAGAAGTAGTTTAAATATTGTCAAGGATGGGAAATACCTTTAGTGTGGGGTGATGTTGAGTGGAGAAAATAGCTTAGTACTAGTCATGCACAGAGGATAGACACTGTGTATAAGGGATGTGTAAAGGGGTGTGCACATGGAGGAAGGGTCAGCGCGTAGAAGTCTACGCATGGGCACACGGGATTTGGGACTTAGCCGATTTTCCATAACATGTCTAAAAATAGTAAAGAAAAGATGGAGTGGTGCTCAAGAAATATCCAAAGATAGACTAAAGAAGGGTGACTTAGGACCCAATCAATAGCTATAATTAAGAAAAGAACATGCATAAAAAGACAAGGATTAGAATGACGCATGAAGCTGAATAATTATAGGATTAAGGTGGAGTAAATGTATGTGAGGATCTGATCTAAATACAGACTAATATAATGTTACCTCAAGTTGTAAAAAATCATATAATTTATTTGTAAACATGCCTATTATTAGGAAGGTGCATGTAGGTGATGAAGTGAAAGTCCACACTGAATAAATATAGGTTATGCATCATTATTTTGTTGAGGTTCGGGGTTTGAGTTCTAGTAATAGGGCATAATATTTTGGAGTATGTAGCCAGAATTTGTGTGCATGCATGGACAATTGGTGATTGTAAGCAGTATATGATGTAATCAATAGATTTATTATGTAATGAATTGATGTTTTACCATGTATAATTGTGTATGGGTTGCTAAAGTAACTAGATATGAGTATGGAGTTATGGGAATTCAAATATTGTTTATCATTCTCTATATTGTTTGAGATTCCTTATTATATATGTTTCCAATTGTTTATACTATGATAAATATTCTTGCATGAATGGATGTTATGGTTATAGGTATGAACATGAATGCTAACATCTTGTTAAAGAAAACAAAGGAGGGACATGGTGGTTGTGCGCGCTTCGGGTGAGCTTCTAGACTTGTCTGGATGAAGTATCATCACACTTAGGTGCATTGGGTAAGAAAATACTACATATATTCATTATCTTTTTGGTTCGGCATTCCTTTGCAAGATTTAATTTCATTATGGTTCATTTCATTTGAGTACTCTTAGATGGTTAGGAATTTTTGATTTTTTTTGTTATTTTTATATGTATGCGATGATAATGTAATGCAGTAAACATAATGATGTACATCTTGTCTGTAACCCAGATTTAATTACAAAAAAACAGAACAGTGCTTGCATAATTTTATTAATATGAAATCAAGCATTACAAACAAATGAGAGAGCTGCAATATTTATAGATATTGGACAGCTTCTATCTCATCCACAATATATGGAAGCAAATCACCTAATCTGAGTAAATATGCAGAAATAACATATTGCCCCTAACTGCCCCTATTTCCCCTCATGAAAATCATCTGGGAACAAAATATACAAGATAAAACATGATCCCACAAACATTGGGATGAGAACACTATCACTTAGTTAACTAACAACTAAGGACAACTAATACCTATTCACATAAGTTTAAAGTATTTTAATTAAATCCTTTAACTTATTACATTTATTCAAATATCAACTAATGAATTAAGATAAGTTTTATTTCTAACACCCCGCCTTAATTCAGCATGGTCTCAAGTGAACAAGAGATAAATTATCTAAAACCCTCAAATTTACCTCGAGCAAGTGACTTTGTGAAGACATTTGCACGTTGCATATCTGTTGGGCAATATTAGAGATGGATGTTGTTTTTATGAACATTTTTACAAATGAAATGTACCTGCACCTCAATGTGTTTGGTGCGATCATGAAAAACTAGATTCCAAACAAGTTTTACTACTCTTTCGTTATCAACATGTAGGATAGTAGGATCTTTCTATGGTATTCCCAATCCTTCAAGTATACGTCGGAGCTATATCACTTCACAGACATCTCCACCTGCTGCATGATATTCCGATTCTGTGGAGGACCTTGAAACACAAGTATGTTTCTTACTCCCCCATGATATCGGTCCAGATCCCAAAAAAAATACAAAACCTGAAGTGGATTTCCTATCATCTATGTTTCCTGCATGATCTGAATCTGAATATCATGTCAAGAAGAAGTTATTATTCTTCTTGTATTCTAGTCCATAGTCCATAGTTCCTCTGATGTACCTCAATATCTACATTTCTATTTTCCAGTGATAAACTCTTGGTTCTTTCATGAACCGTGAAAGATAGTTGACTGCATAGTTGATATTTGGCCTAGTGTAAGTCAAGTAGATGAGACTCCAGATCAACTATCGATAGAGAGTTACATTTACTTTTGGTGATGGATCTATTTGAGACAGTTGAAATCTTGTCTCCATAAGTGTGGAAAATGGGTTACAATCCATCATATTGAATTTATCGAGCGTTGTCTTGGCGTATTTCAATTGACATAAAGATATGCTTTTCTATTTTCCAAACTTCAAGTCCAAGACAATAATACAAAATCCTGAGATCGGTCATGTCGAATGATTGTGTTAGATATTTATTTATTGACTCAATCATCCTCACTGATACTCCAGTGATAACTAGATCATCGACATATACTACAACGATCACTATCTCCCCCCCTTGTTTTTTGAGATAGAGATTAGGATCGTATGGAATTCTATTGAATCCATGTTGAATGAGATGCTCGTCCATTTTTATGTACCATGCCCTGAGAGACTGCTTTAGACCATATAGTGATTTTATGAGTTTACATACCTTTTCCTCTTTACCTGGTATGAAAAAACCTTCTAGTTCAGTCATGTAAACTTCTTCCTATAAATCACCATTAAGAAAGGAACTTTTCACATCCATTTGGTGTATTTTCCAACCAAATTGTGTAGCTAGAGAAAATACTAACCTGAAAGTTTTTATCTTAGCTGTGGGAGAAAAAGTTTCCTCATAATCAATGCCTTCTTTTTGAGAATATCCCTTAGCAACTAGTATAGCCTTATGTTTATCAATTTTTCTATCTACTTTGTGCTTCATTTTGAAGATCCATCTGCATCCAATCATCTTTTTCCTAGTTGGAAGATGTGGAAGTTGCCACGTATTATTTTTCATGGGTGACTTATATTCTGCATCCATACCATCTTTCCAAGGTTTAGACTATAGGGCTTCTAAAATTGAGGAAAGCTCAATACTTTCAACAAATTTACCCATTAAGGCCAAATTGACCTCATTTCGAGCCATACTACAAGTCCTCATTCCATTGGTAGATGTGTCTGGGACACTATCCAATTTTTCATCTCTAATCATACTTGTATACCATTTAGGCATACTTTTTGTGGTTCCTATGGGAGGTTGAATTTCATTATCTTCCCCATCATCACTATCGTCATCAAAGTGATTACCATCCTCTATTTTCACTGTAAGGATGATTTTTTCATCATGTGAGTGTATGGAAGGAGCATCTTCTTCTTTCTTCTCAAATAACTCAACATCTATACTAGTGTATACCCTTCTTGTTCTTGGATTCATAAGTACATAGCCAAGTGTTTCATCACTATATCCCAAGAAGATAAGTTTTTCTGATTTCATATCAATCTTAGTTCTTTGTTTCTTAGGAATGTGCATACTTCCTTTACATCCAAAAACTATAAGGTTTGAAATAGATAGCTTATGCCCTGACCATGCTTCTTGTGGTGTTACTCCATCAAGAGCTATAGTGGGAACTCTATTTAGTAAATAAATGTCATTTTAGTTGTTTTAGCCCAAATTTTTTTTGATAAACCTGCATCATCAATCATACATCACACCATATCCATGATAGTATGATTTCTACTTTCAACAAAACCATTTTGTTGTAGTGTGTGAGGAGGATCCATTTGACAACAAATGCCATGTGTTTACAAAAAATCATTGAACTCATTACTAGTGTATTCTCCCCCTCGATCTGAGTGGAGTGTTTTTATTTTCCTACCAGACTATGTTTCAACAAGGGCTTTGAACTTATTGAAAGTTTCAAAAGCTTTGTCTTTTGTAGAAAGACAATATATCCACATTTTTCTTGAAAAATCATCAACAAAGAGCATGAAATATTGAAACCCAGAGTGGCTAGGTCTCATTGGTCTACAAAAATTGGTATGCACCAAGTCAAGTTTTGCCTTAGCCCGAAATATACTATGTTTGAATGGTACTCTATTTTGTTTTCTTGCCAAACAATGCTGACATTTATTTGTACCCTTTTTTAGAGGTTGTAAATCCCTAACCATGTCGTATTGATGAAGTGTGTCAAGATAGCCAAAACTCACATGTCCAAGTCTTCGATGCCATAGTTGAACTAATGATGTATCCTTGGCTACAAGTGCTTGATCATTTTGTTGAACAAAATCCAACTGAAACACTCTTCCCACATTCGAATCTTTTACAACAATTTTGGACCTTCGTGACTTATCTCGAATTAGGCACATATTTTTACCACCTTTACAATCAAAGTCAATTTTGAGATTGTGATCTAATAATTGACTCACAGATAACAGATTTTTTGTTAAACCAGGGACATAAAGAACATCTGTAATTTTACAATTATGATGCCCAAGTGGTAGTGAAATAGAACCAATGCCTTCAACAATGTATGATGTATCATCATCCAAAGAGACATGATTTTTCACGGGTGTTTTACTCATTGTGAAGAACCAATCTTTCTTTCATGTCATGTGTCACGTTGCACCCGAGTCAACATACCAAATTTGATTTATAGAATTGGATACTTCATTTGACTATGCAGAACATAAGAATTCATCTTCATAAAATTTATCTTCCTATTCGGCTACATTTCCTTGTTGAGTTGGTTTCTTCTTCCACTTGTTATTATTTTGTCCATGTTTATTCTGTTGTTAACCAAATTTTGTTTGTTGGTAATTAATATTTTTACCACTTGATGATCCTTGTTGGAATGTGTTGTACCAATAATTTTTTAAATCATGTCATTTTCGACCACAAATAACACATTTTTATTGGTCCTTTTGGCCTTGTTGAGTATTACCTTGCTTCTGAGGTTTTTTACTAGAATTAGCCTATTTTTTTCCTTTTTGATTAGAAGCAAGTGCCTGCTCTTCAGTTTCAATAGTCAAGTGAATAGCTTCCTCTTGTTGTAGCATATTCACTAACTCTTCAAAAGTTGTTGTTTGACCAGTTATGTTTAACGTGGTCACAAAAATCCTATAAGAAGGAGGAAGATCTCTCAATACTATAGGCACAAGTGATGTGTTAGTTACTTCTTCTTCCAAAGCTTGAAGTGATGCACACAAAGTTGTTACTCTTCTCAAAAACATTTCAGCTTTTTCAGTTGGTTGCATTTTCAAGTTCAATATTTGACTCTGGAGATGAAGTATTGTGTTCTTATTTTTTGACTCATATATTGTTTTCAACTTGTCCCAAGATTCTTTTATTATTTTGGTCTCATGAATATGAGGTTATACCTCATTTGAAACACTAAACAAGATTATTAACTTTTCTTTTTTATTTGCACGATCAAATGTAGCTTGTTGTGTAACATTTGTTGCAGAACTTGTTAATGTACCAGAAACAACGGACCATAGATTTTCAAAATCAAGTTGTGCACGAATTTTTGTTTTCCATGCTGGATAATTATTAAAATGTAAAAGTTAAGAATCTGGAAAAAAAAATTGGTGTCGTAATTGCGGCCATTGTGAAAACTAAATAATCAAAGAAGAAGAATTGAACAATTTCCCCCCCTTAAAGCATATGCACCGCCCAAAAAACTAATATTTTATTTATTTTGGGCACACTTTTTTGGCTATGTACGATGAATTGTTGGCACTATTGGCCCTATTACAAATTTGGCTCTATGGCCGATTTGCAAAAATAAAATGGCTCTATTGGCCGATTTGAAAATAAAATAAAATTTTGGACTCTTTGGCCTCTTTTCAAATTAAAAAAACTAATTTTTGCAATTTTTACAAAAAAAACTTATTAAAAAATGGACTAAGATGTAGAGCTCACAAAAAAACACTTTCAAATAAAATGGCACCTGAATCCGAGGTACCAGTTGAAAGTTATGCCTTTTTTTAATAGCGATTTCAGTATCTTTCCGGGGCCCTTTCCAAAAATGGAAAAAAAATCATTCTTGTAATTTTTTCAGAAAATCCAAAAAAGGAAAAAAATATAAAATGGATTTTATAACAAAAAATGAGCATACCACTTACATGCATGTGTACAACCTTGTTTCCTCCACCGCCCCTTCACCTTAAAAGCTTTGTTCTACAGGGTCACATAAGAATGGAGCTCCAATTCTCCAATGATAGTTTTGGTTGCAGATTAAAGACGCACAGGTAGATCAGTATCCAACTGATTTTTTTCTTTTGCAGGTGTGAATCTGTCAAGTAAATCCACAAATCTGCAAGGTGAGTCCATAGATATATGCAAATACCATGGCTACATGTAGGTTGCGTTTCATTGGTGGATGTTTCTTTTTTTTATTAAAATGAAACCTACACACCAAACCCAAATAGTGGTGCCTCCAAAATTGGGGGTCCACTAAATTAAATCACACTAAACGGGATCTCTGAATTAGAGAAAAAGAAAAAGAAATCCCTGAAGCAATTGTATATAGTTTTGTTTAAATATTTCATATGCAATGAAGATTATTTTAAAAAATTGATACAATCACTTTGTTACCAATATTGGAGGTGCATCCAGGTATGTTGGCATATGATTACAGTTCCCAAAAAAATTCTTCTACAATTTTCTGAACTATTTCTTTTGTTTCTTTTAGTGTGTGGAGTAGGGCAGGGGATTTGTGAAGAGGCTAGGGCAACTCTAGCTTCTCCTAGCTCAAGCTTCTTATTCCTCTTCCCTCAAAACTTCCTACACTTTCTCTAGATCAGAATACTACTCTGATACCAAATCTTGTCTGCAACCCAGATTTAATTACAGAAAACAAGATGGTGCTTGCATAATTTTATTAATATGAAATCAATCATTACAAACAAATGAGAGAGCTGTAATATTTATAGATATTGGACAGCTTCTATCTCATCCACGATATATGGAAGCAAATCACCTAATCTAAGAAAATATGTAGAAATAGCATATTGCCCCTAATTACCCCTATTTCCCCTCATGAAAATCATCTAGGAAAAAAATATACAAGATAGAACATGATCCCACAAACATTGGGATGAGAACACTATCACTTAGTTAACTAACAACTAAGGACAACTAATACCTATTGACATAAGTTTAACATATTTTAATTAAATACTTTAACTTATTACATTTATTCAAATATCAACTAATGATGAATTAAGCTAAGTTTATTTCTAACAGTACATGGCTACACGCATGGTAACAAATTGTACTTAGGAAACTTTGTTTTTCAAACAACATTTAACATTTATATTCCATTGGAAAAATTTGTTGAATATGGTATGATGATAAGATAACCTCACTCCATTCTTGAGTCCACGCAACTAGTAAGATGCGATGGATCATCATTGAGGTCCAAGAAGGACATGAGATATGTGATTTGAAGAGTGTGCGAATAAGAATTATGACCAAGATACAAGAACTTTGACAAATATTTATTTAGAAACTTACAACCCAACCCTAATCAAGATTAACTAACCAGATCAAGATGAATTCTGCTTGCAAGTTTTGACTAGACTTAGATCCATGGATGGCCTATTGATTGAAAATATCTAGTTAAGGAATGTGTAGTCACTAAATCATGCACTTTTAGTCAATATTTAGTCTCAGTATCATACTACTATTCATATGGTTTTTGAGTGAAGAAAGTAATAATTAACTCATGTCCTTAAGCCATTTTACTTTGCTTTATGTTGTCACTTCTAACCCTCTGACCATAATTTCCTAGTTTGTTTTGTCATTTTGCGTCATTCTTGTTCTTGACTGGGGCACCCAGACATGACTGGGGTGCTCCAAGTGCCCTGGTCCCCTCTAGGTGACCTTATCTTCTTTGTACTTTGCTTCCATCTTTTGGGCACTTTCTAGCCATTTGAGCTTTCCATATTTTTAGCGGTTGGCCTTTTCAAGGTTAATTATGAAATTAGAACAAGAAAACCATATAAATATAAAGTTATGAGACCATAATGAGATACCAAGAACTAAGCACTTACTATCACCATCTCGAGTTACATCCATCAAAGGGACATAAAGCTACAATTGCATCCATCTAGCTCCATCACAAGGCACACAAAGTTGGTTCATCTACATCACATTTCATAGGAGGGGAGTCTATTGTTTCCATGCACACATTTATTACATTCTACATATAGTAATTTATTTCTATATCACAAAGTTTGACTGACACAAGAGCAACCTAAGGCACGATTTGCACACAAAAGAACATAGAACTACATCAGGTTTGAGATGTAGTGCAATGCTCCGTTAGTAAGTCCACCATTGTGGCTATTGAAGATAGTTTGACCCCTTCATATGCATATTTCTTTTTTTTAGGGTTTTGAAGCTTGGCTTGGGGTTTTTTAGGTGTTTCCTCTATCTCTGATTTACAGCGACATCCAGCGTAGTGCATCGACATTCATGTGACAGGAAGTGAATATAGACGAATATCCAGTAAAACCTTGGAGGAGGTTTTTAGGCCATTTCCATAGAAAAGGGTGCCCAAATATCAGACTAGGGCACCCATGGGCGCCCCTATCTCTTTTCAGGTGCCCCAGTCCATTCAAAGGGCTCAAATCTACACTTTCTTGAGCTTATGTGTGGTCATTTCCTCCTCCTATTTACCTAATTTACACTACTACATAGTCTCGCATATTCGTCGAATTAGCTAAGGATTTCTTAACACCTCTTGCACATTAGGTTTTTACATTTATATTTACTTAGTTGCTTGAGTCACTTTCTTTATTTTATTTAGCTATTATTTACTATTATGTGTATCATTATATTAGCCTAAGATATTCCCATTTTATTTTAAGGTAACTACTCCTTACATTATTCCACTTACTATCTTTTGACTAGACCTTCATCGCATATGCACTTTGGGGGCATATCATTCATACATTCCCCCCTCATATCCTAACATTAACACATGTGCCATACTCACATGTATACACATCCACATTCTAGCATTCACATAGTCATCTACACTACATACATCATCATTACCCTATGACACACTCTTGTGCTTTGGTTTATACTTGACTATTGAGGGCATACTAAACATGAACCTCACACACCACACAATAGGTATTACATATTGCTCCTCTTCACACATCTTATAATACATTTCACATTTTGCATATTTCATTTTCAAGTTCCTCTATATGATTCGTATTTTGACATTCACGTGTCTACACATCATACTAGTGTTCATCACACATGTTTCACACTCCTATTGTCTACGAGTCTAGCATTACAAACTATTCATCATACATAATACATAGTGCACATTTCACACCATTAGGTTATCTACACATCTTGCATTACATTCTATACATTGCATATTTACACATTTTTATCATCACATGATTTTATTCTCATCGCACATATTACATCTTCTTCTACATGTTGCACTCATTACCTGGTGACGCACTCTAGTCTCACAGTCCATACTGGACTGTTAGGGTATACACCAAAGATGGACCACATCGCTCTCACATGTTCATCATTCAATCTTCTCATGTGACATTCCTAGGATTAGTGATATACACCTTAGGCTATAGGGTCACTTCTTCTAGTATCATCTCATGATACGTTATCTCATCAATTTTTCTTACATAGTTTAGTGGTATATGCTATAGGATAAATCACCACACCATTTTTCTCATATAGTCATGATATACGCTTATGCTATAGGGTCACACACAGTTCATCTTTATTTCGCATCTCATCACCACATATTCATCACAACACGCTACATGCTATGCATAGTTCGACCATTTCCAGATGACGCACTCTCATTTTTGGTTCATTATTGACTATTGAAGGGGCATACTAAATGATCCTCACTCCATACAACTCCATTCACTCAGGGGGGACACGGCTCTTATCATTCATTTTGCATTCCATTCCATCCATCCATAGAATGTTGCATTTTATGGTTGCATTTATTCTTGCTTGCACTTGCTTTTACATGTTCACTTTAGTACACATGTTAGATAGATCTCTTGTATGTCATTATCTTTACCATACACACGTGTGCATTCACATATTTTTCTAGTTGTGATTGCATGCTATATAGATCTTATACATGTAACATCGATGCTTGACATAATACCTACTAGGGGCATCCACATTCATACATTATAGGTGATATTATTTCATTCTTTACTCAGCACTTTCCACAATCAGGTTATACATTCTTTGACATACATGTTATTTTTCTAACATGCTAATAGGTGCTTCATGTGTAACATTTGTTATGCAGGGATATTTTCTTCTATACTTGTTTATTATTTGTTATTGCTTGTTATTGTTTTTGGGCATTGCCCTTTGTTGTGTGTAGACACTTGCTTGTTTGTGGCCATGACAGCCATGAGTGTCTTACGACATCATGAATGATGTACCATGTTTGTCACCCGCTTTGTGCAATCTATGATTATCGCTTTGACTATTTACATTATGTGCTTATGTTCTAGTTTACATATTGTTTGTTCTCTACATGCATGTTTGTTCGTACTAACACTTGTTTTTCTAGCCACTTGTTTACATGTGCCTTGGTTTTTACCAAGCACATTCCCTTCCCCCTATGGGGAAAAGTTTCAGTTATATGGTCGGTCCTCTTTTGGGGCCGCATTATCCTATCTGCAACATCACATGCGCCCCTAAAGAGAGGGACATCATTTTGGGTTTACACATGGTATCGATACAGTTCAATCTACAGTTTAGTCCACAATATAGTCTATATTCGTCGTCCATGGCATAGTTCAGTTTATAGTGTGTGGGTTCAAAATTTTCTACAAACCCCATACACAACATCTTTTATAGGGAAGTTTATCTTTAGCATTCTAGGGAGCAATTATAAGTTAGAGGATACAACAGACTTTCCTCCCTACACTACTTCAGTCAGTGGCGTCGGATCACCCAAAAAACCAGACAGTATAAATATCTCTTCGCCAATCTCAAGGAAGCATTTGCAGGTTGGATAATAACACTTCTTTCTCCCTACACTTCTTTGGCCATAGTGGCGTGAGATCGCCCAAAAAACTCACACTTCACGGATAGTTCTAGGATAACATTTCTACACCTTTTTGTCTCATCACAGATCAGGTACACATGTTCCTTTTTCATTGTCATTTTTGTACTATTTCTACATGTTTCTTCACATAGAACTTTTCCCACATATACATGTGTATTTGAATACTTGATCATCTTCTCTTTTTCAGGTTTGTCCGTATGGGGAGAAAGTATTCAACAACAATAACACACACATGGTGAATACATCACACACATGATACTAACCATGCAAGTACACTACACACATTGGCATCTACACACGTGCTTTTGCCCTAGGTTCACTCTCATCACTTTTTACACATTTGCATCTTTAGTCTCCATGCACCATCTTTATTTTTGTCACTCCGCACTTTGTCTAGTCCTTCATCACATTTCTACATCACTCTACATGGATTATCATGTACGCATCTCTATCTACTTTATGTTTCCTATCTTTCCACTCACCAACATAAAACTGGGGGAAATGTAGTCACTAAAGCATGCACTTTGAGTCAATATTTAATCTCAGTCTCATACTACTATTCATATGATTTTGAGTGAAGAAAATACTAATTAACCCATGTCCTTTGGCCATTTTACTTTTCTTTATGTCATCGCTTCTGACCCTTCGACCATACTTTCCTTGTATGTTTTGTCATTTTGTGTCATTATTGTTCCTAATTGGGGCACCTAGCCAGGACAGGGTCGTCCTAGGTACCTTAGTCCCCTCTAAGCACTCTTATACTCTTTATACTTTGCTTTCATATTTTAGGCACTTTATAATTGTTTGAGATTTCCATATTTTTATTTGTCAACCTTTTCAGGGTTAATTACAAATTTAGAACAAGAGAACCATATAAATATAAAGTTATGAGACCATAATGAGAGACCAAGCACTAAGCACTTACTATCACCACTTAGATTTGTATCCATCAAAGACACCTACAGCTACAATTACATCCATCTAGCTCCATCACAAGGCACACAAAGTTGATTTATCTGCATCACACATCATAGGAGGGGATTCTATTATTTCCATGCACACATTTATTACATTCTACATCTAATTATTGTTTGTTATCTCACAAACTGTGATTGGCACAAGAGAAACCTAGGGAACAATTTTCATACACAAACATATAAAAATACATAGGGCATGAGATGTAGTGCAACACTCAGTTAGTAAGTCCACCATTATGGATTTTGAGATAGTCTAACCCCTTCATATACATCTTTTTTTTTAGGGTTTTGATGATTGGCTTGGGAATTTTTAGGTGTTTCCTCCATATCTGATTTACAGTGACATCTAGCACCGTGCAACGACATTCATGTGACAAGAAGTGAACACATGAAAATATACAGTGACACCTCATAGGAGGTTTTCAGTCCATTTCCACATACCATGGTGCCCAAATCTCAGACCATGGTACCCAAGAATTCCCCTATCCCTTTCCACGTGCCTCAGTACATTCGGAGGGATCATATCTACACTTTCTTGGGCTTCATTGTAGTCATTTCCTCCTCCTATTTACCTAGTTTACACTACAATACAGTCTCGTATCTTCGTCGAATCAGCTAAGGATTTCTTAACCCCTCTTGCACATTAGGGTTTTACATTTCTATTTACTTGGTTGTTTGGGTCACTTTCTTTATTTTATTTAGATATTATTTACTGTTGTGCATAGCATTAAATTAGCCTAAGATATTCCCATTTTAGTTTAATCAGAATGGTCATCTTTCCTAACATATGCATCTGATTCATTTTCTTGGGAATTTCATACTTTCAAGAATTTTTATTTCTTTATTTATTTATAATTTTTGGTTTTTGATATGACCCCATACGTCTCATCCCATACTACTAGTAAGAAGTACATGCTCATCACCAAGGACAAAACATAGGAAAGTAAGGGCACTTTCCTTCTTTCATAATCTCATGTTACCAGTAAGAAGTGTGGGATCATCACCAAAGATTAGGAGGGACAGAGAATGTGGTTATTTGTAATAATAATATTGGTGTTAATTTTTTTATACGTCTTATTCCTTTTTGTATTGTTTGGCTTTGAATTGTGATTTTAGGAGGGAAAATTTTCCCCTAATCTCAGCCCCACGCAACTAGTAAGATAAGAGGGCTCTTCACTGAAGAATGAGATGGGAGAAAAAAATTCCAAGTGAAATGATTAGAATGTTGTTGTCATTGAGAGATATTTTTAGGGCAAGATCTATCATCGAGCTTCTAAATAAAACCATAAGCAAGAAACACCAGAATCGTAAGAAATCGTGAAAAATATGAAGCATGCAAGTTCTTATAATTTCAATGTTGAAATTTGTCTCATGTTTGGAAATGATGATAAGAACTATATAATTTGAATATGTAAAGAAACTATAGAAGAGGCATGATTGAGATATTTTCAAATGTTTGAAAATTTAAGAATCAATTGAAAAGAAATTTTCCGTAATATAGTTTCAACAAAATGAATGCAGATGACGAGACAATGAGAATGAGAAAGGACAATGTGGAAATGCAATGAATATATACAGAAATTTTCCAAGTGATACAATTTTATGGATTCATCGAACTCCTCACCTTCTAAGGTACATAAATAATAAGTATGATTCTTGAAATTTTCATTTTCTTGACAAGGGCCTAATACTTAAGGTTTAAATTTATAACCCTTTCCCACTATCTTATCCATTCAAACATCTAATATTAACGTAATACCGTCCACTTGAACGAGATATTTGTAAACCTATTTTTTGTGTTCTTGACATATCATATCCACATGAATGTGATGGTGTTGTTTAACTTCATTCCCTACATAAGGGGGCATAATTGTGTTTTCATTTGTCACACTATGGGGTCATGTCTCACGGACAAGGCAAGTTTGGTTTTTAACATGCTTGCATCTAGACCAAGGATGAGAATGGATGAAGCCATAAAGATGGATTTGGTGAAGGTCATTTCTATCTCAACATCCTATTCTCCCTTTGCATAAATTGTGACGAGTCACATCATGTCTAATATATCATCAACAGGAAGAGAGGCTAGACTAATGAATATATATCAAATCCTTCTAAACATATTCCACCATAGGGGTCAGTGCGTGAGCAAATCCCTTTCTTCATGATTTATGTACTATGACTAACTCCTTAGTCATGGCTTTCCAACAGGAGAAAGTAGAGTCACTTTCTGCACGACAGGGATCATTACTTCTGATCTATGAAAATGGGAAACCTGCTTTGTACCCTCCCTGAAAGATCATGTAGACTGAGGACGACCTTAATCTTGTCAGAACTACCTTACTAAGATGAAGGTTGGTAATTACCAATTATTTTTAGGGATAATGGCTGGTAAAGATAAGGGTCGATAGGGAGTTTTTTTGGGGATGTGAGCACTGTAGACACCAAATTTAGGTCTTACAACACCCTGTTCCCCGTATCTCATCTCGCAACCTAACCCTACCTCACCACCTAAACCTTACACACTTAATTATTTATTAATTACCTTATAATTAATAAATCCACATCTCCAACCCTGCCACCTCACCTCGCCACCTCACCATGACCTAGCCCTAACCCTAAACTAACCTAATTAAGACCTATAACTTGGTCCAAACCCACACCCATGACTCATCACCCCTCACCCGCACCAAAATGAACCTAATAATGACTTGACCAAGCCCACAACTGACCCCTCGGGAGAAAAGGAGGGAAAGTTGGCTATTTTACTAAAAATAGCCAACTTTGACCTAACCGACATCGGTCCCTACGTGGCCGGTGTCGGTTAGGTAACCACCATCAGTTCCCTGTAAATGACCTCCCCCAACCAAAACAAAGGGATCCGAATTCATTTTGCAAGAGAGGGACAAGTGAGAGAGAGAGAAGAGGTTGCAGAGAGGAGTATTGAGCCCAAGACTGTAACTGAGTAACTAGATCACGGTCACACTCATCCAAACATTGGGAGAGTCAGAGGATAGCTTCATCAGCTCACTTCCGATTGCCGGATCATCCCAACTGAGCCTTGCCTTCGCCACTGCATTCCTTGGACCTGCATCCACATCAGAAACTAGTAAGTAGTCTCTTTTATTACCTTGTATGCTTCTAGACACTACTTTGTGAACTTTTGATTCATAGTGATTATAAGCTCACTCCTGGATCTACCACCCGGCAACACCCTGCACCTAACCTTCATTCATCCATCTCTATATTGCCCCAAAGACAGCTTTCTCACTCTCTGAGTCTTCTCTATCACCCTACTACTCCCCTCAACCATCTACCAACCTTCTAAACCCCATAACCACCTTACAACCAACCTCCATTTAAAATCCCCTAAATCACTGCCCCTACCGATATCAGTTATCCCCTACCGGTACCGGTTTTATAACCGCGATCGGTTATCCAGTGACCGGCATCAGTCACTGTGACTTATACCAAAAACCAACCTTTCACCTATTTACCTCCAAACAATCTCATATCCAGCCTTGTCTATCCCTGTAACTTGATTTGAACGTATCAATAACCAGTGACCAAACAAACAACATGACATTTTATTATTGGTAGTTTAGTCTCTATTGCTTTTAGTAATGAGGTACCTAAATCAGTGATTTCGCAATAGCTTCTTTATTATCATTTGCATTAATTTGTATTAAAAGGGAACTGACCACCTTCGAAAGGAAGTCTAATATTTCCCGGGCCCAAGGCAGTTCCCTCACTTATTGTTTAACGAAAATCTGGTGGTCTTGCATTCTTATTTACAGGTAGTCCTTCCCAGACAAAAAGGAGCTCTTCACAATCGGTCTGATCTCTCTACGGTACGTGCACACCTTCCCAACACTCAACAGGTATTCCTCCTAGCCCTAACCCTTATCTGTTTCTCAAGAGAATGAAAAGATAGAAATAACTCTATTCTGGAACAAAATTCTGTGCGAAACATTTTGGCACGCCCGGTGGGACCCTTCTTGGGTTTCTTTCTTTCTTGCTTGTTTTCATATAGGGAGCACACTTGCTGTTTCTTTCTTCTAAATATTCACAAAATATTTTGTCATTTTGGTAAAAGAACTTGTCTTTCTTTCGCATCTTTGCATTAGTGAAAGTCATCTTCTTAACCTCTTCTCTTTCTTTGCTTCATCGAATATCATTTTTGATTTGGGTTTAAAACACGTGCATCACATTCTTGCTTGCTGTTTTTAATTCTAGTGAACGTAGATTAAGTAACAGGTCATACACGTGGGGGTGATATCCATGGTATTGACAAGAAATTAATCTTACTCTCACTGCACAACACATACCAAATCACATCATAATCTACACAACATCTCAAACATCCCCCCTTCCCGCGGTATTCCTCCGCCCGATTGAGGTAGCCTTACAAGCCAAAACAAACTTGACATCTCCCTTAGGTCTTTTGTTTAGGATTGACATCATCTTGCGTCTAAGGCATAAGCCCAAAGTGATTAAAACTAATCCTAGGGTTAGTCTCTTGATTTGCTTGTGTATCTTGCTTGTTTTTTTTTTCTTTCAGTTCTGTTTCTCTGTTATACCCTGTCTCAGTGATCACTTCAAGACAGTTTGGTGGGTATACTAAGCCTTGTTATCCCCAAACCAACAGCCTCTTACATTCTCTCTTTGCCTTCACAGTGACCGACACTGGTCCTCTTCTACCGACATCGGTTACACTGACCGACGCCGGCTACCGTCTGACCGACATTGGTTACCAGACCGATATCAGTTACTGTGTTTCACAGTTCCTGACAAACCAGTAACCTACTAATTCCAACATTTTGTTGTTGTTTCTGTTCCTGATTGACTAATTCTCTACTGTATCCTCTTGTCCATGGTTGTTATCACCCAGCAACAAGCCGCAGCCATGGTTTCACATGCTTGTTCTGTGTCTTTTCCTGAGTCACCCCCTTTGCATCCTATGGGGAATCCTACGGACACCAGTGCTTTTCCCAAGATCCCTGTAGGAGATCCAGACTTTGCCAAATTTTTGGATGCTAATCCTAGCACCGTACAGTATTATTTGTCTCATACCCTTGACCGTACACCCGACGGTCAGCTCCTCTTTGGTATGCCTATTAGTATAGCCGCTCACTTAGCCCCTTCCCCACCTAATAACTCCACCTCACCATCTTCATCCTTAGCCCCGTCTCCCAGCTCAGTGGCTTTGGTGGTTCATACTACACCAATTGGCCTTCCTTTGGTTAATCTGGGGCCCCACATATCACTACCATCCACTGCCCCTACCTCATCTCTCCCACAGATTGCCTCTTTCATAACTCACTCTCTACCATCTATCCACACGAGCTTTCCCTCTCAGGCTCCGCCCACCTTTTCATTTTTGCAGACTCATCCGGTGGCCTCAACATCTTATATAGGACACCCTTATTCAGCCGCCCCAACACATTCATCACCGTTACCTTATCAACATTCAACCCCACCATTGTCTAGTAGCAGCTCTTGGCCCAATCCTCCTCCATTTACGATGACAGCACCATCATCTGACCCAACCAATGATTTAATCAAACAGATGATGGACAAGATGCAAAATCTTGAGGCTTCTGTTTCAGGAAGCTGTAACACCCTGACATATGAGCAAGTTTGTCGGGAGCCTATTCATCCTTCTGTCCCCCTTCATACATATCCTCCTCAATGGGAATTACCAAAATTTACTCGCTTTAGTAGTAAGGAGGACCCTCAACAACACTTGTGATCATTTAGACATGCCTGCTATCTGATTGCTCATGATGATGCCTTACTACTCCGTACCTTCCCCATGTCCTTATCAGGACCTACCTTGGAGTGGTATAGTGCTTTAGCCCAGCACTCAATCTTTTCCTTTAACCAGTTAGCCCAATCTTTCTTGGATCACTTCTCCATCAATATTGCCAAAAAAGTATCCATTACTGACCTCTATGCCATCCGAAAATTTGAAGACGAGCCTATCGCAGATTTTGTTGGACGATGGCGGGGCCTCATCAACCAACTTACTTATGTCTTACCTCAGGCCAAGCTCATCAAACTCTTTACGCAGGCCTACACTAAACAAATTTCTCCCACCCTCCAAATTCAAACTTTGCACACCTTTGATGAGGCCTTTACTATGGCTCGGAAACTAGAGATTCGAGCCTTAGAGGAGGAGAAATTTAAGTTACGCAACAAAAACTCAAATTTACGAACCCAAGACTCCACCAAAAATCCCAACACCATCAACTCTCATGCATCGGCTGCTTTGAAATCAAAAGGAGCCGTACATGCGGTGATGGTCAAATCTCAAGCACCGTCTAATACCCAGCTGAAATCCACCTATAAGTATAAAGCCGAGCCCATCAAGTACACTCCCTTGGGAGAAACTTATGATGTGATCTTGGACAAATTGCTTAAAGTAGGAGCTCTCACCTTGCCTCCTATTAAACCTCACTCCGGGTTTGATTCCGCCCGCACTATACCTTCTTGGTATAAAGAAAATGACTTCTGTAACTTCCATCACGTGAAGGGACACAGCCACAAAAACTGCAAGATGTTGAAAAACATAGTGCAGGAAATGGTTGATGCAGGGGATATAACCCTCGATAATCCTAATGCCCCTACTAATCAAAATTTAAAAATCTTCAACAAACCATTTCCAAACCATTCATCTAACAGTAACACAAACCAAGAAACCTCAGCCGAGGAGAAGAGTGTGCATGAGATCCATGCGGTTTTCAACTCCCAACCAAGGGCTTCCATCGAGGAAATTCTGAATCGAGCCTCTTCACCAACGCAGGGGTCCTCGCCCCCTTCTCCTTCATCAGGACAAGAGGATAGCCCCACTATTCCTTTACCCATAAAGGAATCAACCACCCAGAGTTCTCTTCTCACAGAAGAGCCTTCTTACACCACATCCCTGCAAGACTGTGAGCAGATGTTATCCAACCTATCTATTTCCCAAACATCTCCTTCCACCACTCTTGCTGCAAAAGAAGAAGGATCACCACTTTTTCTATCGTCCTTAGAGGAGAAACCCCTCGAGCCTACATCACCAAACTCCTTAACCATGATGGATCCTCTAGAACATGCCCTCCTCCCTATCAGTTCTTCATCACCTAAATCTTTCCAGCGACTAGTTGACTTCTTAACACCCATTGATAAAACGCCTCATTCGCCCCCTGTATCACACCCACAGTGGACCGGAATCATAGCCCACTTCTATTCCATACCAAAATTCCCATCCACACGTGAAGATTGTCATCCCCCAGAAGATAGACGAGTCTTATGGGAACGTTTGAGTACACCATGCTCTACTCAAATGCAGATGACTAATCCAGACACCTCTACCATATGCCCAAAGTTTTTACAAAAGCTCAAAATGCCTATGTCCTCACCTTCACCCCCCTCATCTCTACTGAATACCTCATCCACCTCTATCAACCTAACCAAACCTTCCCCTATGCTTGGGACTTCACCAATACCCAGCCTGACGCACCCACCTAAACGGTTAGATTTATCCAAAAATAAAGCTGTCAATCCACCTAGGAGATAGACCCAATCTCCTCGAGTCCAATCTATGCCTCCGCCACAACTAAAACCCTTGCCCCTGATCACACTGGTACAGCAAGCACGGTTTCAACCCTCGCCGTCACACCTACCTTCTATATCGGGGCCTCACCCCTCCACCTTGCCTCAATACACCATGCCTCCCGCGTCTTCTTTAACATGACCTGCACCTTCTGCACCCATACAGAAATCCACAAGTGTCTCAACATTGTCGCCCCAAGTATCCTACCTACCTACCAACCCTAAGAAAACTCAATCATCGAAGGACTTGTTTACTGTCACTCCTCTTTCCCCGTGGTTGTTTCCTGCCACCACGTCATCTATGGCCTCATCATCTAACCAGCTAAACATGACTTATGCGTAAAAGAAGCCACGCCTAGTTAAACCCAATCATCAAAATCCCTTGCCTAAACCACCACCCGTACGAACCACTCGTACCCAACCATTACCAAAACAATCAATAATCTCACCCACTCAATCAATAGCCTCATCTTCATCTGAATTTGACCCGCTCAAAGGATCTTACGCCAAGATCCTTGCTATGTTGGTAGGGGATGCGACCATTTCCCTACCCCCACTCAGACCCTATGATCCATCTAAACCTCGACCTATAGGTTATGATGAATCTAAAATATGTGCCTACCACCGCACACCAGGACACAATGTAGAAGGATGCAAAGCTTTGAAAGCCATCTTTCACCAGTTGCCTATCTTGGATAGAAAATCTAAGAAAGACAACTTACGGAGGGAAAAGCTCTTAGCTTTGATCCCTTCTCCTATACCACCTATCCCTGCCTCACCAAAATCTATCATCATTGCAACCCCGCCTCTCAAGAACAATGACTTATCCCTGCCATCTTCCTCATCTCGTATTCATGAGATCAACATGATTAGCATTGCTACTCGAGGTCAGAAAAACAATGGAAAAGCTAAAGAGAGCACACCTGCGGCCTCTCTTTCTCCTTCCACCATCCCGATCGCACCACCACCTAAAGTGGTTATTCGTGGACCTGCCTATCCAGTCTCTGATGGAGTTTCCCATCGCACCATGATCAAACAACTTCACCAATCTCCTGTAAAAATGACACTCTATGATCTCATTCAAACATCTGAATCTCATCGGCAAGCTCTAATTGAGATCCTCCAAGGGATAGAGGTCCTACCTAACGAAACCCTACCCGTCGCCTCCATCTTAACACCCAACCACGTTGCTTCTCTCACCAAACAACCTACCTCCACAACCACCTATGTCCCTGTACAGTAAGCTATTGTCAGTTTTTTCGAAGAAGAAATTGTCATCTTTGGTGCAAAAGATCCTGACCCCGCTCTTTTCATCTTGGCTTACGTCCAGGACATCCGGGTACGTCGTGTTATGATCGATGGGGGCACTAGCCTAAACATCGTCTCTTCCAAATCCTTCCAACAGATGAATATCCCTCCTAGCTGCATGTGTGCCAACCCCACCATGTTGTGTTCATTCAACAATGCTATTACTTCTACCCTAGGCACCGTGATCCTTAACATTCGTGTAGGGCCACGTACCTTGCCCAAACTCTTCTATGTCCTTGAGGGAGAGTTCCAATACAACATGTTGTTAGGCCGCCCTTAGATCTGGGCTATGGGATGTGTTCCCTCCACCTTACATAGATGCATAAAATTTACGTATGAGGGGAAGTCATACACCGTCACAGCTGACGCTTCCCCCTTCAAAACCTGCAATATGTTATATTGCCCTAATGATGTGCTTGTACCAGTCAAGGCACCCATTGATCTGACCTAACCATCTACTTCAACCATGCCTCAACCATCCACTTTAGCTGCACCCACACCTTCAACCAATGAAACCACCGACGTGAATACCTCTTCCTTCCCGCGGACGACATCCCAACCTCGGATCCCTTGGTAGGTGTTTTTCAACGCCTTATGCTGGGGGAGTACCACCTATACAACGTTAGCACCTTCCATACCCCACAAGAGTATGGACAGTTACATGTGCATCCTACCTACGACCGTCATGTGGGGGAGGTGATCTCCTATGGACCACCTAATTGCCGCACCAACCTAACGTATGGGGGTGTCAACGCATCCTCTGTCACCCCTGAACCTCCCCTTGGTGTGGTTCCCTTCCAATTTGATTTTCAATATCTAACCAACCGTCGTTTCGCCCTCACCTTCATGACTCGCTGTGCTTGGAAAGGTTTTGGTTTCGGTCTTTATGAACAAGGCCGACATATAATCATTCCCATGACAACACGCAAACAAAAAGATCGTAGTGGTCTTGGATTTTCTAAACCACCTACACCGAAGAAACCTCAAGTCAATTGTATCCAGGAAGATGATGAAGTCACCCCTTCCAAACCATCAACGCCCATTTTTCCATCTTCACCCACGGAGTTGATAGACCCGGAATCTATCCCTCCTAATTATTTTTTTTTCGTGAATGCTATCTTCCTAGGTCCTCTCACTTATCAACATGATGGTAAAGACCCATCTTCTCTCCCCCTTGTATCCAGACATGATCTAAGAAGACTCGCCTTCGATTAATGTTGTGGAGTGTCAGGATGATGACTCCATCCTCACCTACCTTGGTGCGGATGACTCTTATATTCAACGCGCCTTACCATCTGAAACCCAAACCATGTTGAATGAGTCGACTATAGAAATCAACATCCACACGGAGGACGATCCTCACATTGTAAAGATCAGACAATCTCTCGATGCATCAGAACAAGCCACCTTCACTACCTTCCTCCATGCCCATAATCAAGCTTTCGTTTGGTCCTACGCCAACATGCCAAGAATCGATCCTGACATTATTTCCCATACCATCCCACAAGTCCATGACAGAATTTGTGGTGGGAACTTTAGTGGCCTTGTCGTGGCCAAGCGGATCCTTCACCTAGGATATTATTGGCCTACTCTTAATAAATACTGCTGTGAATATGTTAAGCGTTGTGTTATGTGTCAACAGCATGCCAACCTTCAACATACTCCCAGCCACCCGCTACAGGTCGCACGAGATCTTTGGCCTTTCTCACAATGGGGTTTAGACCTTATTGGTGACAGATTCACCCGCCTTCTTTGCAACGTCACCATTGGATCATCACGGACAACCAAATATTACACTAAATGGGTGGAGGCCGTTCCACTCATTTCAACCAAAAAAAAAGAAAATCGTTGAGTTCATCAATCATCACATTATCTGTCGTTTTGGTGTTCCTCATCGCCTGATAACCGATAATGGAAAATCTTTCAAAAATAAGTTGTTACGAGCCCTTTGTGACAACTTTGGTATCAAACTTAGCTTCTCGTCACCCTACTATCCACAAGAAAATGGTCAAGCCGAATCTTCTAACAAAACCTTAACCAAAATTCTCATGAAAGTCGTTAACGATTCTGGGAAAAACTGGCATGATCACATCCCCTTTGCCCTTTGGGCTTATCGTACCAGCATTCGTACTTCCACTAATGCCACACCATTCTCTTTGGTGTATGGTACCAAGGTTGTCTTGCCTCTCGAAATACAAATCCCTTCCCTCAGAATATCTCTCCAGGATATTCTCACCAATGATGACTTCCGCCAAGAGCGGTTAGCCCAATTGGAGCTTCTTGACGAGCGTCGTCTTACAGCTCTTGACCACCTTCAAATTTATCAAAAGCACATCAAACGTGCTTATGATAAGTGAATTCATGAGCGTACCTTTAAGATTGGTGATCTTGTCCTCAAAGAGAATCAACATGTAACCAAACTAGAAAAGAGAAAACGTGGAAAATTTGCTCCTAATTGGATTGGGCCTTACATTATCACTCACACTTATGGATCAGGTACTTATCATTTAGCTTCACTTAATGGTAAACCTAAGCCTGAACCCCTTAATGTCTTGCATCTCCAACCATTCTACTATTGAATTTAGTGTTACATCACTTCTTATCTACCTTGCGCTCATCCCTTGAGCTCATTTACCACCTCATACACCTTGTTTCGTGCATCTCAAAGTAGAATCAAACTCACGTGGTTTGATCATCACCTCCTCTTAAAGATGCCTTCCCCTTTTTAGTCTGGTCCATGACTTAAAAGTATCAAAATAACAAGTTCTCAATTATACAATTCTGGGATATTCTTGAGTCAAACTTCCTGCAAAACTAGATGCTTCATGCCAAACGGACATCTAGACCTCTAAGCTATAAACTAGACTGCTCCCTCGAAGGACAGCTATGTGCAAAGCCGCATCTGCTACTATAAGTAGACTGCTCCCTTGAAGGACAGCTATACAAATTCAGCCTCTATCAGAAGCTTCTCGCATTGATCAGCTTCGTGAAGACCTCAAGAACAACAAAATGCATATCCCATATAGACTTCCCGCATCGATCAGTCTATATCTAGAAAAATAAAAGCAGTATTCAAAAGCACTTTTGAGTCATGGACTTGTCTATTTAGGTTTGGTTCTCTTTCGTCAGAATAATCACCTTATAACAAGTTCTCTGTGCCCCAGCTATACCATCCACCTCACCTCACCATTCTTCAAAACAACAAAACTCAAGGGACGTGACGTATATCCGATATATTGTGATTATACAACTCTTTTCACCTATCGACTTCTCGCCTATGCAAGGTACCTAGGGATTCAAGCTCATCCTATGATAATACGTGGTTTGTTTAGCTCTTTCCAACTATGGGACACTTTTTCCTCTTTTACCCGAATCTAGGATTATGTGTTGACCTTAATCAGGACACGGTTTCCTATGCTTGGGTAAGCTAACCCTCACTTCACCTATACCCACACCAACACCGCCAATACCTTACCAACACCAACAACATTACCCTACCAACATCAAACTTTTACCAACCAACAAATTTCCTAACCACAACCAAATTGCCTGAATTCACCTCTCCCTGGTCCTAAGGGAGAACTACATCAGTCTGAGGCCCCTCCTTGCTTTGTGTAATGGGCTATGTAGGTAGCACTTAGGAGACATGGGGTCTCCCAAGGTTAGCTCGACCATCCCCTACCATAACCTATCATGTGTTGTGTTTTCCTTAAAAATATAAATATTTTCACGTATTTATATTGATAACACTCACCTGTTATCGGCCCGACCCAAGGCTCTCCATTTTTCACCACATCACCTGGCCCAACCCCTAAGGCTTTGCTAATAGCCTTATTTTGAATTCATCGGCCTGACCTAAGGCCACAACTCAACCAATCGCCCCAACCCAAGGCCGCAACCAACCAATCGGCCTGACCCAAGGCCGCAACCAACCAATCGGCCCGACCCAAGGCCGCAACCAACCAATCAGCCCGACCCAAGGCCGCAACCAACCAATCGGCCTGACCCAAGGCCGCCACCAACCAATCGGCCCGACCCAAGGCCACACCCAACCAATCGGCCCGACCTAAGACCACACCAATTAAGTACCTCGACTGAGGCCCGCAAATTATGATTCTATCCACCCATCATGTAGTTGTTTGTTCAATCGAGCTCACCTGTTCATGTTTTAGCATGACTAGGATACTTGAATTGATCAGCCGACCAGCTTTGCCTAGACCGAGACCGTGACATTTATCTCAACCAAACCAACCATTTGGTACTTCCGAACATGCCTAAACGTTCCGGTACCTTACCCGTTATATCCCCTAGAGCTACTTCCTATGCCTTGGATACCAGGATTATATCAACCTTGTTTGGATAAACTATCGACCTTTGCCTATGAATTGCTTGTTTGCTCTTCAAATCGTGTACCCTGGTCACACTACTACATTTCAACGTGTGTCTGCTTCCTTGAACTTACCCCACCATCTTACCATCATCTCATCATCATTCACCCTTTATCAACCCTATCCCTGATTTCACATCACCTCAATCTGTGATAGATTTGAGGGGGATTACCTATACCCTTAACTGGGGCAACCACTTCTTATTATTGTCAGTGTAGCTTTACAAGACAAGCTACATGACAACAAGGGGCAAATGTAGACACCAAATTTGGGTCTTACGACGCCCTGTGCCCCGCATCTCATCTCGCAACCTAACCCTACCTCACCACCTAAACCTTACACACTTAATTATTTATTAATTACCTTATAAAATTAATAAATCCACATCTCCAACCCTACCACCTCACCTCGCCACCTCACCATGACCTAGCCCTAACCCTAAACTAACCTAATTAAGACCTATAACTTGGTCTAGACCCACACCCATGACTCATCACCCCTCACCCGCACCAAAACGAACCTAATAATGACTTGACCAAGCCCACAACTGACCCCTCGAGAGAAAAGGAGGGAAAGTTGGCTATTTTACTAAAAATAGCCAACTTTGACCTAACCGACATCGGTCCCTACACGTTACCAGTGTCGGTTAGGTAACTGCCATCGGTTCCCTGTAAATGACCTCCCCCAACCAAAACAAAGGGATCCAAATTCATCTTGCAAGAGAGGGACAAGTGAGAGAGAGATAGAAGAGGTTGCAAAGAGAATTATTGAGCCCATGACTGTAACTGAGCAACTAGATCATGGTCACACTCATCGAAACATTGGGAGAGTCAGAGGATAGCTTCATCAGCTCACTTCCGATTGCCGGATCATCCCAATTGAGCCTTGCCTTTGCCACTGCATTCCTTAGACCTGCATCCACATTAGAAACTAGTAAGTAGTCTCTTCTATTACCTTGTATGCTTCTAGACACTACTTTGTGAACTTTTGATTCATAGTGATTATAAGCTCACTCCTGGATCTACCACTTGGCAGCACCCTGCACCTAACCTTCATCCATCCATCTCTATATTGCCCCAAAGACATCTTTCTCACTCTCTGAGTCTTCTCTATCACCCTACTACTCCCCTCAACCATCTACCAACCTTCTAAACCCCGTAACCACCTTACAACCAACCTCCATTTAAAAGCCCCTAAATCACTTCCCCTACCGATATCGGTTATCCCCTACCAGTACCAGTTTTATAAGTGTGTTCGGTTATCCAGTGACTGGCATCGGTCACTATGAATTATACCAAAAACCAACCTTTCACCTATTTACCTCCAAACAATCTCATATCCAGCCTTGTCTATCCCTGTAACTTGATCTGAACGTATCGATAACCAGTGACCAAACAAACAACATGACATTTTATATTTGGTAGTTTAGTCTCTATTGCTTTTAGTAACGAGGTACCTAAATCATGATTTCGCAATAGCTTCTTTATTATTATTTGCGTTAATTTGTATTAAATGGGAACTAACCACCTTTGAAAGGAAGTCTAATATTTCCTGGGCCCAAGGCAGTTCCCTCACTTATTGTTTAACAAAAATCTGGTGGTCTTGCATTCTTATTTACAGGTAGTCCTTCCCAGACAAAAAGGAGCTCTTCACAATCGGTCTGATCTCTCTACGGTATGTGCACACCTTCCCAACACTCAACAGGTATTCCTCCTAGCCCTAACCCTTATCTATTTCTCAAGAGAATGAAAAGATAGAAATAACTCTATTCTGGAACAAAATTCTGTGCAAAACATTAGCACACCGGTTGTACATATAATATATAAGATCTAAGCATACATGCAAATAAAATTCGATATTCTACCAGAAGAAATATATAAAATAAGAGATATAAATCAACACCAGATTTAACGTGGTTCACCCAGTGTTGGCTACATCCACCAAGAAACAAGCCAATCTATTATCCAAAGCTTTGACAGATTTACAATCTTCCACACCTCTCAGATGCACAGTACTTTCTTTCTCTCAAGATTTTTGTTTCATCACCAAGAATTCTCTCTCTCACAAAATTTTGCAAGTTCTTAATTCTTGTTAATACTTACTTCTAAACCCTATATTTCATTTTTATATAGTCATTTATATACTTAGGGAATTTAGCCATGCAATTACAATCAATAGATATACTTTAATGCTAAGAATAGATCTAATTCCCAAGAGTTAGTTAAAACATCCTCCCACAGGTAACCGATGTTGGTTCTCCCTAACCGATGTTGGTTCCTCCTTACATGACCAATGTTGGTCCTAGGTGACCGATGCCAGTCCCTCCTAACCGATGATGGTTATTGTGTTTTCAAGAAAGTTTTAGATTGCATGCTAATCTGAAGTAATTGAACTCCACAACTCAACAATCTACCACTTGGAGATTAATTACTACACCCTACATGTACAATGTCATTCTTGGATCCTTCCTTAGCTTTGTTTCTTCCTCTTCAAGTCTCAAACTTGAAGACCAACAGAAGTGGATTGTAGCTCCAACTTCTCCTTTGCTAATGGCTTCGTTAGCATATCCACAGGATTCTCGCTCATATGAATCTTTTCCAGATTCAAATTTCCATCCTCCAATACCTGTCATATGAAGTGATAACTCAACTGAATGTGTTTTGTTCTCGGATAAAACACTAAGTTCTTTTCTAAATGAATTACACTCTGACTATCACTGAACAATTTACAATCATCTTTCTTCCTTACCAACTCTTCCATGAACCTACTCATCCATATCATCTCCTTCCTAGCCTTTGTAGCTGCAACATACTCTACCTTTGTAGTAGACAAAGCCACAACCTTATGCAATCTTGAAATCCAACTAATTGTTGTCCCACCTACTGTGAAAATATATCTAGTAGTGCTCCTTCTACCATACACATCTCCTGCCATATCCAAATCAACATAGCCACATAATGAAATATCTAAACCTCCATAGCATAACTGCATGCTAGATGTCCCTTTCAAATACCTGAGTATCCATTGAACTACTTTCCAATGCTCTTTACCTAGATTGGACATATATCTACTCACCACTACCACTTCCTGTGCAATGTCTAGTCTGGTACAACCATAGCATACATGAGACTTCCAACTACTAAAGCATATGGCACTCGTGTCATGTATTTGACCTCCTCATGTGATGATGGACACTGATCTTTTCTTAATTTGAAGTGTTTAGCTATAGGTGTACTAACATGTTTTACATTCTGTATGTTGAACCTTTTTAACACCATGTAGATATAATCCTCCTAAGACAAATAAAATTTCTTGTTTTTCCTGTCTCTGTGTATTTACATGCCAAGGATTATTTTTGCAACTCCTAAATGCTTCATAGCAAATGTGTGAGCTAGCTTTCCCTTAAGCTCACCAATGTTCTGCATACTAGATCCTGCAATAAGCATATCATCCACATACAGTAAAAAAATTAATATAGCTCCCATTTTCAAGCTTCTTGTAATTAAAACAATTGTCAGATTCACATCTCAATTAACCATGCTCATGCATAAAACTATCAAAACTCATGTATAATTACCTTGGAGCTTGTTTGGCCCATGTAGGCTCTTTTTCAATCTGCACACTAATTTCTCCTTACCCTTGACTTCATACCTAAGCGGTTGCTGCATATAAATCTCTTCATCCAAATCACCATGAAGGAAAGGCATCTTCACATCTAGTTGCTCTAAATGAAAATCCTCTACTGCAACTAAACTCAATACAGTACGAATAGAAGTCATCTTAACAACAGGAGAAAATATTTCACCACAGTCAATACTTGTTTTCTGTGTAAATCCTTTTACTACAAGTCTTGCCTTGTATCTTTTCTATCCACCCTCTTCTTCCTTAATCATGTAAACCCACTTTTTCTGCAATGTCCTCTTACCTGCTGGCAATTTAACCAAATCCCAAGTCTGGATCTGTTCTAAGGAGACCATCTCCTCATCCATGCCATGCTCCCACTGGACGTGGGTCTTATCCTACATTGCTTCTTAAAAACTTTCTAGTTCACCATTATCAGTCAATAATAAATAAAATAGAGAAGGTGTAAATATATCTGGAGGTTCACTTACCCTTTGTGACCTTCTCACATGAGTTTGGGGGTACCGGAGGCTCAATTTGAACCTCCTGTACATTTGTATCCAAATCTGATAGTGACCAACATCTGTCACGTCTAACCGACGTCAGTTCTACTAACCGATGCCTGTTTGGATATTGTATAACTGATACCATTTCATCTTACCAATGTCGGATAGGGGTCAACCGACACCAATTATTGTGTAACCCTGTAGGCAATACTTTTAAATCCGAGAGTTCATTTTCATTCAAAAACTTCTCAATTTATTAAACAATAATCATTGAAATCCTTGCTACAATATTCACCACCATTTTTAGATCTAAGGCACTTTAACTTAGAATTTGATTCATTCTTAACAAGGGCTTTTCATATTTTAAAAGTCTCAAAAACATCATATTTATGTTTAATACAATAAACCCATACCTTTCTTGTGGCATTATCAATGAAAGTAACATAATAATGGGATCCTCCATGAGAAGCTACCTGAGCTGGTCCTCACACATTTGAGTGTACAAGCTCCATTTTTTTCTCCTTCTTAGTTACCCCAACTTTGAGAAATCTCATTCTCTTTTGCTTTCCAAAGACGCAATGCTCACAGAAATCTAAATCTAAATCTTTCAAATCTGATAACTTACCCTTAGCCTTTAAGATCTGCATTCCTTTTTGACTCATATGGCCCAACTGGTTATGCCACATGCATGCATCTAAATATGAAGTAGATAATAAAGAAAAAGAATCAGTAACACAGGTAGATAAATACAACATTCCTACCTTCTTACCTCTTGCCACAACAAAAGTACCCTTGGTGACTTTGCAAGAGTCTCATGTAAAAGTAACCATGCAACCAGATTCACCTAGTTTCCTTGTAGAAATAAGATTCCTCATGAGGCTTGGCACATACCTCACATCTTTTAATACCCATGTATTTCAATTCTACAATTTTAGATGAACAACTGCAAGGTTCATCATCACCCAAATAAACATGCCCAAAATCTCCCTGGACATAATTTCTGAAATAACCCTTATTAGGGGTTGCATGGAAAGAAGCTCCTGAATCTAAAACCCATGATTCAATTCTATTATCTAAAGAAAGAGTAAGAGCATCTTGTATTACCTCTGATGTAGCAAGATTTTATTCTTTACCTTTGTCTAGTTGTTGGTTCTCTTTGTCCTTTGACCAACAATTTTTTTTGCATGTCCTTTCTTTCCATATTTCCATCAAGTAATTCCCTTACTTCTAGATTTAGATTTGTTATCCCTTGACTTGGATTTCTCATTACTCTTATTCTTGGATCCCTCCTTCTTCCTGCCCCTGATTTCTACATTCAAAGCATTCCCAGATGATGATTCCTCTGTACTCTTCCTGTGAATTTCTTCATTCAATATTATACTAAATACATCATCAAACTTCAAAATATTATCAGTAGATGTTGTATTACTAACAGCCATTACCAAGTTATCCCAACTAGCAATAAAAGAACATAAGAATAAAAGTTTTTTCACTTCATCATCAAATGGTATATCAACTGATTTTAACTTATTTACAATAGATATGAAATCATTCAAATGACTAGATGTAGATCCACCTTCATGCATCTTAGAACTAAATAGTTTCTTCATCAAATAAACTTTATTTGAAGCACTAGGTTTTTCGTATAAATTAGTAAGATATTTCATTAACCCTACCTTAGATGTCCCTTCTATAATTTTGGAAGCCACGGATGATGTCAGGCTCAATCTTATAGATCCCAAAGCCTTTCTGTTAAGAATATTCCATTCTTCACTAGTCATCTTCGTAGGTCTATACTTCTCATCCAACGATAAATATAAATCTCTTTGATACATATAATCTTCAATCTGCATCTTCCATGATTGATAATTTTAGCAGTCAAATTTCTATACCTTTTATTTGTTTGCTTCTGCCATTTTTGTAGCTCCCACTCAATCAGAAAACCCTCTGTGAGTAAATTTTTCAACACACAAAACCCTCAAACAAAGCTCTGATACCAGTTTTTGGGGTTAGCACACTGGTTGTACAGATAATATATCATATCTAAACATATATGCAAATAAAAGTGTATATTCTACCAGAAGAAATATACAAAACAAGAGATATAAATCAACACTACATTTAACGTGGTTCACCCAGTGTTGGCTACATCCACCAAGAAACAAGCCAATCTATTATCCAAATCTTTGACAAGATTTACAATCTTCCACATCTCTCAGATGTACAGTACTTTCTTTCTCTCAATATTTTTGCTTCATCACCAAGAATTCTCTCTCTCACCAACTTTTGAAAGTTCTTCTTGATTCTCGTTAATACTTGTTTCTAAACCCTAGCTTTCATGCTTATATAGTTGTTTATATACTTAGTAAACTTAGCCATGCAATTACAATCAATGGATATACTTTAATGCTAAAAAATAGATCTAATTCCAAAGAGTTAATTAAAACATCTTCGCATAGGTAACCAATGTCGGTTCCTCCTTGTCTGACTGATGTCAGTCCTAGGTGACTAATGATGGTCCCTCCTAGCCAATGAAGGTTACTATGTTTTCTAGCAAGTTTTACATTGCATGCTAATCTAAAGTAATTGAGCTCCACAACACAACAGAGTTCAAAATTAGAATGAATTCCAGGTTTCTTCTTAAGGTTCTCCAGATGTATATTAAAGGGCTTTGGATCCCCTTAAGTGATGAAGACTTTATTCAGATGGAGGGATCTAACATTTTGGAACAAAGTGGAAGGAATGGCCTTCATCATGTGAATCCATGGTCTTCCCAATAGCATATTGTATTTTTTTTCCTTATCAATGATGTAAAACTTAGTTGTAATGGTTTTTAGCCTGAGGGATACATGAAGGACTATAATTCCAATTGAGGTATCCTTAATACTATCATACTCTCGCAATGTGTTCCTAGTAGAGGAGAAATTAGTTTCTCCATATCCCAACTTCTATAAGAAAGAAAAGGGGACTACATTCATAGCATCCCCGTAATCAATCATGGCTCTTTTAATATAATTTTTATAGACCTGCATTTACAATTATAATGCAGAATTTCCTCTTCATGCTATTTTAATGTCAGAGGGAATCTTGATTATATCAAACACAAACTCGATATCCTTATTGCTATGTCTTGGAGGATGTATGTTAAAGTCTATATGGTTGATTTAAGCCTTAGGTGGAGGCGTAACATGGATTAGATGACCAAGACCCAATGCATCTAGTAACACAGAATGATGTGCAGGGGAATTATTTGACAAATATAGAAATGAAATGTGAGAAAAGGTCTTGTTCAAATCTAAAATAAAATCATAAGATCTTATAGGTTTTGGGACTATAGGAGAGTCATCCTATAAGAGGGAATGGGTGGGAAGAGTTTTTACATTGTACTCCTTGGTCTGAGTTGTTGCATTGACCTTTGGCTCAATTTCTAACTCGACTAGTCCCAAAATCTTTGTCTTGTTCCTTGGGTTTAGGTTAGGGGCCACTCGAGAATTGTCAAAAGTTGAGGATTCATGGTCATTTTTCCCAATATGAATACCCTTATTCATGTTTTGAGGTCCTACTTTGTCATCTTCAGAATGTTTAGGGAATGGGTCCCGATAGATGCCTAGGTTTTCATTCTAAGGTGCAATGTATAACCAGGTTGTGAAGTTCCTTATAGATTCGATAGAAACATGTCTAAAAATAGATACCTTTGATTTTTAAGAATTCTTTGAATGAACTTATTGTAGTCCCTATAGGACCGAGCATCATGACCAATGACATGGTGAAAACCACAATATAGATTGGGATCATAGTCCCTTAGTATTTGATTCAGATTTTGTTGTTGGTTATAACCCCAGTTGTAGTTTTGGAATTAGTTGTTATAACTGAAATTTTTTGCCCCTTGCCTAGGATTTTTACGCTGAAGGAATTCCCTATTAGATTCAGGGGTGGCTCATTCTGACACTACTCAGAATATGGATGGAAAATATTATAGCTTTAGGTATGCGTTGAAATCTAAAGGTGGCATTATAAAGGAGAAAACAAATTTATTAGCTAAGATTTGTACTCACCTGGAGAGGTCCCCTATCATTTTTCAACAATCTATACGCTGTATAAATAAATTCACAAACAGAGATGTCTACAAACTGCAATTGTGACTATAACCACAAAGTTTTTTAACCACAAATACAAATCCGAATCAAATGGAATGTCAGCAAAAAATTTATGAAGTGTGATTCAAATGGTGGGCGTTGTACTTATGAAAAGAGTTTGACGTGATTTTATTGCAAGTTTAGTCGCAAGTTGTGTGAAAATTTTCTTGATATTTGATGTATATGAGTTTGTCATTTTCTTAATAACCATTACTCACAGATTTTTTTGCTGGACTTGCAGACAATTCCAAGAGTAAAAGCATTATTTTTTGTGAAAAGATAAATAAATAAATTGAACAAAAATAATGTGTCACGTGATAGAGATGAAAGATGTTTACCGATAATAATGTTGTTACTCTTGGAATTGTTTGCAAGTCCAGCACAAAAATTTGTGAGTAATGCTTGTTAAGAAAATCAAGAAAATCTGCACACGACTTGCCACTAAACTTGCAGCAAAACCACATTGAACTCTTTTCATAAGCACTACGCCCACCATTTAAATCGCACTTCATACAATTTTCATTGACATTCCACTTGATTTGGATTTGTATATGTGGTTAAAATTTTGATTTTAAGTATTTAGCATTTAATTTTAACAAGATGTTTATACGGAATTTTATTATATTTTTATAGTTCTTTTATTTAATAGTTGTAGATGATTTTAATAAGGTTGATATATTGTGTCAAATTTATTAAAAAAACTTTGTGGTTAAAAAATTGTTTTAAACTCCACTTCATGTTCAAAATATGACGACTTTTTTAATCTTTTCTACGTAAAAGCAAATAATTATATGTCACTGAAGCAGATATTCAAAATAAAATTGATATTTCTTTATGATGATTAAATGGACATCAAAAGTTAAATTGAAATTTCTATAGACATCAAATTCAAGATTGATAATTAATTATTAACATATGGTGAACATTATTTTTTACTCCTCTCATGAATCATTTAGGGTAAGCCCCGACCAATATATTTAGTTTCTATCACCTCTATCTTTCTTAAACGTTATCAAGCAAATTATATCAACTTGGCATCTTACACTCCAGATATGTTTTTTTTTTTTATTATTGGTAAATAGTTTTGGTGGGACTATACCCAATTACAAGGAAGGCTCACCAGCTAGATATAACAATGAGTATACAACAATAAAAGAGTAAAAACCAGAAGTAACATTGTTACTCAAGGTAACCAAAATTGGGGAACAGCAAGGAACAAAAGAAGGACGTAGCCCACAGCTAGACCACAAAAAAGTAGCAAGTATACAGCAAAAGGAAAGCACAGAAACAGCCACAAAACCGAATTCCACTAGCCCAAGATAGATTATTTTTTGGATGCTCTTTCAATTCTGGATTGAATCGTCTATAACAAGGTGAAAAGTATCAAAGTGGTTGTGTGCATTGAGTCCGAAGCATCCAGCTACGAAATGGTCATATTCCTCTCTTTCTCATTTCCCCATATAGTAACAGGGATCCCACTTAACCTCGCAATGCTCCGAACACTCCAGATATGTTTATCTTTATCATATTAGATATTTATCACCATGGTGAAATATAGTTCAATGTATATGTGATTGAAATATTTGATGTCTATCTCTTAAGAGATCAAATTTCAAATAGTCAACATCCAAAAAAAACATCAAAGAATTTTGTTTTAAAAATTATACTTTAAAAAAAAATTAAAATTTTAAATTAACCATCAAAAAGAAAATGAAACAAAAAATATTTTTTATCATTAGGTCAATCTTTAAAGATGTTGTATTTTTATATTATTAAATGAATCATGGAATCCTGCATTTAATCAAGGTTAAAAATATAAAAGATGGTACTCGGTACTATAAAAAAATCTAGAAGTGGGTTACGGCCTTGTAACCTATTGAATTTTCTCCATTTCTAATTTTGACCACTTCAGCCTCAAATTACTCTCACATGAATAATCAATCCAAAACGTTTGTTAAACATTTACGATTTTCCTCAATTTGTTAGTTCGTCCCCTTTGAATGTATATTGCACTCAAATAAATAATGCAACCAAGATACAGAAAATTCAGTGGAACAAAATGCAATTCTCCTCCCTCATACCTCATCTTATTTACCCCCATCCTCTCCCTCTTATTCTCTTCCTTTAATTTTTAAATCTTAGCTCTATCCCCTTCGGTGTTCCCATCGTACACTTAACGTATGATTGTTAGTGGTAGTAATTTTGGCCTTAGGTTCGAGCCTGTTGAGGAGGGAGATGGTTGACATCAACCGTGTTGATAGAAGAAATAAAATTAAGAACTCTTTTATTCCCTATATTTTTTCATTATTGTTAGTGTTACCATTGTTTATAAAACCATTATTCTTTTCTTGGTCGATAATACCATCCATAATAACACCACGATTTTGATTCAAGACCTTGGGTCCTTGGTTGTTGGTTATGTTGTTTTGATGGTATTCGTTGTTTTGGTCAGGGGATACCAATTTCCCATTGAGACCGTAAGTCTTACATCCGTTGTCAATAGTGGATTGGTCAATTCAAAGCACACCTTCCAACACTTCCTCATAACTTCGGAAGGTAAACTTTTACAATTCTTCTTTGGTCTCTCAACTGAGCGAGTGAAGGAAGAGGTTGTAAAGTTCCATTTGGTCCATGTTAGGTGAACTTGTGGAGAACTAAATAACTTAACGCCATCTCTAGATGAAATGGGTGGTAGATTCATTATGTTCCTGCCTAATATACAAGAACTCCCTAATTCTCATTTATAGAAATTTGTTCATGTCAAAAACTCTAATGAATTCGGAAACAAGTTGTTTGAAGGAATGTATGGAAGTCTCAGTAATTCAATAGTACCAATCCAAAATTATTCCTTTGAGAGTATTCTGAAATATTTTAGCCACTACAACATCCCAAGGAAGTAAATCCCTAATGGAAGTGGTGTAGGCCTTGATATGAGTATTTGGATCTCCTTCTCCTTTAAATTTAGGAAGGTTAGGCAATGGGCATGGAAGCATGACACGTCATATGGTGAAATCAAAGGATTCTTTCAAATACTTAGTGTAAGTTCCCATCATATAAGATTCCACCATTGAAGTTTCTTGAAGAGGGGGAATAGAAGGATGAGTTAGATAAGCTACATGTAAGTATTGGTCCGGGTATAAAGAACCCCTTGATACTGCAAGTAAGGACCAGGAAAATTATACATGTCCATCTGGGGGGATTTTGAATTCCTATGGATATAGGGAAGGAAAACACCAGGATATGAATTAGTGGGCGTAACACTAGGGAACGTCACATTGTTCGGGGGAATAATATTTGAGAACGCACTTCCATTTAGCCCTTGTTTAGGATAAGCATGAGATAGGTGAGGACCCATCCCTAGTGTGTCAGATCCTATGAGAATATCACACATGTTCAATTGGATTGGATAACATTGTTTCATAATATGTTGTATTGGTTACATGTTGATAGGGGTGTATCCTTTTTTGTTTATAGGATACCCCATGTTATGCCCTATTGCATAAGTTGGTTATGAAGTTTGGGCACTCTCTAACTCTCTAATCCTCCCTACTACGGTATAAATAACATCATTTGGCGAGGATTGAGGCCCTTATGTGGGTGCATGTTGTATGGGATTGTGTTGGGGGGACAAGTGATACCCTATTATAAATCGTTTGGTATTGGTATTCTTATTTTCCTTAAAAGTAGGAGTTTCAGGGTTTGCATCTGATACATTATTGTTGAACATATCATAGGTATGAGTCTTCATTCTTTCCAAAGACTCATCTATTGTGTGAAGTGGATTGGTGATTCTCATAAAATTTGTCATCCTTTGTTGATTGCATGCTAATGTGAGGTGTTGACAAGATTATAGTATGAGGACTAGTTTCACCCATAAAAGTCATATTATTTGAATTGGATTGATTGTATTAGATATTTAAGGGTTAGTGGACCTCCTCTATTCTCACATGATTTGTAGGATTTGAGATGTAACTAGGGGAGGCTTGCACAGTATATTTGTTAGCTCGTCCTGAAAGGGGAGGGGATTGTTGTAGTTGAACACTGGAATAATACCTATCAAATCCAAATAGCCCACCAACCTCTCTACCATACTTATTTGGGGAGGAATGAAATACCTGCCGACTAGGGGAAGATGGTGAAAGATGGACTAATGGAAATGAAACTAAAAGGAAACAAGAAGGAACTAGTCCTTCACATCGGGTTCACCAGTTTTGTGCACCGAAAAATCAATATGTGATTTTAGATGCACTCGACATCTCAAGGTCGTGCTGAGACAACCGAAATGAGTAAGATTAAATGGATAATTGATAGGAAAATAAAGGAAGTTCAAGGTCTATGAACTAGCAGCGTGAGTTCCTAATAGTTGAGTTGGAAAGAGGGGAAATAGAGGCTATGAATGGGTAGCATAAATTCCGTAGGTCTTGTTGTTTGCATTAATTTGAATTCTAAACTACATTGAAACTTCGTTTTAAATAAATGAAATAAATATAGCTTAAATAAATTAAAGTGTATTTAATATTTTAATTCAATATATTCATTCTCAATTAATTAAAAAAAAGAGGTAAAGCATCTACTCTACTTGTCTGAGAAAGAAATGAATTGAAGGAAACTAACTAAAAAAACATTAACATTTGTATTTCCTAAATTAATTAAAATAAAATAAAATTTTCAGACATAGAAAAAGAAACCAATATAAAATGAAATGAAATACATCTAAATTAAAATAAACTAAACAAGGAAAAGCCAAATGTAGTTATTCCTTTGTTGTAGGATTGTGAAGCTGGATCTAATTTAAAAGAAAGAATGTGCTCTAAAGTTATTATTCTAAAAATTAAATTTCTTCTTCACCTAGAAATTTCCCTTGCAAAATAAAAATAAATTATATGAATGATTTGAAATGAACAAATGAAAAAGAACACAGACGTAAAATTTTCCTCTAACTTCTTTCCCTTGCAGATCCACAAGGATAGTTAGAGAAGAATTTATTCGTTGAAAACTTGTGTAGACATTACACAGACAATACTGGAAATGAAGATGTATTTTAATTCTATCACTTAAAAACAAGATATTTCTTCTAATTTAATGACAACAATAAATTGAAAGCTTTAAAGAAATCAAGACATCTCCAACGTCTAACTATTGATTTGTGATAATATCTAGGTGTGGTGTTGTATTGTGTCTCCTCAACTTCCTTTTCATTTCCAGAGATGAGTTCCAATTGATCCAAGGTATCTAGTTATGGATGGTAGCAAGATGAACAATAAGATGGTTGTATCTTACTGGTTGCAAGAAAATTGGTGAAAATGCAGTATTGGAAGCACCAAAGAAATGAATTGGTTGTCTATATAATTCCTACCAGGATTTTGGCATTTGATTAAGCTAAATATGAAATATATGTCTAATCTGCTGCCATTGTAGCAACAAATAAATGAACAATTAAGTACAATGTAAATCCAAGCAAACTAATCCAGAAAGTATGAAACCCTAATTGCAAGGAGAGGGTAGAAAGGCTTAGTTGATGTTAAGAATACCTTAGATAGTTCTCACATTATATATTTATATGTAAGTTAATATATTATTAGTTCTATAATATTATTGTTATGTTGGTTGTTTAAACAACCTACATATATAGTTTATTGTTTCCTAAATTTTAGGAACAACCTCACCTATATATTTGTAAAATCCTATGAAATAATCAAGTTGTTATTGTGTTTATTTTGTATTATCAAAACTCTGTCAAATTCAAGATTTGGTATCAGAGTTGTGCCTGATCCTCCTCTATTGGGAAGCTTGATTATTTTTTTATGGGAAAACATGTTTCTATTCACCCCCTGTGGATGATAGCCCTATGAATAGTTTGTCTTTTTAGGCAGATCGATTTGTGAGGCTAGTTTATACCACTGCAACTCGTGTGTTGATGTTTCTATCAATACCGTGTTAACAGATATAGTTGTAATAGGCGAAGGTCAGATTGTATTATATTGGATTTCTATATTTTTGCATTAGAAACGCAATTCGAATGTGACATTATTCATTATTTACACCTTCGCCTCGAGCCTGACTCGACTGTTCCGCTGGGCCTCCCCACTGTCCATAACAGAAGTGTGACAATTGTTAAAGGGGGTGTGAAGGAAGGAGTAAAGTGTAATATGAGAGAGATTTTTTACGTGCGGGTACATATATTTTCTCCAGAGGTCGTCACAGATCTTATGAACATGATAAAATATCTAAATGTGCATGTTGATCGTCGTTATTCACATATGCATTGGATCTTGGCCCACGGTTTGGTAGTTTACAAGGCATTTGTCTCAACACAACTCATAAAATGCCTTGGATCTTTGTCTCGGTTTCAACATTTTGCATTGGTTCCTCGACCTTGGCTCTTTTCTTCAACTTTACTACCTTTAATGAGCCCTACTACCTCGACTCCCAGGTTGCACAACGGTTGAGCCTTGAATTACTCCCCTCTTGTCACTTTGTTCATGGAAATCTCCACAAAAAGCTCCAAGGTATTAGACAAAATAGGTGTGTTTTTGTTTTGAGTTGCAAATCTATGATCTTTTACATATATAGCTTCAGTTTCCTAAGCTTCTCCATACCCCGAGCAAATTTCATATATTGGATAAAGATTTCACCTAATTATGTGTCAAGGGTTCATACCTCGAAGTGGGAGTAACATTCAAGATAGTGAAATGCTTTTTTAAAAGTGGGGGTATTTTATAAAGTCTTGGTTTTGAAATCTTTGTAGGGGAAGTATTTTGTATAGGTAGAAGATTAATGAGGGGCATATTTTATTCAGTGTTCGTTTTAAAAATCAATATTGTATTATTATTTTTTAGATATTTTTTCCATACAGTTTTAAAATTATAAAAAAATGCCTTAAGGACCATTTTCGTGTGTTCACCTACCCTTAACACCATAAAATAATAGTTCACATGGGGGAATAATAAACAATGTGGAAAATGAAATCTTGAGCAACATGATTGGCATTCCGTTGAGTTTATCAACACATCTATTGGAGGATGGAAGCACAGAGGTAGGAGGACAACCACATCCTCCGATTTGTCACCACCTCCGAGGGCACAATCTGTTTTAGTACACCAATTTTTGCTTTGTGTGTGATGAATAGAAACAAACGTGTATCCATGTTCCGTTGTGCAATATAATTTATGTGTTTTCCCGTGGTAATTATGATGAGTGAGATCTGTACCATTGATACTAAGCAAAGTGTTATTTATATCAGATTGACTTGATGGTTGAGTGTCCTCAATTCATGTATTCACCTAGATGGTTTATGACCTAATATTCAGTGATGTTAGTTTCCCACAGTCTGTGTTAAGATCCAGACCAGGTGTAGGATACGGAGCACCATACTAGGTGGTTGAAGATGGTGTTTTTCCTTCTCATATGTTCACACTAAGGGGGGATGTTAGTAATACCTGGGAGGGTATTAGTGCTTACATTAATGTTACAATCTAAGTCAATAATATTGTTAATTCCTAATATAATTTTTACATATGTTTTTTTTTAAACACCCATAAAATTTATTATTGTGAGTGTTTCCTAAATTTTTAGGACAACCGTACCTATATATTTGTAAGATCTCTCGTATAATAATCAATATTATTGTGTGTATTTTTTATTAGTCAAACCTGCCATTTCAGAGTTGAAGTCATCGATTTATGTGAGGGCAACAAAGGTAGAAATAGAAAAATCCGAAGATTGATATTTGTACTCGGCACACAAAACTTTTCGAATCAGGAGGAGCATGTTGAACTACGTTCACTTGCGGAGAGGGACTAGGGTGCCCGTGGTGCCTAGGCCTATTTTTTTGTGGTGTGCCTATTCTCAAAAAAGTGTGCTCAAAAAACTTCCTCTACATGTGTCGCAAGGTGTTCACCATTAGTCTCCTTGGTCGCTCTTAATTCGCGCCAAAGATCACCGAGCTCTAATGTAAACTCGCAATGAAGAATGAACTATTAAACCCGCCCTCAAATAGTGTGAACCAGTAATGAAGTAGCTAATGTAGAAGTATAATGAGTGCCTGGCTGGCCTGTAAACTTCCCTCCTCTTAATTGTATGCCTACAAACCATCCTTGTTTCCCTTTTTATGGCGTTAGCTGGATGAAATTGAGCTCTTTAATGTTCATGGATGTATGCAACCACCTCAGGTGGTCTCGTATGGTGCTTGGTGCTTGGTCCTTTATTATGATCACACAAATTTAATACTGAATGATTCCTTTTTCTTTGAATTTCATAATTACCCTGAAAAGAAATGAGACCAAAAAGATAAGATTGGTAATTTGGGTTTGAAAAAGTAACCCTAATTAGGTGAGTGGGGGGGACATGATTTGAGTGATTAGGTGTAATAATGGATTTGATGTGGATTATTTTGCATTACTTAATTCATGAGTGGGGTACATGATTTCAATGATTTTGGAGTATTTAATTATTAGGTAGGGTGATATGAATTAGTTTAGAATATCTAATAATCAATTGGATGTTAACACGTAATGAGGTTTAGGGATTTGAAGGGGATCGATGAACCAATTAAGATTGATTAATTGAATATGTATTTTTAGTGGGAAATGGGGTTTATTCAAATTTAGGGGGGAAAGGTTAATTAAAAACAATTGTCAGACACATCTCAATTAACCATGCTAATGCATAAAACTATCAACAACTCATGTATAATACCTGGAGCTTGTTTGGCCCATGTAGGCTCTTTTCCAATCGGACACACTAATTTCTCCTTACCCTTGATTCATACCTAAGAGGTTGCTGCATATAAATCTCTTCATCAAATCACCATGAAGGAAAGGCAATCTTCACATAAGTTGCTCAAAATGAAAATCCTCTACTGCAAAATAAATCAATACAGAGAATAGAAGTCCTTAGCTTAACCAACAGGAGAAGAAAATATTTCACCACAGTCCATACTTTGTTTCTTGTGTAAAGAATTTACTACAAGTCTTGCCTGGTATCTTTTCTATCCCACCCTTTCTTCTTAATCATTTGGTGTAAACCCACTTTTTCGCAATGTCTCTTACATGCTGGATTAACCAAAATACCAAAGTCTGGATCGTTTAAGGAGGGACATCTCCTCATCCATGCCTGCTCCCACTGACGTGGGTATATCCACATTGATTATTAAAAACTTTTATGTTCACCATATCAGTCAATAATAAATAAAATAGAGAAGGGTCAAATGATCTGGCGGTTCACCACCATGTGACCTTCTCAAATGATGGGGGTTACGGAGGCTCAATTTGAACCTCCTGTTACATTTGATCCAAATCTGATAGTGACCAACATCTGTCCGTAATAAACCGACGTCAGTTCTACTAACCGATGCTGTTTGGATATTGTATAAGGATACCATTTCATCCTACCAATGTCGGATAGGGGTCACCGACACAAATATTGTGTAACCCTTGTAGCAATCCTTTTAAATCGAGAGTTCATTTTAATTCAAAAACCTTCTCAAGTTATTAAACAGAATCATTGAAAAATCATGCTACAATATTCACCACCATTTTTGATCTAAGGCACTTTTTAACTTAGAATTTAGTCATTTCTTACAAGGGGCTTTTCATATTTTATTTAAAAGTCTCAACCAAAAAACCTATATTTATGGTTTAATACAATAAAACCCATACCTTTATGTGGCTTATCAATGAAAGTAACATAAAAGGGATCCTCCATGAGACGCTACCTGAGCTGGTACCTCACACAATTTGAGTGTACAAGCTCCATTTTTTTCCTTCTTAGGTACCCAACTTTAGAAATCAATTTTCTTTTGATTTCAAGACACAATGCTCACAGACATCAAATCTAAATCTTCAAATCTGATAACTTACCCTTAGCTTAGATATGCTTCCGTTTGTACTATATGACCCAACTGGTTATGCCACATGCATGCATCCTAAATATGAAGTAGATAATAAAGAAAAGAATCAGTAACACAGGAGATTAAATTAAAACATTCCTCTTCTTACCTCTTGCCACAACAAAAAGTACCTTGGTGCTTTGCAAGAGTCTAATGTAAAAAGTAAACATGAACCGATTCAACCTCCTAGTTTCCTTGTAAAAAAGATTCCTCATGAGGCTTGGCACATACCTCACATCTTTTAATACCCATGATATTCAATTCTATAATTTTAGCATGAACAACTGCAAGGTTCATCATCACCAAATAAACTGCCCAAATATCCCTGGGGACATAATTTCTGAAATAACCCTTATTAGGGGTTCCATGGGAAAGAAGCTCCGAATCTAAAACCATGATTCAATTTATTATCTAAGAAAGGTAAAGAGCATTTGTATTACCTCTGATTGTAGCAAGATTTTATCTTTTACCTTTGTATAGTTGTGGTTCTCTTTTGTTCCTTTGACCAACAATTTTTTTGAATTGTCCTTTCTTTCCATATTTCCACAAGAAATTCCCTTACTTCTAGATTTAGATTTGTTATCCTTGCTTGGAAGTTCTCATTACCTTATCTTGGATCCCTCCTTCTTCCTGCCCCGATTCTACATTCAAAAAGCATTCCAGGATGATGATTCCTCTGTACTCTTCCTGTGAATTTCTTCATTGATAATATTACTAAATAAATCATCAACTTCAAAATATTATCAGTAGATGTGTATACAACAGGCCAGTATTCACGTATATCCCAACTAGCATCAAAGAACATAGAATAAAGTTTTGTCACTTCATCATCAAATGGTATATCAACTGATTTAAACTTATTTACAATAGATATGAAATCATTCAATGACTAGTGTAGATCCACCTCATATCTAAACTAATAGTTTTCTTCCTCAATAAACTTTTTTTTTGAAGCACTAGGTTTTTCGTATAAATTAGTAAGATATTTCATTAACCCTACCTTAGATGTCCCTTCTATAATTTTGGAAGCCACGGATGATGTCAGGCTCAATCTTATAGATCCCAAAGCCTTTCTGTTAAGAATATTCCATTCTTCACTAGTCATCTTCGTAGGTCTATACTTCTCATCCAACGATAAATATAAATCTCTTTGATACATATAATCTTCAATCTGCTCTTCCATATTATAATTTACAGTCAAATTTCTATACCTTTTATGTGTTTGCTTCTGCCATTTTTGTAGCTCCCACTTACATCAGAAACCCTCGGTGAGTAAATTTTCAACACACAAAACCTCAAACAAATCTCTGATAACCAGTTTTTGGGGTAGCACACTGGTTGTACAGATATATATCATTTCTAACAGATAGCAATAAAAGTGTATATTATTCTATATTCAACCAGAAGAAATATACAAAACAGAGATATATCATCAAGCGCCTACATTTAACGTGGTCACCCAGTGTTGGCTAACATCCACCAAGGAACCAAGCCCAATTCTATTATGCATCCCATATATTTGACACACATTTACAAGCGTCCACAGGCGTCGAGAGCAGAGTACATACTGGTTCTTCTCTCCATACTTTTTTTTTGCTTCATCACCAGAATTCTCTCTCTCACCAACTTTTGAAAGTTCTTCTGTGATTCTCGTTAATACTGTTCTAAACCCTAAGCTTTCATGCTTATATAGTTGTTTTAATATACTAGTCGATGTCTTATGGCCTGCAATACATCAATGGATATACTTTAATGCTAAAAAATAGATTCTAATTTTCCAAAGATTTAATTAAAACATCTTCGCATAAGGTAACCAATGTCGTTCCTCTTGTCTGACTGAGGTCATGTCCTAGGTCTAATGATGGTCCCTCCTCCAATGAAGTTACTATGTTTTCTAGCAAGTTGACATGCATGCTAATCTAAAGTAATTGACTCCACAACCAACAGAGTTCAAAAATAAGAATTAATTTCCATTCCAGGTTTCTTCTTAAGGTTCTCTCCAGATGTCTATTACAAGGGCTTTGGATCCCCCCTTATAATGATGAAGTACTTTATTCAGATGGAGGGATCTAACTTTTGGAACAAATGGGAAGAATGGCCCCTCATCATGTGTAAATCCATGGTCTTCCCAATAGCATATTGTATTTTTTTTTCCTATCAATGATGTAAAACTTAGTTGCTAATGGTTTTTAGCTTAGGGATACATGAAGGACTATAATTCCAATTGATGTAATCCTCATACTATCATACTCTCGCAATGTGTTTCCTAGTAAGGAGAAATTAGTTTTCTCCATATCCCAACTTCTTAAGAAGAAAAGGTGACTACATCATAGCATCCCCGTAATCAATCATGCTCTTTTAATATAATATTATAAAACCTGCATTTACAATTTATAATGCAGAATTCCTCTTCATGCTATTTTTAATGTCAGAGGGAATCTTGATTATATCAAACCAAACTCGCATTCCTTCATTGCTAGTCCTTGGAGGATGTAGGTTAAAGTCTATATGTTATTTAAACAAGCCTTAGGTGAGGCGTAAACCTTGATTGATGCCAAGACCCCATCAGCCTAGTAACAAAGAATGATTTCAGTGAATTATTTGACAATATAGAAATTAATTGGAGAAAAGTCTTGTTCAAACTAAAATAAAATCCTAAATCTATAGTTTTTTTGGGGACTATAGGAGGTCATCCTATAAGAGTGATGGGTGGGAAGAGTTTTTACATACATTTGTACTCCTTGTCTTAGAGTTTTTGCAAATTGCTTTTGCTCAATTTCTAACTCGACTAGTCCCAAAATCTTTGTCTTGTTCCTTGGTTTAGGTTAGGGGCCACTCGAGAATTGTCAAAGTTGAGGATTCCATGGTCATTTTTCCCAATAGAATCCCCTTATTCTGGTTTGAGGTCCTCCTTTGTCATCTTTCAGAATGTTTAGAATGGGTCCCGATAATGCCTAGTTTTTCATTCTAAGGTTGGCATGTTAACCGTTTGAAGTTTCCTAAAGATTCGATAGAACATGTCCCCCTAAAAATAGATACCTTGATTTTTAAGAATTCGTTTGGAATGACTTATTGTAGGTCCCTATAGGACCGAGCAATCATGACCAATGACAGGGTGAAAACCACATATAGATTGGGATCATAGTCCCTTAAGTAATGATTCAGATTTTTGTTGTTGTTTATAACCCATTTGTCGTTTGGAATTAGTTGTTAATGAACGAAATTTTTTGCCCCCTTGCTAGGATTTTTACGCTGAGGAATTCCCTATTACTATTCAGGGTGCTCATTCCTACACTACTCATAATCTGGATTGAAATATTAATACGTTAGGTATGCGTTGAAATCTAAGGGGCCTATAAAGGCAGAACACAAATTTAATAGCTAAAGATTTGGTACTCACCAACTGGAGAGTCCCCTATCATTTTCAAACAATCTATAAACGCTGTATAAATAATTCACAAAACAAGAGTGTGCCCTACAAACTGCAATTGTGACTATAACCCCAAATTTTCTTTAACCACAAATACAAAAAATCCTAATCAAATGGAATGTCAGCAAAAAATTTAATGAAGTGTGATTCAAATGGTGGGCCTTTGTACTTATGAAAAAGTTTTGACGTGATGTTATTGCAATGTTTAGGGTCGCAAGTTGTGGTGAAAATTTTCTTGATATTTTTGATTAATGAGTTTCATTTCTATAACCATTACTCCAGATTTTTGGCTGGTACTTATTGGCAGACAATTCCAGAGTAAACGCATTATTTTTTGTGAAAAGATAATAAATAAATTGAATGAACAAAATAATGTGTCACTTGATAGAGAGAAAGATGTTTACAACTATAATATATGTTGTTCTCTTGGAATTGTTTGCAGTCCAGCATCAAAACTTTTTGAAGAATGCTTGTGAAAAACAGAAAATCTGCCACGACTTGCCACTAAACTGCAGCAAACCCAACCACTTGACTCTTTTCATAAGCACTACGCCCACCATTTAAATCTCACTTCTACAATTTTCATTGACATTCCACTTGGTTGATTTGTAATTATGTTGGTTAAATTTGATTTTTAAGTAGTTAGCATTTAATTTTACAAGATGTTTTATTACGAATTTTATTATATTTTATAAGTTCTTTTATTTAATAGTTGTAGATGATTTTAATAAGGTTGATATATTGTGTCAATTTATTAAAAAAACTTTGTGGTTAAAAAATTGTTTAAACTCCACTTCATGTGCAAATATACGACTTTTTTAATCTTTCTTCTCCGTAAAGCAAATAATTATATGTCACTGAAGCAGATATTCAAAATAAAATTGATATTTCTTTTCCTTTATGATGATTAAATGGCATCAAAAGTTTAAATTGCAATTTTTCAATAAGACCAATCAAATATCATCAACTTCAGATTGGATAATAATTCATTAACATATGGTGAACATATTTTTACTCCTACTCATGATTCCATTAGGTAAGCCCCCCTACCAATATATTTAGTTTCTATCACCGCTATCTTTCTTAAACGTTATCAGCAAATTATAATCACTTGGCATCTTACACTCCGATCTGTTTTTTTTTTTATTTTTATTGGTAATAGGTTTGGGTGGGACATACCCATTACAAAGGAATGGCTCACCAGCTAGATATAACAATGAGTAACAAAAGAATAAAAGAGTAAAAAAACCAGAATAACATTGTTACTCAAGGTAACCAAAATTTGGGAACAGCAAGGAACAAAGAAGGACGTAGCCCACAGCTAGAACCACAAAAGTAGCGAGTATACAGCAAAAGAAGCACAGAAACGCCACAAAACCGAATTCCACTAGCCCAAGATAGATTATTTTTTGGATGGCTCTTTCAATTCTGTATTGAATCGTCCTATAACAAGGGTTGAAAAAAGTATCAAAGTGGTTGTGTGCATTGATCCGTAAGATCCCTACGAATGTCAATATTCCTCTCTTTCTCATTTCCCCCATATAGTAACAGGGATCCCACTTAACCTCAGCAATGCTCCGAACACTCCAGATATGTTTATCTTTATCATATTAAATATTTATCACCATGGTTAATATGAAGTTCAATGTATATGTGATTGAATATTTGATGTCTATCTCTTAAAGATCAACTTTCAAACGTCAACATCCAAAAAAACATCAAGAATTTGTGTTTTTAAAATTATACTTTAAATAAAAAAAATTAAAATGTTTAATTAACCATCAAAAAGAAAATGAAACAAAATATTTTTTATCATTGTCAAATCTTTAAAGATTGTTTTATTTTTATATTCTTAATGAATCAGGATCCTGATTTAATCAAGGTTAAAAATATAAAAGATGGTACTCGCGGTAACTATACAAAATCTAATAAGTGGTTACGGCCTGTAACCTCTTGAATTTTCTCCATATTCTAATTTTGACCACGTTCAGCCTCAATTACTCTCACATCGAATAATCAATCCAAAACGTTTTGTTAAAAAACATTTAACGTTTTCCTCAATTTGTTAGTTCGTCCCCGTTGAATATATTGCACTCAAATAAATAATGCAACCAAGATGACAAAATTCAGTTGAACAAAAGGCAATTCTCCTCCCTCATACCTCATCTTAGTTACCCCCATCCTCCTCCTCTATTCCTCCTTTCAATTTTAAAAATCTTAGCTTATCCCCTTCGTGGTTCCCATCGTACACTTAGACGTATGTTGTTAGTGGTAGTACTTATTGGCCTTAGGTTTCGACCTGTTATGAGGGGATGGTTGACATCAACCGTGTTGATAGCAGAAAATAAAATTACGAACTCTTTTAATTCCCTATAGGTTTTCATTAATTGTTAGTGTTACACCATTGTTTATAAAACCACTTATTCTTTTCTTGTCGTAATACCATTCCAAAGAACACCGCCAACGATTTTGATTCCAAGACCTTGGGTCCTTGGTTGTTGGTTATGTGTGTTTTGATGGTATTCTGTTTTGGTCGGGGATAACAATTTCCCATTGAGACCGTAAGTCTTACAACCTCCGTTGGCAAATAGTGGATTGGTCAATTCAAAGCACCACCTTCCTTCCAACACTTCCTCATAACTTTCGAAGGTAAACGTTTACATTCTTCTTTGTCTCATCACCAACCAAAACCCCCCCCCAACCCACCCCACAAACTGAGCGGTGACGGAAGGTTGTAAAGTTCCATTTTGTCCATGTAGGTGAACTTGTGGAGAACTAAATAACTTAACGCCATCTCTAGAATGAATGGGTTGGTAGATTCATTATGTTCCTGCCTAATATACAAGACTCTCCCTAATTCTCATTATAGAAAAATTTGTTCATGTCAAACTCTAATGAATTCTAAACAAGTTGTTTTGAAGGAATGTATGAATCTCAGTAATTCAATAGTACCAATCCAAAATATCCTTTGAGAGTAGTCTGAAATATTTTAGGGCCACTACAACATCCAAGGAAGTAAATCCCTAATGGAAGTGGTGTAGCCCTGATATGGTATTTGGATCTCCTTCTCCTTTAAATTTAGAAGGTTAGGCAATGGGCATGAAGCATGACACGTTCATCTGGTGCAATCAAAGGAAAAAAAAAAATTCTTTCAATACTTGTTCAGTTCCTCATCATATAAGAGTCCACCATTGAATTTCTTGAAGATGGTGAATAGAGAGGATGAGTTAGATAAGCTACCTGTAAGTAATTGGTCCGGGGTATCAGAAACCCCTTGATACTGCAGTAGAGCTGTGCCGGAAAATATACTTTGTGTCCCATCTGGGGGGATTTTGATTCCTATTGCGATAGGGGAAGAAACACCGGATATGAATTAGTTGGCGTAACACTAGGGAAACGTCACAATTGTTCGGCTGTCGCTGGAATAACTTTTGGAGAACGCACTTCATTTAGCCCTGTTTAGGATAAGCATGAGATAGGTGAGGACCCATCCCTAGTGTGTCAGATCCTATGAGAATATCACACATGTTCAATTGGATTGGATAACTTGTTTCCATAGATAGTGTATTGGTATACAGTGTTGATAGGGGTGTATCCTTTTTTGTTTATAGGATACCCCATGTTATGCCCTATTGCATAAGTTGGTTATGAAGTTTGGGCACTCTCTAACTCTCTAATCCTCCCTACTACGGTATAAATAACATCATTTGGCGAGGATTGAGGCCCGATTGGGTGCATGTTGTATGGGATTGTGTTGGGGGGACAAGTGATCCCCTATTATAAATCGTTTGGTATTGGTATTCTTATTTTCCTTAAAAGTAGGAGTTTCAGGGTTTGCATCTGATACTTTTGTTGCACATATCAGAGGTATGAGTCTTCATTCTTTCAAAGCCTCATCCTATTATGTGAAGTTGTATTGGTGATTCTCATAAAATTTGTTCATCCTTTGTTGATTCATGCTAATGTGAGGTGTTGACAGATTAGAGTATGAGGACTAGTTTTTCACCCATATAAAGTCATATTATTTGATTGGATTGATTGTATTAATATTTAAGGGTTATTGGACCTCCTCTATTCTCATATGATTAGTAGGATTTGAGATGTCCTAGGGGAGGTTGTCACCAGTATTTGGTTAGCTCGTCCTGAAAGGGGAGGGGATTGTTGTAGTTGAACACTGGAATAATACCTATCAAATCCAAATAGCCCACCAACCTCTCTACCATACTTATTTGGGGAGGAATGAAATACCTGCCGACTAGGGGAAGATGGTGAAAGATGGACTAAATGGATGAACTAAAAGAAACAAGAACGGAACTAGTCCTTTCACATCGGGTTCACCAGTTTTGTGCACGAAAATCAATATGTGATTTAGAGGCAACTCGCCATCTTCAAGCCGTGCTGAGACAAAAAACCGAATGAGTAAGATTAATGGATAATTCTAGGAAAATAAAGGAAGTTGCGGTCATGAACAAGCACAGCGTGAGTTCCTAATAGTTGAGTTTGGAATAGGAAATGAGGCTATGAATGGTTAGCATAATTCCGAGGCTTTTGTTGGCATGAATTGAATTCTAAACTACATTGAAACTTCGTTTTAAAAAATAAATGAAAATAAATATAGCTTAAATAAAGTAAAGTGTAATTTAAATTTTAATTCAAGTATGCATTCTCAATTAATTAAAAAAAGAGGTAACGCAGCTACTCTACTTATCTGAGAAAGAAATGATGAAGGAAATTACTAACTAAAATACCATTAGCATATTGTATTTCCTAAATTAGATTAAATCAAATAAATTTTCAGACAGAAAAAAGAAACCAGATAAATGAAATGAAATAACATCTAAATTAAAATAAACTAACAGGAAAAGCCAAATTGTTATTCCTTTGTTGTAGGATTGTGAAGCTGGATCTAATTAAATGAAAGAAATGTGGCCTCTAAAGTTTTATTCTAAAATTAAATTTCTTCTTCACCTATAAATTTCCCTTCAAAATAAAAATACAATTATATGAATATTTGAAATGACAATGAAAAGAAGACAGACGGAAATTTTTCCTCTAACTTTTTCCCTTGCAGTCCCCAAGGATAGTTAGAGAGAATGTATCGTTAAAACTTGTTAACATTACACAGACAATACTGGAATGAAAGATGTATTTTACTTCTAATCACTTAAAAACAAGATATTTCTTCTAATTTAATGACAACAATAAATTGAAAGCTTTAAAGAAATCAAGACATCTCCAACGTCTAACTATTGATTTGTGATAATATCTAGGTGTGGTGTTGTATTGTGTCTCCTCAACTTCCCCTTTTCATTTCCATTAGATGAGTTCCAATTGAGCCAAGGTAGCTAGTTTTATGGATGGTCCTAGATGAACAAAAGAATGGTTTGTATCTTACGTTTGGCAAAGAAAATTTGGTGAAAATGCAGTATTGGAAGCACCAAAGAAATGAATTGGTTGTCTATATAATTCCTACCAGGATTTTGGCATTTGATTAAGCTAAATATGAAATATATGTCTAATCTGCTGCCATTGTAGCAACAAATAAATGAACAATTAAGTACAATGTAAATCCAAGCAAACTAATCCAGAAAGTATGAAACCCTAATTGCAAGGAGAGGGTAGAAAGGCTTAGTTGATGTTAAGAATACCTTAGATAGTTCTCACATTATATATTTATATGTAAGTTAATATATTATTAGTTCTATAATATTATTGTTATGTTGGTTGTTTAAACAACCTACATATATAGTTTATTGTTTCCTAAATTTTAGGAACAACCTCACCTATATATTTGTAAAATCCTATGAAATAATCAAGTTGTTATTGTGTTTATTTTGTATTATCAAAACTCTGTCAAATTCAAGATTTGGTATCAGAGTTGTGCCTGATCCTCCTCTATTGGGAAGCTTGATTATTTTTTTATGGGAAAACATGTTTCTATTCACCCCCTGTGGATGATAGCCCTATGAATAGTTTGTCTTTTTAGGCAGATCGATTTGTGAGGCTAGTTTATACCACTGCAACTCGTGTGTTGATGTTTCTATCAATACCGTGTTAACAGATATAGTTGTAATAGGCGAAGGTCAGATTGTATTATATTGGATTTCTATATTTTTGCATTAGAAACGCAATTCGAATGTGACATTATTCATTATTTACACCTTCGCCTCGAGCCTGACTCGACTGTTCCGCTGGGCCTCCCCACTGTCCATAACAGAAGTGTGACAATTGTTAAAGGGGGTGTGAAGGAAGGAGTAAAGTGTAATATGAGAGAGATTTTTTACGTGCGGGTACATATATTTTCTCCAGAAGGTCGTCACAGATCTTATGAACATGATAAAATATCTAAATGTGCATGTTGATCGTCGTTATTCACATATGCATTGGATCTTGGCCCACGGTTTGGTAGTTTACAAGGCATTTGTCTCAACACAACTCATAAAATGCCTTGGATCTTTGTCTCGGTTTCAACATTTTGCATTGGTTCCTCGACCTTGGCTCTTTTCTTCAACTTTACTACCTTTAATGAGCCCTACTACCTCGACTCCCAGGTTGCACAACGGTTGAGCCTTGAATTACTCCCCTCTTGTCACTTTGTTCATGGAAATCTCCACAAAAAGCTCCAAGGTATTAGACAAAATAGGTGTGTTTTTGTTTTGAGTTGCAAATCTATGATCTTTTACATATATAGCTTCAGTTTCCTAAGCTTCTCCATACCCCGAGCAAATTTCATATATTGGATAAAGATTTCACCTAATTATGTGTCAAGGGTTCATACCTCGAAGTGGGAGTAACATTCAAGATAGTGAAATGCTTTTTTAAAAGTGGGGGTATTTTATAAAGTCTTGGTTTTGAAATCTTTGTAGGGGAAGTATTTTGTATAGGTAGAAGATTAATGAGGGGCATATTTTATTCAGTGTTCGTTTTAAAATCAATATTGTATTATTATTTTTAGATATTTTTTTCCATAAAAGTGTTAAAATTATAAAAAAAATGCCTTAAGGACACATTTTCGGTGTTACCTGACACCATAAAATAAAGTATTTCACATGGGGGGAATAATAAACAATGTGGAAACATGAAATCTTGAGCAACATGATTGCATTCCGTTGAGTTAGCAACACATCTATTGGAGGATGGAAGCAACAGAGGTAGGAGGACAATCAACATCCTCGAGTTTGTCACTACCTCAGAGGCCACATAATGCTTCAGTGACACCTTTTGTTTTGTGTGTGATGAATAAGAACAAAAGTGTATCCATGTTCCTGTGTGCAATATAGTTTATGTGTTTTCCCTGATATGATGATGATGTGGAGATCTGTACCATTGATACTATAGCAGGAAGTGTTCTTGATCAGATTGACTTGATGGTTGATGGATCTCAATTCATGTATTCACCTAGATAGGTTGATGAACCTATATTCATGGATGATGTAGTTCCCACAGTCTGTGTTAAGGATCAAGACCATGTGTAGGATACGGAGCAACATACTATTTGGTTGAAGATGGTGTTTTTCTCATATGTTCACACTAAGGGGGGAATGTTAGGAATACCTTGGATAGTGCTTACATTATATAGTTACATCTAGGTCAATATATTGTTAATTCTCTAATATTATTTTTACATAGGTTGTTTAAACAACCTATATATAATTTATTATTGTGAGTTGTTTCCTAAATTTTAGGAACAACCTTACCTATATATTTGTAAGATCTCGTATGAAATAATCAAGTTATTATTGTGTTTATTTTGTATTATCAAAACTCTGCCAAATTCAAGAGTTGATTCATAGAGTTATGGAGGATGCACAAAGTTAGAAATATAGAAAATCGAAGCATTGATATTTGTACTCGAGCACACAAAAATTTAGATCAGGAGGAGCATGTTGAACTAGGTCACTTGGAGAGGGACTAGGGTGCCCGTGGGTGCCCTAGGCCTATTTTTGGGTGCCTATGTCTACAAAAATGCTCAAAAAACTTCCTCTAAGGTGTCGCAAGGTGTTCACCATTAGTCTCCTTTGGTCGCTCTAAGGTCGCGCAAAGATCACCGAGCTCAATGTAAACTCGCAATGAAGAATGAACTAGTAAACCCCTCAAATAGTGTGAACCAGTAATGAAGTAGCTAGATGTAGAATGTAGTAAATGAGTGCATGGAATGGAATGAACTTCCCTCCTCTTAAGTGTAATGCAGAAAACCAGTCCTTGTGTCCCTTGTGATGGAGCTAGATGGATGAAATGGAGCTCTTAAATGTCATGATGGATGCAACCTCAGGTGGTGATAGATGGTGCTTGGTGCTTGGTCCTTTATTATGATCACACAAATTTATACTGATATGATTCCTTTTCTTGAATTTCATAATTAACCCTGAAAAGAATGACTACCAAAAAGATAAGATGTTCAAACGGCTAGAAAGGACCTAAAAAGTGTGGGTAAAGTACAAAAAGGACAGGGGCACCTGATGTTGGCGTCTTGGCTAGTCGCTGGTGTCTAGGATGACAAATGCCAACGAGTAAAAAGGAAGAATAAATGATTAAGGGCGTAAGGTTGAAAGTGGTAATAGAAAGCAAAGAAAGGTGGCCAAAGACATGGGTTGATTAGTAATTTTCTTACTTAGGAATCATATGAACAATAGTATTTAATCGGGACTAGATAATTACCCAAAGTGAGTGATTTTGTGTCTACATTTTCCCCCACTATATGTTGGTGAGCGGAAATCTCAGTAACATAAAGTAGATAGAGATGTGTACCTGATATCCATGTAGATCGATATAAAAAACTTACCGAGGGACTAGACAAAGCATGGAGTGATAAAAATGTGAAGCATGGATGCTAAGGAGGAAAAAGTGTAAAATGTGATGATGAAAATGAACCTAGGATGGAAACGCGTGTGTGGGTGTCACAGTGTACCTGTTGTTGATGTCAATAATGTTGTAGATGATGTGGATGATGTCATTGTTCATGTTGACTACTTCTTACCATATAGATGAACTTGCAAAAGAGAAGCCGAAAAGTAGTCAAATACGCATGTATATGTGTAAAAATCATGTATAGAGTATTTTAAATGAAAAAGTGTGAAAAAGGAACATGTGCACCGATGCGCAAGTTTTTTAGGTGATCTCACGCCATTGTAATGGAAGAATTGTAGGGAGAACTGTCTGGTGTCATCCACCAATATTTAATTGTTTCTCGTTATGTAAAACACCATTGCAGATGGTGTGTATAAACGTGTGTTAAGGACTATTTGCCCTATAAAATATATTTTTTGTGGAGTTCTATAGACTGTGTTGAACTAGAAATCGTTGTATAACTACCCCCTGGTCTCAGGAATCCAAGAAAGACCATTGTATTGCCCCTAGTTTCTGGCATCCAGGAAAGGTTATTGTGCTAAGGACCCAAGTCTGATTCTGATCGCTATCCGAAATTGAAAATTATGTTGTATCGGTATTGTTTTGTGTATAACAATGTATGGGGTGACTGATTCACCCAAATGATTCCCCACTCATTTGGGGTGCATGCAATGTCACTAAAGGAGTATACGGCCTAAAATAACTGTTGTGGTGAATATGTTCCCTGCAAGGGGGGAATTTTCTTGGTAGAAACCAAGGCACATGAATACAAATGGCTAGGAGACAAGTGTTAGTACAAGCAAAGATAAACATGCAAGTGCAAGATGAAATGTAAGCTAAGACGCACGCAAACAGGCAATGTAGACCATGAAAGTGGGTTACAAAGATGGGACACCACGCACTATGTCACAATAAATTAAGGCCGTAATGGTTGCAAGAAGTCAGAGAACAAGCAAGACATAGGGAAAAATCCCGCAAATAATGACAAACAAAGGCAAACAGTGTATCAGACAACCATGGAAGCAAATAGTCTTGCATAACAAATGCTACACATGAAGCACCTATTAGCACATTAGAAAGATAAAAAAAGTATGTCAAAGTGTGTATAATATGAGAAAATAGTGTGATATGAAACAAAATGAAACAATAACACCTGTAATGAACAAAATTGGATGCCCCCAGGAGTCATTGTGGGAAAGGTAATATGTATTATGCCAAGCATCTATAATGCATGTAATAGACCTGTAGAATTTGCGAACTAGAAAGGAAAGTTGACGTGCATGTGTGTATGGAAATATAATGACATATAAGATATCTATCTAGTATGTGTAATAAGATGAACATGCAACAAGAAAATGTAAGAAAGATTAAATGCAACCAAGATATGTAGTATGTTGTGGATGATACGACATGGAATGTAGTATGATTGATAAGAGAAGTGTGCCCCCTGCGTTGATGTGTATGTATGAAATGAGGTTTATTTATTTATGCCCCCTCAAAAGTCAATAATGAACAGTAAATGAGAGTGAGTCATCAGGAAATGGTTTGAAATGTATTCCCAAGAAAGATGTTGACTGTAGGGTGTCGTGTAATGTGTAGGATTGAATGTGACAAAATAAAATTGATGATGTGGTAGAATGTGTGATGATTTATCCTAAAGCTTATATCACTAAATGTGTGAAAAAGATATCAAAAAGTGTGATGATGTAATATAAAGTGTATATCATGAAATATATGGATGTAAATGATAGAAATCGTGATGATGTAGCACAAGGCGTATATCATGAAATATATGGATAGAATGATAGAAAGTGTGATGATGTAGCATAAAGAATATTTCACAAAATTTATGAGTAGGATGATAGGAGACGTGATGATTTAACCTAAAGCATACATCACAAAATGCATGAATAAGGTAATGGCAGAAAAAAATGTCGCATAGTGTGATAAGAAGGGTGATTGATTAAATGTGAAGATGAAAGTGTAGAATGATTTAGATGTGATGTATTGTTGATGGTACAGTGTGTGAGGTTCATTTATATAGGATTTCCTCAACAGGAAAGTGTGAACCAAAGCTCAAGAGTGCGTCATCGGGAAATGACAATACAAACATGTATGCGAAAATTTAGGTGTGAAATGATGTGAATATAAGATGCATGTCGATGCTAAGGGGGAGAAATAATTGTGATGCCTCCCAAGTATTCCAATAATGGAGATTTATGCACCGATGCGAGAGGTACCATGCCATTGTGGGAGAGCACTATCTGTGTCATGATAAGAGTGAGGGCCAACACAATGGTAGGCTGAAGCAATAATAGGACCATATGATGGTGGAATAATTTGAAATGTGTCTTGGCAATCAGTAGGATTAGTTGCTTCGAAAAAAGTGATTGGTTGGAGATTACGTGGGATTGATGATACTGCAAACTACTTGATAGGAGAAGAAATTCGACTAATTTTGAGAGATGGTTTCATAATTATCTTGGCAATAGTGTGGATGACTTGAGAGGAAGAGGTGTTGAATTGATTTTTAAAGGAGGTTGTTTAGGTTGACTTGATAGTGTCATAGATACCTTAAGAGGAGGCGGAGTGAGACTAATTTTAAGAGTTGGTTACTTGACTTGAGTAGATTGCATATGTGGTGCTTGAGTGATGGAAGAAGAAACATTAAAAGTGATGAATAGACGCTCATTAGACATAAAAAAAATCAGATTTAGGAACCCATTGAGATGTAACAAGTGGAGAGGACCATGTAACAGAACATTATGCAGTGAATGAGATAAAACGTGGATGCTCAAGATGTTTGATTATTTGTTGTAAATAATAAAACTCATTGTCATTATGTCTAATGATTTGATGATAATTGCAATATGGAAGACCTTGATATTTGGCAAGTCGGTAAGGAGGAAACTGGAAAGCCTTGAGTAGGCGGTGAAGTGATGGATTGATTACTCAGGAGTTCAGTAAGAATGTCATTTTTCTTAACATTTTGATTAAACATGAGAGGCTCTAGTAATGGAAAGACTTGAGGCTCACTAATATAAGAACATGTAGAAGACATAGAAAGAAGATGAGATGTAGAAAGATAACAAACATGATCCTGAAAAGCATTCTTAAGATGTTGGATTTCAGATTTTAGCTTGATGTAATCATGGAATCCATAGTCTGAAATTTATTTTGAAATAAAGAATGAAGGGCTTGAATGGATTTGCAAATAGATTGATTGGATTTGGAATCAAGATATTCCTCAAAAAGATGATCAAAAATAACATTGACTTGAGCAAGAAACATGTTGATAGGAAGATACATAGTCTCTAGGGTTTTTTGGAGAGCATCTTTACTATATGGGTGCATTTGAATCAATTGAAGCAAAGAGACTTGACAAACCTTAGGATCCATGATGGAAGAAAAATAAAGATCCAATAGTATTTGAACATGGGTTCACCAAAATGATTAAGCTAAATCTGAAATATATGCTTAGTTTGATACTATTGTAACAATAAATAAATGGATAATTAAGTACAATGTAGATCCAAGTAAACTAATCTAGAAAGTATAAAACCCTAATTGCAAGGAGAGGATAGAAAGACTTAGCTAATTCGCATAGTTCTGGAGGATGCACAGAGTTGGAAATCTAGAAAATACGAAGCACCGACCGTCACACCAGAGCACAGAAAAATGCATATCAGGATGATCAAGTTGGACTGGGGTGCCTAGAGAAGGACAGGAGTGCCCATGGGTTCCCTAGGCCTATTTCTGGGAACTTGGGTTTGCGAAAATGCTCAAAAAATCTCCTTTTGAGGTTTCTTGGAGTGTTTTCCTTTAGTCTCCTTTTCTCACTTCGAGGTCGCACCAAAATCACCGAGCTCGCTGCAAACCTACAAAACCCTCAAATAGACATCAAATCCCAAAAAATAAAGATGCAAAATGAGGGCCAAACTATCCTCAGTTATCACAATGGTAAACTTACGACTGAGCGTTGCACTACATATCAGACCCAATGTAGTTTTGTGTATGTGTGTGTGAAATTATGCCTTGGGTTTCTCTTGTGTGTGTCGCACTTGGATAATGAGAAAGTAACTAGATGTACAATGTTATAAATGTGTGCATGGAATATAATGAACTTCCCTCCTATGAAGTGTGATGCAGAAAACCAACCCTTGTGTCCCTTGTGATGGAGCTCTTAGATGTCGTGATGGATGAACCTTAGGTGGTGATAAATAGTGCTTAGTGCTTGGTCTTTTATTATGATCACATAAATTTATATTTATATGATTCCCTTTCTTGAATTTCATAATTAACCCTGAAAAGGTTGACTACCAAAAAGATAAGATGCTCAAACGGCTACAAAAGACCAAAAAAGTATCAGTAAAGTACAAAGAGGATAGGGACACCCAGAGGGGATGAGGGTGCCTAGTGCTAGCATTCCATTTGGGCACTAGTGTATAGGATGAAAATTTCAAAGAGTAAAAAGGAAAACTAAGCGAGTAAGGGTGTAAGACTGAAAGTCATAATAGAAAGCAAAGAAAGGTTGCCAAAGACATGGGTTGATTAGTAATTTTTTTACTTAGGAATCATATGAATAGTAGTATGTAATCAGGACTAGATAATTACCCAAAGTGCATGATTTTGTGTCTACAGCAACATGACTTTGCAAAATAAATCTCAAAACTTCAACCCAACATTCGAATTAAATATGGGATTTAATAAAAACATGGGGAAGAAGAAGTCTGAAACACATGTCCAACAAGAAGTGACAACACACCTAGATGAGGGGTAGTCAACTTACTAAACATAACAAAATAGAAGGATAAAATCAATATGGTTCAAACAAGCTCAAAACAAGCAAAACGGTCAAAAAACAAGTGAGAAAAATCACTCCCAAACTAGAGACATGCGTTAGAAAACACACATTTTAATGACGCGGGTAAACGTGGTAGAACCATCAGTCTGTACAAGGTGGTGGTTGTGCAACTATCGTGGTGGTTACGCAACCGCCAGTCTATGTAGACCGGTGGTTATGTGACTTAAAGTCACAAAAAGCATGAAAAGAGTAAAAAGTGGCTTGTAAGGGTACAAAAAAACTTCCAAACTTAGAAAAATAGGAAAATTGGTCATAACAAGAATATCAAAAATGAAGGAATAGGATCTGGATCTCATCGTTATTCTAGAAAAGAATTCTTTCGTCATTGGAGACTTACTATGTCCTTCAATGTAGCACCTTGTAATTTTTGGATGAGTACAGTTCTCAAGTTGGAGATAGCCTCCAAGTTTATAGGATCTTCAATTTCCATTGGTTCATGACATACAATTGTTGAATTGTGACCACTTTGTATAGTAAATATTTTAAATAAAACTTACCTCCTCTTGTTTAAATTAGCCTCTTAATATTTAATTCTAACACTAAAACCTATTTACTAACCACCCTAGAAAATTAAAACATTTGTTTGGACATTAATATGATGGGAACTACCGACTGGTAGCATATATTATGCTACTGGATGGCAGAATTAAAATTTCACTCCCGGTCGTCACCAATTCCAGATGATATAACCAGATGACAAGGGAAAAATTGCAGCTGGCCAACATAGGAGGGATTTATGCAACCAACCAATTTAAAAGAAAATGCTACCGCCCAGGGGAAAAAATGTATGCAACTGGCTGAATGTAGGAACGAACCAGGAATTAATGGAAGTGGTAAAAATTTTGTTCAACTATGAGTTTAATGAGGTATAGCACCCATGAATGCTTGTGCAAGTAAAGTACCAAATTGTATGGCTTCCCATACCTCTTTAATGAAGGTTATCAGTTGTTGAAGCAATTTTGAGGTTCCTTTCTCTATATATTGTAAAATTTTCCTCATTTTGAGCGGAGACATTCTAAAAACGTAAGGAAAATCTTGCAAAATGATTCAAGAATACTTTGTGAGTTGCAGGCCTCAAATTTGAGCATTCTGAAAGGAAATTCTTGCCTTATATCTATTTTGTAATGGTTGTGCATACTTTTAAGCAATAAAATTAATGTTTTGTGGCTCTTTCTACCCTAGCTTGTTTTTTCATGTATTTCTTGCCTTCCATTACATTTGCAAGTATATTATGCATACCTCGTTCTTGTTACAGGACTCAAATTTGTTGAGCTCCATCAAAATGAAGATTTGAATGTAGTTTTGGACTGCGGCACATTTGTCTACCCTCTCCTTCTTTATTCTCTTCCCAGATTCACTCACTAGGAATATCTCCACTTTGTTTTTGGTGCTATCATATCCCTTATTTTAGGACTTTATTTTCATGCATTTCCCTCTCTCCCTTGTCCCTTGGAAGTTTAGGGTTAGTGTTAGGGTCGTTACTTCTCAATTCTTAGGACTAGTTTTAGCATTAGGAGTAGGTATAGGAAGTTGGCCTTCTCCGGAGGTCTATCTCGATTCAAGTCCCGGAGCTTAGAGACAGTCCCATGTTGTCTTAAATCTCAAGTTTTCTATGATTCGGGGATGGGTGCATATTTGAGCTCCAATAGTTTTGACATGCCCGGTGGGACAATCAATAGATTTATCTTCTTTACTCAGTTTGTTGTGTAACTCAGTAATTTCCAGCCTTTGGAGGCTCGTTTTTACACATCTAGAGACTCCATTGTTTAAATCAACTGGTTTCAGCAATCAGGGTGCATCCAGTTCATGAGAAGAATTCAGACAAGGTCCAAAATATTAGGAGTCTTTGAGTACCCGCAGCTATCACTAGGAAGGGGAAGAAGAGGTAGAACTATTTATAAGTCACCTTCACCTCCAAATAGAACTTTTTCCACTCCATCCCCTGGTAGGACATTCTTACAGTGCATGAGAGTTCTCAAGCCCATCATAATGGAAGGACAACAACCACAACATAATCTAGGGTTTGTTAACTTCATAGGCAGTAGTCTACTTGCCCTAAATGCACAAAATACTATTCTAGTGGTAGCCTTGAAGAACATTTCATACTTTACAGGAGAAAATCACATTGCTCCAGCTGATCATATCTAGGACATTGTAAACGTTTGTGTTATCCATAAAATTTTTGACATGGATGTAGTTATGAAACTTCTAGCTTCCTCATTCAAATGGAAGGCCTTATAGTGGTTCAGGAGTTTGACGATAAAATCATTTCAAAATTGGAATGCACTATGCACAACCCTTTGCAATCAATTTGGAGAGATGGGGGATAACATATCCTTGTTGGAATAGTTGACCACCATCAAGAGGGATCCAAATGAACTCATGGTGAACTTCAACTTCAAGTTTTAGAGAACGTGGGACAGAATTTCAGTTCTTGTAAGACCAACTACTGAAGGTGCATTTCTTTAATTTGTAAAATTTCCTAACTCTAATATTATTGTTATGGTGCAATCTATGGGAGACATAAAAAATTTTTGCTTATGCATTGGCCATTAGGGCTGAAAATTGTTTAATTCATCCTTGGAAATTCTCTCCTAGGCCACCCATGCCTTTATACCCTAAATTTCCTTAAGCTGCTCAACCCTTTACTACCCTATTCTGGAGCCTAATACCCAACCTACTATCTCCACATCTAGTTCTCCTGCACAACAAAAAGAGGATGAATATTTGACGGCCCTAATCAAAAAAAAATCCAATAAGGTCATATCCTTGGAGAAGTATCTAATCAGGGGCAACTTGCAAATCAAATCTTGAATCAAGGCTATCATCCTTATAGAAATCATCAACCTAACCAAATAAATGGTCAAAACCAACATCATAATAGGTGCAAAAATAAAAATGCTCCTCTCCCATTGCCAACAATTCCTCCTCCACAATCACTTCCTGCTCTTAGCTCAAGCCAAGCATTGGTTCCAGTATAGAATAGTATGGTTCATGAAACTGAATGGTGTTTCCCACGCAATCTGCCACATAAACAACTTAATTGTGAGAGGGAAATGCATCTTCAAGCCTATATGATTCAAGGTTCTTCCAATCAACAAGAGTCGCTTCTAGAAGCACCCAATCCTAATGTGGAATGATTCCAAGAGACCAATCCTGATGTCAATCTCTTGTTCTTTGGAGTTGATGATTTTTGTGCAGTCGATCAAGTAGTGGGTAGTTCTAACAGACCTCAAATCAACATTGTTGATAATACAAGATATGAGGAAATAATGTTGGAGTCTCAGCCTTCTACTTCTTCTAATCAGAATTTTGATGCCCACAATGAGAAAGGGGTTGATGTAGGTCAAAACAGAGTGTAGGAGGCTCCTACTAAGGAGGTTTCATCTCCTAAGATGCCTATTGCAAACTTGTAGCAGCCAAGAAAGGATAATATTGTACCACAATTGCTGAAATCTGTGGGTCTCCCTTTCAATATAGTGGAGAAAATGAAGAGGAAAAATGTAAATGTTACAATGTGGTATGCATTGGCCCTTCTATCACAAAGGGACCTCTTGTGTGAGGCTCTCAAGCAACTTCCTCTTGTTGATTCAGTCATCCAAAGGGCCCCTATTGTTGTTGTCAATATTTTCCATGCAAAGGAGGAGCAAGTAAGTGAAATTGTCAAGACCCCACCTTTTACATGTCATTAATTATGGGAAAACACTTAGTACACAACTGTATGATAGATTTGGGTGCTAGTACTTCGGTGATGCCAAAGAAAATAGTTGATATCTTAGGTCTTGAGTACAAACATGTTGCTAAAAGTGTCTTGCAACTTGATGGGTCAACAGTTGGTGTCTTAGGAGACATAAAATATCTGAAGCTAACCCTTAATTCCTTCCCAAGCTTGACCATAACTCATGACATATCAGTTATTGACTTTCCTCCCATGTTTTTTGTTTGTTTGTCTAGAGATTTCACTGCCAAGGTAGGTGGTTATTTGTCTTCAAACTAGACTCACATGCTTTTGAGGACTAGGTATGGTACTAGATTTACCATACAAGATGAGCCTATATTTTCCTATCATATTGAGTCATATAACCCCACCCCTCTATAAACAAACCACCTAATCCAAGAAAATTAGAAATGGGATTTAGTCTCAAAAGAGTAGTATGTTCCTCCTTCCATGCCTGACCTATTGCTAGATGAATGGGTTGAGAGAGATCATAATTTTGATCCATATGCCGAAGAGCTTAAGGATTTTGAGACTGGTATCGATACTTTTGTATCCAAGAGGAAGATGTTGTGCTACCCAATTTTCTTAAAGAAGGAAATGAAAATGCTTCAAGACTTTGGAAAATGTTCTTTGATGGTTCTAAGAGCAGAAATGGAGCTGGGGCAGTTTTTTTTGTCTCTCCAACGGATGAGAAGTTTTTCTTCTCTCACAGGCTGCAATTTGTATGCTCCAACAATGTAGCATAATATGAAGCATTGGTGCATGGCCTATTGATTGTTGGAAACAGGAAGATAAAGGCATTGTAAATTTTTGGGGATATAGAGTTATTTATCCACCGGGTCACTGTAAAATGTTTTGCAAAGAATAAGCTTTTAAAATCTTATAAGCATAGATTTTGGGACCTATTGGAGGGCTTTGATGCTCTTAATTTGTAGGTAGTACCAAGGAAGTTAAGCAAATATGCATATAAAATGGAAGCCTTTGGATCATAATTTTCACTTGTTGAGGATTTGATCAAGGGAAATGTGCAACACATTAATATGGTAACTAGGCCATCTATTCCAAATAATGAAACCAGTTGGCAGGTTTTTGATATTGATGAGCAGATAGTGCGGTTCATCCAAAATGAGGTTGAGTTCTCATCAGATATACAATCATATTTGCAGGATGGTTATGGTAACCAAATCATTCAGCTAAAGAAAAATAAACTTCCCAAGGGGCTGGTTACCTTAGAACATATTTTTGGCCCAGATGATGAGTTCAAGGGTGAAGATAAGAACATGGCATCCAAGGAAGAAGACTGCCAACTAGTAGTTATTACACAAGGGAAAGAGCTTCTACTAGGCAAGGTATGTGATGAAAATGAGAAGCAAGCCTTCATTTCTTTGTGTAAAAATTCCAATGATATATTTTCTTGAGATTATGAATATCTAAAGGGGTTCAATCTAGAAATCATGCAACATTCCATAGATCTAGATCCCAATGTCAAACCGGTTAGGAAAAGACAAAGGTAGGTCAACCCCAAAATAGATCCCCTCATGAGGAAGGAGTTATCCAAAATCATTGAGGCCAAAATAATTTTTCCAATTAAGTAATCTACTTGGGTGGCCAATTTAGTCTTGGTTATAAAGAAAAATGGGGAACTCAGAATTTGTGTCGATTTTCAGGATTTGAATAAGGCTTCCCTCAAAGACCACTACCCACTTCCCTCTATGGAGAAAATTTTGTAGACTGTTGCAGGGGCTGAAATATTTCCATTTTGGATGGATATTCAGGTTTTAATCAAATAAAGGTAAGGAAAGAGGATCAATTTAAAACTGCATTTACAACAAAGTGGGGTACATTTTCCTCTCAAAAGATGCATTTTGGATTGTCAAATGCAGGTGCCACATTTCAGAGAGCAATGGATATTGCTTTCAAGGGTTACATTAATGAGTTCATCCTTGTGTATTTAGATGACATCACAATTTTCTCAAAATAGAGCAAGGATTACATCAGCCACTTGGAGACGGTATTTATGAGGTGCAGGGAATTTGGGGTGTCTCTTAACCCCAAAAAATGTAATTTTTTAGTTCCTATGGGCAAACTCTTGGGACATATTGTTTCAAAGGATGGCATTTTTATTGATCTAGACATAGTTTTAGATATTCTCTCTCTCTCTCTTTGCCAACTCACAAAAAATATGTGCACTCCTTTCTAGGTAAGATCAATTTTGTGAGAAGGTTTATTCCTAATTTTGTAGGATTGGTCAAGCCAATTACTTTGATGCTCAAGAAGAATGTAGCCTTTAGATGGACAATTGAGGGCAAGGAAACATTCGATAAAATCAAGCAAGATATTTCTCAGGTTCCTACATTAATTAATCCTAACTATGGTAAATATTTTATGTTATATGCTTACAGAGTCGATTTTTGTGTTTTCATTGTTTTAACATAGAAAATTTATCAAGGTATGGAGCAACCTGTGGCCTTTTTCAGTGAAACATTGAAATATTATGAGCTGAAGTACAGTCATATTGAGAAGCATATTTTTGCTATTATGAGGGCCCTTAAGAATTTCAAGAGCATGTTTTCACTAATCAAATTAAGGTTTTGGTATCACATTCTAGTGCGAGAGATTTTATTATGGGGGCATATATTAATAAAGAGTTGGATGGGTCACCAAGATAATGGAGTTTGATGTGACTATTAATGACACTAAATTGGTAATAGAAAGAGGATTATATGAGCAACTTTTTTTTGATGATCAAGGTGAACAAGAAGTTTCCTTAATGGTTGGAGAACTTCTAAATGATGCTAGAATTCAACAAGATAGAGGGGAGGCAGCTAGTAATCACAACTAGATGGGTAATATGGTCATCTTCCTATCTACAGGTACATACCCTCATGGTTTGAGAAAAACAAAAAGAAGGCAACTAAGGTTGTAATCCATTCCATAAGAAGAATATTCGTGGAGATTTGTTGAGGTGTGTTAAAGGGAAGCAAGCAAAAACACATTTAGCAGAATTTCGTGGTGGCTTATCCAATGGTAATTTTTTATCCAAAGCTACAACCATGAAAATTTTAAGGGTAGGTTACTTCTGGCCCACATTATTTTCTGATTGCCACATATTGGTTAGAGCATGCAAGGAATGTGTCTTTTTCACTAGAAATAAGAAGTTGGCAACTCTCCCACTTCAACCTATTCAAGTAGATCAGCCTTCTACACAATGGGGCCTAGATTTTATTGACGTGATCAATCCTCCATCTAGTTTCATCACAAGTAGGTTTTGACAGCTACAGACTATTTTACCAGGTGGACCGAGGTTGTACCATTAAAGGAAAAAATGAAAGTTATGATCCTTGACTTCCTTGAAGAAATTGTATCAAGGTTTGGTATTCCCCAAACCATAATTTTTGATAATGCAAAGGAATTCCTTAGTTCAAATATTTCTAATTGGGCTCTTGAGCTTGGCATTTACTTAAAGACTTCCTCCAATTATTATCCTCAAGGTAATGGTTTGGCGGAATAGATTCCAACAAGAACTTGATCAGGATCATGAAAAGGATAGTGGACATCAACCAGAGGTAGTGGCATACCTAAGTGAGAAGTGCTCTGTGGGCTAACAGAGTTACCATGAAGAAGGCAATTGGCACTTCTCCTTATAGGTTGGTTTATGGAAAAGAGGCAAGGCTTCCTTTATCACTTGAGTTACCATCTCTTGAATTAGCTTAGCAGCTAAAATTTGAAAGGGTTGATCAAAGAGAGATCAGGATGACATAAGTGGTTGAGCTGGAAGAATTAAGGAATTCTGCTATGGATAGATTAGAGCAGCATCAAAAATCAACCTAGCAATGGTTTGACAAGAAGGCTAGATTTCAGAGTTTCAAGGTTGGTGATTTGGTGCTAAAGTAGGGTGATGATAGAGCGAAACCAAGGAGACACTCCAAGTTTGATGCAATTTGGAGTGGTCCATATGCAATCAGTGCTTGTAAGGAAGTCAACTCTTTTAAGCTAACTGATCTTAATGGTGATGTGTTGTCAATCCCAATCAATGGTATTTATCTTAAACATTCTCATTAAGTTCTTCTTTTACATCTTGTAAATATTAGTTTAGATTTGTAACTCCTCCAAGTGCTTGCATCATACTGTTCTATTATAGTATAGGTTTTCTTTTGGATAAGAGTTGGTGCACACTCTGCATATTCCATTTAGGATATGTATGATTCTCTTGTTTGTACATAGTTGTGCTTCTTGCACTTTCCAGTTTCAAGTAATTTTTCATGTTGGGAAAATTCAGTACCAGCTCATGCAGTTTCAAGAGCCAATTTGACTCCATACCCAATGGATGCTTCAAGGAAACTGATCTTTTCAGTCTAGCAGGAAGATCACCTCATAATTTGTCAAACTATTTTCCAATTTTTCAGCCCTTGCAAATTGGACAACACATCATATCTGAAATTGAGAATCTCAAGGGAGTGTGATGTGTAGACGGTCATCAAATTTAACATCAGATTTCAATAATAGGGTGGCCACATGGCAGAAATCAGAGCCAAGGTTCGCATGAGAAAATGGAAATGAAAATCTTCCAGTAGCCTTTTATATGCTACCGGCTAGTAGCAGGTATGGATGCTACCGATCGGTAACATTTTCCATGCTATTGACCGATAGTAGGATGGGGACCGCTGGCGTTGATGGTGAATACGAGGACATCAGTAGCATGTAAACATGCTACTAGCCGGTAGCATATTTCGTGTTGCCAGCCAATAGCAGGTTTACTCATTTTCAATCGGTAACAAAGGAGCAGTTGGACCGATGGACGTATGATGGGAACTACCGACTGGTAGTGTATATTATGCTACCGGAAGGCAACATTAAAATTTTCTCCCAACCGTCACCAATTCCAGATGATACAACTAGAAAATAGGAGAAAACTTATAGTCGGTCAACACCAGAGGGATTTGTGCAACTGGCCATTTTAAAAGAAAATGCTACTACTCGGGGAAAAAAATGCATGCAACCGAATGAATGCAGGAACGAACTAGGCATTAATGGAAGTGGTACAAAGTTTGTTCAACTACCATTTTATGAGGTATGGCACCCATGGCTGCCCATACAAGCAAAGCACCAAATTATATGGCTTCAAATACCTCTTTAATGAAGATTTTTTATTGTTAAAGCAATTCTAAGGTTCATTTCTCTATATAGTGTAAAATTTGCCTCATTTTGAAGAGATACATTCTGAAAACATAAGGAAACTCTTGCAAAATTGTTCTAGAATACTTGTGAGTTGTAGGCCTCAAATTTTAGCATTCTACAGGGAAATTCTTGCCTTGTATATATTTTTCCATGGATTGTGCATACTTTTAAGCATTTAAATTCATGTTTTGTGGCTCTTTCTACCCTAGCTTGTTTTTTCTTGTATTTCTTTCCTTCCATTACATTTGCAGGTATATTGTGCATACCTCGTTCTTGTTACAGGACTCAAATTTGCTCATCTCCATGAAAAATGGAGATTTGAATGTAGTTTTGGACTGTGGCACATTTTTCTTCCCTCACCTGCTTTATTCTCTTCCCAGATTCAATCACTAGGAATATCTCCACTCTGTTTTTGTTTTTATCGCATCCCTTAGTTTAGGACTCTATTTTCATGCATTTCCCTCTCTCCCTTATCCCTTGGAAATTTAGGGTTAGTGTCAGCGTAGTTGTTTCTCAATTCCTAGGAGAAGTTTTAGCATTAGGAAAAGGTGTAGGAAGTTGGCCTTCTTCAGAGTTCTGTCTCGGTTCAAGTCCCAAAGCTTAGAGACATACCCATGTTGTCTCAAATCCTGAGTTGTCTATGATTCGAGGATGGGTGCATATTTGAGCTCCAACAAAAACAAAACAATGATATCACATTTGGAATTGAAATAAAACTTGCCACATATGTGTCTGTCAAACCACAACATGGCAACAATAAAGTACTTGCAAGAATTATTCAACATGTTTTGCAAATGGAGCTACTCCTATTCTACCATGTCAATTACATTTGTGCAAATATTGGATCGTTCTACTTGGTGCGAGAAGGCACGATGCCTGCAAAATTCTTGTCATAATTCCTCATTGAAAAATGATCATAAATGTTTGAAAAAACGACTACATAGTAATGTGGAAAAATTGCAGATGAGTGGTTAAGTGTTTAAAAAAATTCCTTCTTCACGTATCTTCTCAATAACTTTTTGTTCTCTTGGCATCTTCCTTGTTAGCAACCATATCCAATTTTGCATCCTTGTTGCTACACATTGCTCTTGGTGCATCATCTTCTTCACTGTCATTTATGTCTCTTGCCTTATCTTCTCCCTAAGATCATCTCTTTCTTTTTTTCCATCAATTATCATTTATTTTATGTTAGGGAAACTAGAATCTGGTGGAATAACTGGTTATTCTTTATAGTTTGTACAGTATCATATGTTGTAGAAATCAAAAGGGCACCTAAGTATACTCTTAGTTTAGTTGTCATAATCGCCTAACCTTTGTGTTTAGTTGTACAAGATATTAAGTGCATAAATTTATTATGAGATAAAATTGTCCTTTCAAGGCATTCAATATTTTTAGAAAGCATATGTATATTAGATCATATCTATTTAATTGATAAAATTAATGTGTGATTACTAATAACAGTATTTTATACACATCGCATGATATTTGGGGACGCCCTTCATGTCTATATTGGAGACATCCAATATTGATTGGATACAATTTTTTTACCATGTTGATCACATATAAATTTAGGATACTATCCTATTACATCATCCTCGGCATAGGTTATATTCAAAGATCAAAAATTTGGTAGCATTCTTCATAGATTTAACATGGTTTAATATAATCATGTTACTATTTCATTGAAGGTGGTTGTATATTTGATCTTAAACCTACATGTGATATATCTAATCTTACTCTTTACATGAAGTTTGTAGGTTGTTTAATTTGTCTTATAATCACTAGATCTAATATTGCATATGTAGTAGGTGTTGCATCCAGATTCATGCAGGAACCATATTAGGATCATTGGAATTTATCAAAAATAAAATTAAGATATATTAAAGGAATAATTAATTTTGATTTACATTATACTTCTTCCGATAATTCATATTTATTTGGATATTGTGATCTTGAACATGTGATCTTGAACATGTCGGTGATGTGATTTATAGAATATCTACAAGTAGATATGTGTTCAAGTTTGGTACATGTTCAGTTACTTGGAGTAGCAAGAAGTAACCAATAGTCTCCATCTCTTCTACTGAGGTAGAATATAGAAGTTCAATGGAAGCAGCGAAAGAAGTCATGTGGCTAAAGCAGTTGTTGAAATAAAGTCACATAGAAGTTAAAGGTAGTACTCATCTTTTGTGTGATAGTCAGAGTTGTATATCTTTAGCTAATAATCTAGTTTAGCATTATCGAACAAATCATATAGATATACATATGCATTTTATCCTTGAGAAGGTTGTATGCGGTGATATAGATCTCTAGTTCTTTCCTACTAAAAAATCAAGTTACAGATATTTTCACAAATCCATTGTATGCTGAGAAGTTTTGCAAGTTTCATGCAAAGTTTGGCCTTTCAAAGTTTCCATTGAGGGGGAGTGTGTGTGACAATTCCACCTCCTAATGTTTAACCACGTGTTGTCTTCTTCACCTCTATACTTCTACTCTAATTAAAGCATTGTAAAAGATCTTTTTATGATCTTAGTAAACTTATCACTCTAAGTTTAATGTGTAGTCCAATAATCAAGCATCATGTTGTAAAGGACGTCTTTATGATCCAGAGGATAGTGCAGAGGATATATGTTCCCTAAATCTCCCAGGGTCATTACAGTATGGAAAAGCACTCCGAGATATTTCCGTCGACTATTTGAATGTCGAAAATAGAGTCCGTACATGGAAATGGTGGCTAGTCAAACTTAAAGTCAACCCTAGAGGGGACCGAGTCAACTGGAAAATTACAACAAGTGGGAAAAAGTGAAAATGGGGTTTTGATCATCCAATTTTCAAAGGTCGTTGTAAAAGGCCGGCTATGGAATCCGTAGCCGGCGGGATCCGCTTTTATATGTCTATCAAGGAGTGATTTGAGCTCGGAGAGCTATTTTATTAGCTCAGTGGGGTGGTCAACTCCCCACCAAATTGATCATATTGCTTACACTATGTTCAAGCCACATACCCATATTATTTGGGTGTACCTCCATATGATTTGAGATTACATATATCTCTTATTGCCTTGGCGCACATTACAAATTTTTTGAGATTTGTTAACAAGTCTACTTTATCACCCATTCCGAGGCATACATCTCAGCAAGCCTAATACATTTAGCGTATCACAATTAACTGAGAGTTTTAATGACCACACGACTCCACCGATGTGGGCAGTCTAAAGATCAACAAATGCGGCCATAATGTATTTTCCAGCTCGCCTAATGGATTGGGCCATTCAACATACCAAGTGCATAGCGAAGAGGTTCCCACGAATCATCTACATGCTGAGCTAGGATAACAGCTCGGGGGGGGCTATCTATAGCCTGTGACTGTGCGGCCAAGAAAAAGCAAGCCAAAACGTAGTCGAAGCCACGTAAACATAGGCCAAACAACCTATATTAATATATCTCCAACCTCCCCCACGCAGGAAATGTGGGATATAACCCACGACTATACAAAAGTGACGGCAGCTAAAATGAAGGATGGGCGTCAAACCCACGACTTCAACATGGAAATTTGGTTGGGATAAGAGTTGGCGGATAAGGGATATAAACAGGATTCTCAGGCCGCTTAAGGTCTATATAAAGGCCTTCCTACACCACTCTACACATAAGAATGCAACGAAGGCATTGAACTTCTAGGTTATTTCAAAAGAATCCTGAGGATTTTTAAATAAAGATTCCAAGCTATTTCAAAAGGTCTTATAATTTTTAAAGGCAATTTTTGTAATAAAGTCCTATTTATAGATTATAGTCAATTTTGTGAGTAAGTCCTAATTAATTATTTGGGAGTTAAGACCTCGTTTGATAGGAAAATCATTATTGGGAGTTATTGCAAAACTACCCAATTGGCCCATAGAGCCACACTATTTACTTGTGAAGCCTGGATTGTCGACTAGAGTGCCACAAGGTGTATTAATAACATCTGGAAGGCCGATTGAGTTTGGTAGGATTTTGTGCACCAGGAAGGTGGAGGACGTTTCTCAACTGGACATCGGTGTTCTTCAAAGGATTGGAATATTGATAGGCAAGTTAAGTTCCATTAGGTTTTATTGTAAGAAGTTATTTTGTACTTACAAGTTTTGACTAGTGGAACGGTTCTACAAGAACCCGAAGACATAGGTTATTGCCGAACTTCATAATCAATCTATTTGTAGTGTGTTTACATTTTTTGCATTATTTTGGGTTTCTTACTCAATAATAGAATAATTTATCAGAAATATTAACAAGCCTATAGGGGTCCGTGATCGAATTAAAAAATTTGGTCAATTTTCGGATCACTTTACTTTATAAAGGCTATTAAAAATACTTGTATAGATTTTCCATGAGAAATTGTGAGATGCAGTCTCACAAATAATAGTTAGCCTAAATCATCACTTTTGATTTATGGATTCCAAATCTTTTTGTACCAAAAAGTAAGTTTAACATGATGAAAGTGTATAAATCCTTCAAATGTGATATGTTAGTCTAAACTCTCAATGTGGTTTAAGCATTGTAAATCATGTTGTATAAACCGGTAATGTAGGCATATAAACCCCACTTAATATTAAGGGGGGGTTATAACATTAATCTTAATTAGGGTTTAATCCCCTCTTAAGTGTTCTTAAGTTATAAACTTTATTTTATAATTAAATAAATAAAAATACATAATATTTTATTTATTTAATTATAAAATAAAGTTATAAGGTTTAATTGATTATTTAAATCAATTTATAAAGTGGTAAGGTGCTTTACGAGAAGACACATCCATGGAAACCACTTATATAGAGATCTCAGGGCCTGGTGAATTCAATTGAATTAAATGGATTTGATTTGGTGAAAAGAGAGAGAAGTGGTGAAAAAGGGTATTACTAGACTGTAAAAATGGAGTTTCTCACTATAATGGAAATATAGTTTTGACCGTGGTTTTTTACCTTGTATGAGGGTTTCCACTTTAAATTGGTGTTCACTATGGTATGGTTATTTATTATGTTTTTATTATTGTTTAATTCGTAATATTTAATAACTTTGCAATGTTAGATTAATTGGTTGGACCTCAACAATGCCTACTCTAATTCGCCTATCCTTCCATAAACCTATCGTGCACTATTGCATGCCCACTTTAATGTGCACTTCACATGCATTACACCTTTACTTATTTCCATTGCACTTAGTTCTCACACAATCACCATATCTTTACGTTGTGATTCCTCTTCATTCTTCACTTCTCTCCAAATTTGTGCACACCTACCCTTATCCAAAATTATGCAATATTTCCCTAAACCTTTTATGCTCCTACATCAAACACCCAAGGTAATTAAGTTCACATCAAATATTTTGAGTGAGTGATAGAACCACCCTTGAAACTATTGAGGCTAATAGTCCCGGATCCTTCATCCTCTTAGCCTTAACTTAGCCTCAATGCTTCTTCTGACGTTTTTTTCAGTCCTTTGTCACTTCTTGGTGACTCCTCCACACTATCCTATGCACTTTAGTGAGCTTCGTCCACCATAGCTTGACATCCTCCTTCTAAGAATTATTCACTGAGCATTTTCTTTCGTGAGTCTGCTCTTTCCTTTAACTCCCTTCTATGTGATTCTATCCTCACCTATGTTTTTCCACCTAAAGCCTTCAAGAATTTCCTTCTCTTTCCTGCTTCACCGTTGGGCTTCTTTCCTCTATAATCTTCTCTTTTTGTGTACTTCTCTTCTACACGCTCCTTTACACTATTATTCATTCTACGTGCTTCTATTGCGCACTCTTTTATTTTTTCTCCGTGTGTAGTCTTTCTATCACAACTTATCCTTTCGCATTCTTCTTTTGCATACTTGTTGGTTGTTGTACTCCCTAGGAACCTTCTCTCATTCATATTTTATTTTGCATTATATTTTCTCACACTCTTCTCCTTAGTACAGATATCTCTCCACACACTCATGGTTTTAGACCCACTGTAGATTTTCCATATCTTCGTTCTCTTCCTTTCCTTCGCCCTTCTCTTCCTGGGGATTTTCTTTCTCTCATGTTTACTTTCTTGCACCCTCTTCTTTGCACATTTCATTCTTCACCTCCTTGCCTGATATATCTTCAAGGAAATTTTCTTCACCTCTCATTATCTTAACCCATGTTAGGTCACAATTCACCTACCTACACATTGTTAAGATGGTACTAGATTTCTCACATATTTCTCTCCTCTTTCACTTCCTCGTGGATACTCTGTCATATACTACTCTTCTCTGGTATACCCTCATCATCACACACTCTCCTTGATGTATTCTCTTTCAGTAACGCTCATAATTCTTCACCATGTAATCTTCCTTTATGGTTATGGGCCACATCCCTTTTCCTTGGGTATATGTTTTGGGTTGATTTCCTTCTCCTTCACCTCTTCTCTTATGTATTCTTCATTGTGAAATTTTTTTGTAGCTCTCTCACACTACTCCTTCTCTTCCTCTATTTCCTACAGGGCATCCTCTCACTCTTCTCGCAATTTCTCCATACTACCATCGTGCACTTCCATGTTCGTGTGTTCTTCCTCTTGTGTGCCTCTTGCACTACGCACTGTTGTAGTATCCTCCTCGAATTTTTCTTCCTTAGTTTCCTTTGGGGAAAATTCTTCTCTTTATGCAATTCCTTATTTCAGTTGCACTCCTCTTCTCCCATGCACTCCTTTTCATTCTTCTCCTTGAGATCTTCATAGATATCTTCTTTCTCAAGCGCACACTTTTTCACGTGCACTCTTACAATCTCCTCTATGGGCTTCTCTACGTCAATTACCTTTGGTACAACTCCTTCCTCTCTTCTATACTTTTACAACGATGCTCTCATTTTCATGTGTGCCTTCATTTATACACTCTTCTACATGGAGTTTTTTCACTTGCGTAATCTCCAAATCTATTGGCATCTTGTAGCGCATTATCACTTCTCCATAGAGCCATTTGTTCTTGATTCCTTCTCCCTAACTTACCCAATGTTATTGATCTTCCCCTACAATTATTATATTTGAATCTTTTGTATGTAGCATCTCCCCTTTCTCTAATGTTTGGATCCTTTGTTCTTCAAATTGCATCCTCCTCAAGGTGCACTCATCCAGGGAATACATCGCTTAGTCTCAATTTCTCTCATGTCCTTATTTCTCATGTCACCCATGCTTATGGAGCATTTAGCCTTCCATTGGGAAATTATCAATTCCCATATCAACCATCAACTTATTAATTTCTAAGGGAAATTTCTTTAAGTATGATTTGTGCAGCTCTATGAAGAAAGTGAATTGTGCTTCGTCTATGCAACAAAATGTTGAAACTAAATATTCAATAGTATAACTACAAAGCGTATGTTTCCACTAGTAGTTAACGGCATGCATCCAAGTCGTGTTTTATGTAGACACCAAAATTTGGTATCGCTACCCTTGAATGCCTGCGTGTGCATTTTTTCACCATGGTCCTAGCTAGACCCATTTAATTTAATTCACTTCATTTATTTAAATGACCATCTATTATCCCATCACCTTTAATTATTAATTAATTCTTGTTAATTAACCTAAATTAGATAATTACCCCTAATTAGCTTTCATCTCTCCTAATTAGCTAATTACCTCTAATTAGCTTTCTTTGGGATGCTTTTATCCCTAACCACCTAAATCCACATCCCTACACTTTGTCTAGATTTTATCCTACCCATATTTATCTCCTATCTACCCATGACACTTCCCTAAACAACCCTTACCCACCAACATGCTTTAAAGCATTTATCCCAATCTCTAAAAGCCCCATATCTCGAGTAAATCAATGATTTTACCATCTAAGGAATGGTTTCCCGCAGTCAGTGGTGACCCAGCCAGGTCACCGTTGACCCTTTAAAATTACATTCACCCCCTCTTCCTGAGGCATGCATGCAAATATCTGAGCTTTCTTGTGACTTGCGAACCTTTTCTCATGCTTGAGCATCCTGCAACAGTTACAGACCTCTTGGATCTTGTTTTAATTTGTTTGCATCACTTGTGAACATCCTTCATGAGATTATCATCATTTTTTTTTTTATTCAGTTATTATCATATTATCATTGTCTTGTTTGCATCTAACATTTTGCAGGACCTAGATCATCTCCACAACCTCATTTCAGTCATCTTTTTCATCCCTTGTACTTGCAGGTTTCTATCCATCTTATCCATCCTCAACCTTGTCTTGCACTGCCTAGGTCACCCTTCACTCTACCCTGTTGTCGTCACCATCGACCAGATCTGTGTATATCATCCTTTTTTGTTTTCTAAGACCCTTCTCATGTATGTTTCTCACCTTTGTTTTTTTCCAATCCTCAATTCTGTTGTTTGGATTCTCTGTCATCCAAATTACTTATCTCTGCTCACCTATCACCAACCTAGCCTAGTCATTGACCCAAGACCCCTTTTTCCATCCAATCCCTCCAAATCTCTATCTTTTTCCATCATTTCTTGTTTCCCTATCTCAGATATTCCCCTCATTATTTGCAGTTTCTATAGCATTTCTGTTCTGTCATCTAATTTGCATTCAGAATATCCAGATCTACATTTTATCCATTGTTCTCCATCCATCCCCTCAGGTCACCGTCAATTGTTGACCTTCCCTCTGCATCCTCTGGTCACCATCGACCCTGTCAGGTAAACTTTATTTTATGTCAATTTAGATCAGATTTGTATGTGCCTTACATTTCTACATTTTCAGTTTCTGTGTGCCTCAGATTCTGCATATTATCCTGTTTATTATCATTTCTTTTATCTTATCTTATCAAACACGAGGGTTGACATCCACCAAGGAAGTTAATGCTTCTTGGAGCTGACTTCATTAGGAAACCCCCCAACCTATCATCTAATCCATTTTCTTCTTAGTTTCCTTTGTTTTAGGTTCATCAACTTGTAGCAGTGAGGATCCATCATTCACTTTGTGCCCTGTTCATCCATCATCCATCACACATTTGAGGTACCTTAAACCCTCGCATTTCTAAGTTATTTATTTTCTTTAGTACTAGATCATTAATTGAAAAGGAACAAAAAATTAGATCAACATTCTGGCATGCCAGTGGGACCACCCTTTTAGGTGATTCATTACATTTCTTGTTATTTTTCGTGTCTTCTACTAACACTGCAAGTAAAAGCTTCACTTTTTGCTTGTTCATGTGTTGCACTTGATTTCTTGGATCACTCTTCACTTGTGTCTTCTTGAAGATCAGATAAAAAGGAAAAGTGTTCTACAAGTATTCTCCTTTTTGTCTTATTTTCTCTTTTTGCATCACATTTTCCCTTCCTTGTGTTTGTTCTCATCAAAATTTCACATTTGGATTTGGCTTAAAAAGAACCCTTTGCATCCTTGCTTGAAAACATAGCTTAAGTAGGGGTTAATCAGTTGCATCTCACATTCTATCACACACAACCAAAATTCACACATCAATCTACACATCTAGACATCTTCCTACCAGGTGGACTGATTGGGATTTCATCACCCAATAGGAAGCCTCCATGGTGTTCTGGCCGCATTAGAAATCTTGCACAGACTTGGGCCTTACGTACCTTTGGTATATCGAGGACTCCCCACCCATAACTATATGAAACCAGCCTTAGACGAACATTTCCTAGGTACCTTTGTTATCCATTTTCCCTTTTATTTTTCTCACATCTTCTAATTAATCATGTTAATAAAAATGTTGTTGTTTGATTTGTTTGTTAATAAAATTCATAAACAAATATTTTCCCATTTTCTGCCTATTAATACCTTTTCTCTAACAATGCAACACTATAACACATCCAATGATGCCTCTTCCTCAAATAATCTTGAGATTCCACATTAGATCTCTCAACCTTGTAAAGACCATGTCATTCAAATAGATCCCCCTTTTGAAACCAACTCTCTTATCTCCCCTCAGTCTATTTCCCCCTCAACTAGCCACACCACCATCTCCTACTCCTTTAGAAACTCTTGGGCCTCCTTCTAGCCCCATGTATGACTTCATATTTCATATATCTCCCACAATCTCTCAATCTTATCAATCCACTCAATTGGTGGATCCTATTCCACCCCCACCACCTCATATCAACACTATCCCTACTTCATCTGATATTATCACTAGAATGCCTATCCAACCATCTCAATCTCCCAATACTCAACAATCAAATATCCCTATCTCACCACATTTTATTCAATCTCAACAATTACATTGCATTCCTATTTCTCAACATCAGTCATTATCACTACCTATACCACATCACATTCCTATTCAATCTCCACCCCTTAATTATATCCCCTCTTATCAAAAATTACATCCTTATCCATCCACTTCTCATGTTGTGTCACCACAACCATCTACCTCTTACATGACACCTTCACATGAAACTTATAAACCATCTTCTAATTATACCCCCTTGGGGGAATCTTATAGTTCAATCTTCGATAAGTTGATGGCAACTCACCTCCTCATACTTCCTCCCATCTAGCCTATTGAAAACTTACACCCCAAACCCGCTTGGTATCATGAGGGTCATTATTGTAAATATCACCAAGTCATAGGTCACGACATTGAAAAGTGTCATTCTTTTAAAGACCGTGTTCAACAACTTATAAATCAGGGGGATCTCCAGATAGAAAATCCTACCTCATCTCGCAGCCAACCCCTTGACATCTTCAGACAACCCTTTCCTAATCCACCACCGACAAATCAATTTCTACCTTCCACATCTTACACATCCAATCCTTATGCAATCAATACTATACATCAAACACCTCCATCCTTACCTATCTCATCTACCTCATCATTTATTCATACCTTAGACATTGTGCCTACAACTTCTACCACACCTATCACATTAACTTCTTACCACTTTTCCTACATCTACATCTATTCCTACCTTTACCACATCCACATCGACTTTAACTATACCTACCACTTCATCCATATCTACCCTATACCTAATCATATCTAACCCCTTATCACATCTACATCAAACACACCTACATCTATCACTTACATCCCTAAACATCCCAATGTACCTATACTCATCATCAATTATCAACTACTACCCCTATATCTACCACATCAGCAAATGTACTCACATCTACCTTGACATATTCATCACATATTCCTACATCTTTTCCCATGGCCACATCACCTATTTTATCTCAATCTTCTACACTTAATATTCCAACATCTACCATTTCCACATCCTACCACACTAATCACATCTCCTCCATTTGCAAATATATCAATGAAACTTACAAACAATCCACATCTCACATAACTGTGTCCACATTAACCAATCCAAAATACACAATCACATCATGCATAGACCTCACAATCACATCATACAAACACCCCTTTCCCCATCAATATCCACATCTACACCCACATTGATCTTACACCTTACATCTACTTCATCCCTTATCACATCCACTTCATCGGATTTGATCATACCTACTACTTCATCTACATCCATTCCACCCTTACCTATTATACCATCCATAGAATCAATCCCAATTCCTCTTTCTTCACTTTTACCCACACCAATCACATCAACTATCATAACTACATCAACTTCATCTTCTCCTCCTACATATTTTTCATCATTTGAAGATTTTTTGAAAGCATTCCAACTTGCCTTGACTTCAAATGATCCTCCCATCTCATCCTCACAATCATACACTTCCACATCTTCTTTAGACATTATCAAACAAAAATTACTTCCTCCACCAATACCAACCACACAACCTTTGGATCCTCCAGTTGAGATTATTGTCATCCCTACCAAGGGTAAATCCTCTCGATCAAAATCTAAGACTCTTGGTAAGCATCCCCAAAGGTCTCTTATGCATCCTCGTAAGAATTTAGGTCTTCCCTCTTCTCAGCAATCCAATATTACAACATCCATCCTAGGAGCACCCCCATCTATTTTAGGGCCAGGCCCTTCATCTAAGACATCTCCCAACAATCAATCCAAATCCAAACAATCTAATCCTCCTCCTAAATTTGATTCATCTTCTAAGACATCTAATTTACCCATCCAATCTACATCCACTTCTTCCCCTAAATCCAAGTCAAAATATCCTATTAAAACCCACAAGAGCTACCTTCCTACCAACACTTCAATTGGGTCCTACATAGATACCCTTCGACATTTAATCTAAACATCTTTCATCATGCTTCCTCCTATTAAATATTTTGATCCTCATAGTAAGAAACCATCATGGTTCAATCCCAAATGCATTTGTGCTTATCATCATACCCCGGGTCATGACATTGAGCATTGTAAGGCCTTTCAAACTATTGTCCATGATCTTATTGAGAAAGATGAATTCCTCATTCAAAGAAGCCATCCTTCTCCATCCACCACAACCAATCCAATTCCTATTCCTACATCCCCATCCATCCAATCCTCCTTCATCTACATCTCCATCTATCATCCATCGAGTCACCTCCTCAAGAATTTCCTCCCTTGTTCATTGATACTATTTTTCTTTCCAATCACCCCTATGATCCCCAACCATCTATCCAATCCAAATCAAAAAGGTTATCATCAACATTCCTTCCAAGATGATCCCATCCAATCTCCTTCGACATCCACTAACTCTTCCACATCTAAGCATTTCCAAAATTGATGTAATATCTATCGTTGGGGGAGCATTCTCCCCTTATTATTGATCCTTTGGGGCATCTTATCCACATTTATCCACCTCCTATCCATCAAACAACCTCCTTGATGCTGGGGGACTTCACTCTAGGAATTCCTCCTTAACATTTCCTATTTTCCTTTTCATCCTAATCCAAATTTATTTGCCTTATTACCTCATCTCATCTTATCTCATCTTAAGTTTTATCTCATCATTAAGCCTATATTATCTACCATCTTATTAATCCTAAGTCCACCTTTGTGGCCATATTTGTGCCTCTCTTTTTGGGGAACCATATTTTCATTTTTTATCAAAGTCCACCTTTGTGGCCATATTTGTGCCTCTTTTAGGGCATCTTTTTTTCATCAAAGTCCACCTTTGTGGCCATATTTGTGCCTCTTTTGGGGCACCATCTTTTTCATCCTAAGTCCACCTTTGTGGCCATATTTGTGCCTCTTTTGGGGCACCATCATCTTTTCCATTCTAAGTCCACCGTTGTGGCCATATTTTATGCCTCCCTTGGGGGACCATTTTTTCTCATCTCAATTCCACCTTTGTGGCCATATTTGTCCTCTTTGGGGACCATCCATCTTTTTCATCCAAAGTCCACCTTTTGTGGCCATATTTCATCTCTTTTGGGGCATATTTTTCTCGCTTCCTTTTAAAGGTAGTCCATATTTTGGCCATATTTATTCTATTTTCCTCACATCATTTTCATCTCATCCTAAGTCCACCTTTGTGGCCATATTTTCCCCTCCCTTTGGGGACCATTTACTCTCATTCAAATCCATCATTGTGGTCATATTTTTCCCTCTCTTGGGGGACCATATTCTATTGTCTCATTAGGGATGCATATTTTCGCTTCCTCAAAGGTAGCACATAAATTTTATCTTCTCTCATTTATCTCATCGTATCCCATCTTTTGCAATATGTCATCTTATCTTATGTTATCGTGAACTTTAATATCGGTGACCTTATCCTACTCTAGAAAGGAGCCAATGTGGAAATTTTTCCCCCAACTGGATTGGACCATACATTATCACACATAAGTATGGGTTGGGAGCCTATCATTTGGCCTCCCTTGATGGTAAACTGGAAGTGGAACCACTTAACACATTGCACTTGTGACCATTCTATTGTTAGCATGTCTACCAGTGAGCACTTAGTCATATCCTTAGATCATTCCTCCATCATTAGCCTCTTCCATCTATCATTGTAATGATTTGGAACTATGTGGTCTACCATCACTTTCCTAGACATGACCTTAAATATGGGCACCATGGCTCTACCCATAGCATTTTCCTTATGGATAGGTTCTCCCTTCTTGGTGAGAACTCCATGATCATTACATCCATCACCCTCTTGTTTACCTATTGAAACCATGCAAAGGTCTCATGGGTGTCTCTTTTACATTCATTTCCCCCTTCTAAGTGGTCTACCTAGCTATTCCCAGCTCTTCCCCATGTTAAAATCAAAATTCATGGATGCTCTTATCAAAAATCAAAGTTATAAAAAATATACTGCTCCCTCGAAGGACAATTGTTCATGTAAAAAAAAGAAGAAAATCAAATAAATCAAATAAATAGATTGATCCCTTCAAAGGATGACTATCATGTGTATCACTCTTTCCATTTATATCATATATGTATAAAGTAGACCATACCCTCGAAGGATGGATACTCTTTTGTATTATGGCATTGAAGGCTTCCCATATTGATCATCCTTCCATTTTATCAGCATCCTAAGAAAGCTTCCCACATTGATCAACTTTCTTCTAGAAAACTTCCCGCATTGATCAGTTTTCTCTTTCCCCTTCCCAGAGTTGGGGCATAGATTTAGGGAACACCACTTATGGAGAACCCTCTTCCCATGTACAAGTTACATCACAAACCCCTTTGTCATGTTGACATTAGGTTTATGAGTTCATTCCATCCATGTTTCCTCATGATCTTTGGTATAACTAACTATCATTGGTTATATGTTAACATCATGTTTTGGTGCATGTACCTTACATTACTTTGATCCCTTCTTGTTTACCTCCAATGTGGTTGGTGGCATTGTTTCCATGTGCACTCCTTGATATGACATAGCATCATTTGTACCCTTTGGTCACATCTAGTTTGATCAATATCTATTATCTTATCCCATCTCATATATTACACCTTATCTATCTCATCAAATCTTATCCAATCTACCACATCTTAAGTCCACTCTTGTGGCCATCTTTGTGTTCCCTCTCAGGGCATCATATCATGCATTTTCTTATCTCACCTTTTTGGCCATCTTTGTGCTCTTTTTATAGGGCACCATTTCATCATTTCATCTTATCTCAAGTCCACCCTTGTGGCCATATTTATTCCCCCTTGGGGCATTTTATATCATCATTTCTTATTTTTCCTTTTCAGCCATTTTTCATGTCCTTTGCTGGGGCACCATATTATCATCCATATCTCATCTCAAAGTCCACTTTTGTGGCCATATTTTTGTTCCCTCTTGGGGCACCATACCTCATATTTTTATATTTCACCTCCTTGGCCATTATCATGCCCTTTATTGGGGTACCATTATTTCTCTCCTCATCCGTTTTGTGCTTTTTTCAAGGCACCATCTCATATTTTTCTTTCAAAATTCCATCTCATCTTGGGGCATTTTGCTCTCAAAGTCCACCTTTGTGGCCATATTTACTCCCCCTTGGGGAATTTTATATCATCACTTTTTCATATTTTTCCTTTTTGGCCATTTTTCGTGCCCTTTGTTGGGGCACCATTATTTCCATCCTTGTCCTTTGTGGATGCATACCTTTCACTTGATTCCTCATGTATGAAGGATTTCACATTATTTTCACATTTGGTTGTGCATAGTTTGATGTTTTCCTATGACCCATTGGTCCTCATGGCTCACATCCATTTGAGAGGTTTCCCATTGGATTCCCTCCATTTCACAGTGATTTTTTCCCACTCACTGGTCTGTAGAGCATTTCTTCCATCTCCATTGAGACATCCTTAGTTCCCTACCGATGTCATATTAGAATCACCTCCATATATTTTTATTGTTGTGTAAATCCTTCTTTCTTGGGGCATCTTGCCTCGCTTTATCATTTTACCCATCTTTCTTTTTCCCACCTGCCCTTCAACATCTACCTTTTTCAAACTTGTCATTGATTCCCCTTTGTGTTATCGATCCCTCATTTGAGGGGGAGCTCATCATCAATCTTTTGTTAGTCTTCATCCTACTCTTTATCTCTCATCATTTTTGTCTCATGGCTTGCTAGCACAAACCACTGACAAAAAGGGGAAAATGTAGACACCAAAATTTGGTATCGCTACTCTCGATTGCCCGTGTGCGCATCTTTCACCATGGTCCTAGCTAGACCCATTTAATTTAATTTCACTTCATTTATTTAAATGACCATCTATTATCCCATCACCTTTAATTATTAATTAATTCTTGTTAATTAACCTAAATTATCTAATTACCCCTAATTAGCTTTCATCTCTCCTAATTAGCTAATTACCTCTAATTAGCTTTCTTTGGGATGATTTTATCCCTAACCACCTAAATCCACATCCCTACACTTTTTCTAGCTTTTATCCTACCCATCTTTATCTCCTATCTACCCATGACACTTCCCTAAACAACCCTTACCCACCAACATGCTTTAAAGCACTTATCCCAATCCCTAAAATCCCCATATCTCGAGTAAATCAGTGATTTTACCATCTAAGGAACGGTTTCCCATAGTCGGCGGTGACCCAGCCAGGTCACTGTCGACCCTTTAAAATTACATTCACCCCCTCTTCCTGAGGCATGCATGTAAATATCTGAGCTTTCTTGTGACTTGCAAAATTTTTCTCATGTCTGAGCATCCCTGCAATAGTTACAGACCTCTTGGATCTCCTTTATCTTGCTTGCATCACTTGTGAACATTCCTTCATGAGATTTCCATCATTTTGTGCTTTTTATTCAGTTATCATCATATTGTCATTTTCTTGTTTGCATCTAACATTTTGTAGGACCAGATCATCTCCACAGACCTCATTTCAGCTATCATGTTCATCCCTTGTACTTGTAGGTTATCCATTCAGCTTATCCATCCTTAACCTTGTCTTGCACTATCAGTCGATTCATCACTCTTACCCAGGTTCATGACCCATCTCTATGTCATCATCCTTTACTTTTTCCAGACCCTCCTCATTTGTCTATCCTACCCTTTATTGTGTCTCCAGTTCTCATTTTTGTTATTTGTTTCTCTGTTGTATTAATATTATGTCTCCTAGTCGTCCGCCAACCTAGTCACCATCAACCCGAGCCCTATTTCCATCCAATCCCTCCAAATATCTGTTTTTTCCATCCTTTTTGTTTCCTCAGATATGTCTCAGATTTCATTCTGCAGTTTCTGTCAAGCATTTACAGGTCCCTGTCATCATCAGATCTGCATTCAGAATATCTACATTTGCATTTCCATTTTTGTTTCATCCATCTACTCAGGTCATTGTCGACTAGACCTCTGCACATCCTTGGTCATCATTGACCCTGCCAGGTAACTTTATTTTATGTCAATTTAGATCAGATTTGTATGTGCCTTACATTTCTACATTTTCAGTTTCTGTGTGCCTCAGATTCTACATATTATCTTGTTTATTATCATTATTTTTATCATATCTTATCAAACATGGGGGTTGACATCCACCAAGGAATTTAACACTTCTTGGAGCCAACTTCATCGGGAAACCCCCCCATCTATCATCTAATTGCGTATCTTGCATCACATTACATCCCGAAGCACCGTAAACCCTCACATTTTGGAGTTATTTAACTTTCATTAGTATTATCTCATTGATTTGAAAAAGAAAAAAAATTAGATCGACAACAATAAGCTACTAACCATGTATGCAAATGTATTGGGAATTCGTAGAAAAATGTCTCATACAATGCATCGTGAAGATTTGATTTCACCCACGTCCTTGGCGAATAATCTTTGTGGCTCAAATGTTGTTGTGCGAAGGTGTCTTCAACTGTGTGCAGCCAAGCCTCGATATTTTCTTGTGATAATCGGAGCATCTTTTGTCCACTTCATTTTTTCATGTTTATGATATCTTGGCAATGGAACCAAAATGTTGTGTGTTTAGTTGTTTCCTAAACCTGTACCCATGAGTGTGAGTTATAAGAATCATCATGCACAAGTTTCTCTAACCCTTCACATCGGCCTATCATGCCAGAGTGGGAATTAAGGGAAGCTCACCCGAAGCATGGAAGATTCTAGGTTTCATCAAGGTTACCTTAGTTGAATTGGAGTTTAGATATTTTAACACACAAAATAAAAACCATAAAGTAACTCAACACATATGATGCGCAAACACTATCACTGCTCCAAAATGTACTTGATCATATATTAATCGTCAGTTACACAAGTACATAATATCCAAGCAACTTACAGACTCGCACATGTGTTCCATTCGCACAAATATAGAACATACTTAAACTATGATGATACACACTACTACAAAACTATACTACTTATAATGAATCCCCCATAGGGTATTTATACTAGTGAGGAATTGCACTTCACTAGTCTTCCAAGAGCTATTAATAGCCCTTGAGTTACAACTATCAATTAAATTGTTACCTCATGGGCGGCAGCTAAATATATCCACCTACCGCCATACCTCTACTCTGCATGGATGATACTTTTAGAAGTTCGTCACCTACATTTAGTCAAGATCCCATTTTATCCATTCTTTGTCGCTTCCATGCAAGTATTCCAATCTACAACTCGCAATCTATTTGTGGCCATGTATATATTTGGTCCTCAATGTCCTACATGCCTTATCTAAACTTCTCCTTGTTGCATGTTCGTCTATCCTTTCTTGGTGTAACCTCTTCATCCTTCCTTACTCGGGTTCCCATTTGTCTTATTCGCACAATTTTTATTCTCATCTTGAAGCACTATTATTTACTCCTTTTTGTGAGCTCACTTCTTAACCTCGTGCGCTTCCTCCCCATTCTTCTTTTTGCACATAAATTTCCTCAAATTTTTGCACATAAACTTCCTCAAATTTCTGCACATCCCTCCAAAGAATAGTAGACCATGAATAAAGAGTTAATGGTCCTAATATAGGACAAAGAATAAAAAATACAAATCAACACATTCTAGAATAAATCAAACTAAGGGGCCATAAGATATTTGGAATTCATTGGTAAGGAGGGATCGATTGCCATGATGATAATGATGATGACACACTCCGGTGATCAAGTGGGAAAGTGTGCCACCACTGGTCATCACTTCTTATCTTGAAACATTTTATGAGTTTAACAGTGGATCTGGTTTTTCTTCAATAGATGTTAATGTTTGATCTCAGTAACTATTACTTGTGCAGTTGTTTCAGGTTGAGTTATATTGTTATGCTCATTTCAAACTCCAACAACATAACCGAGGAATATAGAGAAATATTAAAGTAGCCCAAAGGTTTCTTGAGAAACATGTAAGCTATGTACCTTGTATACAAATCAATGTATCTGATTTTACAATCAAGCCAGACGTTCTTCGAAGATAGTAAAAAAATTTACCAAATTGCATGTAGTAGTGTAATAGATGTTTTTCATCATTGATATTGGTAATTGAGGCTGAACTTTAACTATTTAAAATTATCAGCCCAAGTTAACAAAAACAATAATCATATATTCATAAAAGTGGATACTTACGTTAAGGAGTGTATACTTACGTTAAGGAGTGTAGGCAGTTTCAAATATCTTGCATCTTCTTACTTATTTTGTAGGTCTAAAAAGTTATGAATGCATTATTGTAATATGGATCCCCAAGAAAGTATCAGATTTGTAGAGAGCAAATTTTTGATAAGTATTAGTGGAGTAATCAATTACAAAGCCTTCAATGTGAAAGGTCATCGATGGAGCATTTGGGATCTAACAACTCAGTGGAATAAGGTCTGCAAGAAATGTTATGACTGATAGCTACTATAGTTTAATCCATATCAGAGGAATGTTATGACTAGCAATGATCCCATAGGTTCCATGGGCACATTGATATGGAGACATAAAATAGTTGAAAACCAATACCGAGTTAAAAAAAAAGTAGTGTTTTTAATGGATATGAATCATCAGTATGGATTTCCCACTCCGATTATTTTTTGTTTTGAGTTAATGGTGTTTCTTAGACTAACACAAGTGAAATAAAACAAAATAAAATTCATCGTAATAATAAAAAATAAATGCTACCCCCAAATACAACTGATTGTACCATCTTCGATGCCCACATTTTAATAAAGTGGACCGTTGGTGGGTTGAACAACAACATAAATAGCGTAAACAGTTAACTACAACCCAATCGATAAGGATGACTTTTTTTCTTGTTTTACACCACCTTCAAAACACCACAGTGATAAATTTAACAATGAACTGTGGCCCAGTTGACAAGTGCACCATAAATTTTCTTGTTTGACATCATCTTCAAAATGTTGTAGATAGAATTCTGCTCCACATTGAACTTATAAAGGCAACAATCTGGTTAAGAATTGGCAAATGATTATAGCAACCTCTCATTTCTTTCATATCAAGAAAGAGTAGGTCTGAAATTATATGTTGATTTTTAATGTTTTAAGTAGCTTGATTATCTCTTGAGGGAAATAACATTGGTTTGCTTCAGACATAGGCTACAAAGGTGCATTCAAAATCAATTGTTATTGTCACACCCTAAGAGATGTCAAAGATACAAAGATTACCAATATAGGTTATTAAAAATCTCTATATTACATTCCGAAGTTGAAAATTAAGAAATAAACAAAAAATAGGCCATGAATCTTAAGTCAAACTAAACATTGAAAATTAGATTATTAGATGCTTTTCCTAAATTGTTTTTAAAAAAGCATGTTGATCATGAAGACAAATATGCAAAACCAAAAGACATGAAATAAATGTATTGTTATTATATTAAAATGCACTCTTGGAAATGTTGAAATGCATCAATACAAAACTGTTCAAAATTAGATGATACAAAGGCTAAAGCATTACATGATCACAAAGCTGGCATTTAGAGTCATTCACTGAAATATGCATCGACCCAGACCAATTAACACAATCATTAATCCCAACACCTCAATCCACTCTTCCAAGGGCTAATCAACAAATAGTGAGCTAAAACGAACTTGGGCTTCAGTCAAATTACCCACATCAAATTTTATTTGTGGATATTTTGGAAATTTGATGTTATTTGTATTCCCTATCGGGGTGTCTTTGCAACAATTGGTGCAACTACAAGTTATTAGTGTTCCCGTCTCTCTATAGCTAGCGTTTTTGTCATATACTTTAGGACAGGAAATTATACCCCATCTTCGTATTGAACCATATTTTTTGTTTACAACTTATGCTCTAGAGTTCTCATTTGTATGATTGATGCCTTGACAAGAGGATTTTAGAGTTTAAGAAGTAGTCCCAAGATGTACTAAAGAGGCATATCAAACTTGAGGTAGTAAAGCATGTATTTAGAGACAACTAAATGAGATTTTTTTTTCAAGAATATGAAGCCACGTGCGAGGAGAGGAGACGGCTGAGCAAGCAAATATAGTCATCCTACAATCAATCAACCATTATAATATCATAACTAGTACAAATATCTTAATTACATCTATCTGAAAAATGCGAAGAGATCAATCTCAAGGTCCTTATCTTGGATTTTTAGTATATCACAATTATTATTAACTTCATTACCTTCTTCACAAATTTCCCAATGAATGATTACAAATTGTAACAAACTAGCTAATCTAATATCTAAGGCTCAAAAAAATATCTACAGAAAAAAGAAAAGGGGCTCCAAACTCCACTGTATGGGTAAGATATTATGATTTTTCGATCAATTTCTCCAAGAAAAAAGGAAATACTTCTTAGTGATGGTCAAATGGATGCCAAATTTAAAATTAAAAAATAAAATTGAACACACATGGAATTATAGCTGATCACCACGACCTCATCCACCCCCCTCCCCCTGCCATTCTAGACCGCCTCTCACCATAACTATGGTTATAGTGCTTGCAAGAGCGGAGTACTACGAATGACCGCTTAGACACACTAGGAACACATGAAATCATGTTGTTTTAAATACTATTACTATTTCTAGAGTGGTGGACATTTTAAATGCCCCTTCATTGTTATTTTATGACAGCTGTTGTTCTAAAGAAGGTTCCATTTTGGAGACAAATCAACACCTACACAATGATCAATTTGTTTGAAGGACCTCGAAAAGGCATAAGATGTAAATAGAGTTCAAGACATACCACATTTATGTTTACTGGAGTGTTGCAAACCAAAGACTCTTCAAAATGCACATTTAAATGTTAATTTATTTTGATAAGTGCTCTTATTATTAATAGCTGCAAGTTGTTGGAATAAATCGTTACTCCTTTTTTAGGGGGTTTTGTACCTATTACTCTATTTCATTCCCATATTGAAAAGAAACGATGTAGTAATTAACTATAAACTTTCTGATTTCAATGGAGGGACCTCGTTCTTCTTCAACAAAACTTAAAGGTCTGCAGCTTTTATACCAAGGTTCATGGAATTACTCCTATAAGTATGTCAGCTTTTTTGGTTGGTATCTATTCATGGACTAAAATTGTGTTTCTCATTATAGATCTTACCTTGATATCAAATTCAATGCATTTGACTATCCCATGAAATGGGAACCCGCAACTGCATGGATTGAAACAGCCTAATCACTAGAAACAAAACAAAAAAGAGTAAATTTTTGCTTAAGCAAGCTGTCTCAAAATGCAAATGCAGGGTTGAAAAGAAACCTTATCTCTAGGGATTTCGTACATCTCTCTGCTACAAGGCCATTACGTACATTTATGCTCCTTAATTCTAAATTCCAAATAGAATGGTCCCCCCTATAGGAGTTAAGAAAAATAGTGACAATTCAACCCCCTCGAAGATGTAATGTGAATTTGGATCCAAGGATATTGAAATCACCCAAAAGGTTATTTCAAAGTGCTCCTGAAATCACCAACACCAAGAGAAAAGTAGCCCAACACAAGCGGACGAATAAAAGATGGCCTGTAGCACATAACAAGATTAGAAAATCAGATTAAAATCAAGTAGAAGTGTCTTATGGAGTTCTTTGCAAAGGCCTTTGATCTCTAAATGCATATTAGAAATTGCAATAAGACTATTGTATGAGTTGTTGGGGAAGGCCTTAGTGTGGCATTAGATTTCTAGATGCAGATCAAGAAATGCATGCTTTGTAAGAGTAATATAGTCAGCAGCGCATGTGGAATATAGGTACGGGAATCATGAATAGAGGGGGTGGGTCTATATTACAATTAAATATAGTCACCATGAGATGTGGGTATCCAGATGGCATCCAAGTTCCTAAAGGCTGAGCTCGAGTTTCTTGGTGACCATACTAATCAAGTGTCAGTATTGTTCTTCACTTGCATACATGTTTGCCTCTGCGTAGTCTTCCAAAACCAACTGAACATTTGTCCAATCTGATCCTCTTCCGTCCACAAAAGTCTATAGGCCTACATGTCATAATATTTTAACAGATGATATTTTAGTTTAACACAATAGCTATTAAAGAACTTTTTCACAAAAATATTCTGTTTGAGAAACATTTTTTAAATAGTTTCATATACAATTAACATGCAATTCGTTTAGTGTTTGATTCACTTACACATTCAGAAAAAGATCAAAAAGGCATAAAAGTGAAACAAATTAGAGCACACCAATGGCACTTACGGCATTGCTTGCTGCAGTTAACATAAAGGAAACATGTTCAAAAATATAGATAAATTGTCTCATGGGTGGAGACAACAATGCCAACTTCATTGGAAGTGAGAAACATTGCTTGTTTTTGGTGGAAAAAAGCTGTTAATGTGCATGAGGAAATTGCAAGATTTTGCATTTGTAAAGCGTCATTTCAAGTAAAAAGTGCAATGTAATCAGCTAGACAGGCATACATACATGAATATTTAATGAGCTAATACATCATCTCTTCCAAATGATTACAATGTTAGATTTAAACAGATAAGATGGTGTGCCAAAACAGAACAAGATATTGACGAGTAAAAAATTGGACGAAAGATATAACAGCTTTCATGGCCACATCCCAAATGGATATTCTAGAGCATTTCCTGAATTCCATGCCATGGGAGTTTAAAATTTTAATTAAATAGTTGTTCAGAGTTATGGCCACAAGAGATTGTCCTCATTCAACTCAACAATGCAGGGATTGAGCAACACGCTCGATTGCCCATTGTTTGGGTAGGTGTGTAAGAATGATTATACCCTAATGTAATTTAGTTCGATTATTTCCCCTCTGGATCCTCATTCCATTCCAACCTCCGCCCCTACCCCCACAGTTTTGCCTGTATGATAACACAGGGTCATATGAAGTAGTCCCCCCAAAACGTAGATGATGGTTATTACCATGGGTCATGCCCGATGATTTCATGGTGTTGTTATCATTTGAGTAACCCTCTAGCTCCCTGTGGAATAGCTTCTGGTCAATGGCAACATGTAAGCCTGGTGGCTCACTCATCTCCTGACAAACAGAAAGAGAAAGGCCTGCTGACTCCTTATCCACCGTATCATCATGTTTCTGGCTACCCCCATCCAAAAATTGCTGGTCAACGGAATGAGAAAAACTCTGCTGCAACTCAAAACCACCAAATTGCTGGCACACAGAACGAGAAAAACCCGGTGGCTCTATTGCCTCCCAATCAAGAGAATTTAGACTATCAGAACTACTAATATCTGGTGATGGTGGTGCCTTATGCTTTCTATCACTAATTTGTAAATAGACACACTCACATGTCTGGGCAATTTCTTTTCCTAGCTCATCTTTTGAATCCAACACCTTCCATGTTGCTTCTGAAATTTTCTTTAGGACTGGATCTCTATCTCAGAAACAAAAAAAATCATTAATATTAGTTTGAAAAATTGTAATGACTTTTATATTCTCGCACATGTTTTTATGGATTTAACCGTGTGAAAGTTTTTGGTTCTAATATTTCAGGTGAGCTTCTCACATATTTATTTTCTCTCACAATATTGACAAAGAAGCTCACCCAAAAAGTCATAAACAAAAGATATTACGAGTAGAATCCAGAAAAGTCCTACACAAAGTGTATGCACTAGAATGACACTAAGCCTGATGAAGAGGGGCCAATTTAGGTACAATAACCTAGCTTTTGAATAACACAATTATGATGAAAACAGATACAACGGTTAGGGAAAAGAGAGAGCTTACTATTTTGGCTTGATAAAGTCAAGCAATTACGGTTGGTGCTGATGCATAAAACAAAATATAAAATGCAGCAGTACAGATATACTTGTCTAAGATTGACACGTTGACATTCCCGTTTTGTCAAGACAAACCAAGTCGCGTGAACTGGCTACAGGCAATTTAAAGATGTAAGGAAATGCCTAGTGCACAAGGTAAGTAGGCAGCTTGATCTCGTCATTGTGGTTAACCTAATCTCGAATCAGTCCTGCAGCCGAATCAATGTCTTATCTAGAGGATAAGTACTCGTCTTTGAAAGCCTTGGAAAGACAACTTCAATACCAGCAAAGCCAGCTTGCAAATTGTAATTGTGGGAGTTGTTGATCTGAATGGTGTAGGTTTAGGTCTTTAAATACAGCATTCATTAGAGGACTCATTCGAACATAGCAGAATGCATCGGTTGCCACTAAGTTGTCAAGTATGGTGAGTTATTTGGAGGACTTATGGGCCTAGGCCAACATCACACTAATTGAACAAATGACAAGTGAGTGGGTGGAAGATGAGATCTAGGTGACTCTAATGAACTTAGGCTCTACAGCTAAGGGTCATAAAACTTGGTCTGGGGCTTGATCGAGCGCACTCTAATCCTGTCAATAATCATGGAGAATCATTGTGTCCATTTTTTGTTATATAGACAAAGAAACAACTATCAAAACTCTATTCTCTAGATTCACAGTTCATAACTGTCAAGAACATCATGAGTTATGACATGAAAATGTAGTATATCCACTGCAGAACAATTCTAAGTACATGATGATGCAGATTATAATCTTTCTAGAGGAAATATTTAAATTCTGATTCAAAGCAACAATGCGGACAAAAACAGACACAGTGATAACAATTCAAAAAAGCTGGTAGTCATTAGACACCATTGCACTTGCACAGAGGGTATGTAAGCATACTTGATCTCATCAAGAATGGCATCATAAAGGTGGCTTGGGCTCATGGTTTCAGCTCCAGGTGTATTAAGAACAAAGCTCTGCTCCACCTTTGAAACTATATAGTTTCTCAATTCTCCCTGCACATAGTAACTCGGTCTGTAAGGAAACCACAATCAAACATGCCATTACAAAAATTTAAAAATAATTAGCATTTTTCGCTGCTAATATTCCTTTATAAATAACCTGTCAAAACATTTCTGCTAGGAAAGACTTATGCAAAAAGGCCTTAGAAACAGGAAGCATCAAGGTACTGCTTAAATACTTTCATTGTATATTATTCACAGTAAATATGTAAGAAGAGCCATGACCATGAAGGAACCATCCAAAATATGTTTTCTTGACACAGGCTCACATTAGATTGAAACAATATAAGAAATTTACACAAATTATTCCCTTCATATCCACCAGCTATATTGTTCATAACTGACTCTGGTGTATATTGTCCCTACTAGGATATTCCCAGCAGATATAAGACTTGCCACCAGCACGAAAAACAGATTTCTGATTTTTCTCCTTGCATTGAATGGTTTATCGTGTCTTATTTGTTGTCACTCTTCAGTGTCCAAACTTCGAAAATTAAATACACCTGAATATTTCTATTGTTTACTCATAAACTGGGTTAGCTATTGTCTTCTCAAATTTCTTTCTATGAATATGATCTATGTTTTCATCACATGGATAAATGTGTTGTTGGAATTCAAAGGCTAAGTATATTCCCATACTTGGCCATGAAGTCAAAACCAAGGGGTACAAAATTTGAGCAATATTTATGAGATAAAAATAATGTTGTGCCCACAGGGGATGTCTCATACACCCAAGAGGCTTGCTGGCTAGGCTGTGACCTAAAAAATGAACTTCACCTTTTACATTTTATTCTCAAGCAAATAACCTTGAAAGTCACTTTCAAAATGTTTTTAATTGGAATAACTGGTCTAGCTTCAATATAATTCAGGTATTTCCATGTCCACAAAGCTTTAGATTTTTACAAATGATATGCTAAAACCAACTTGCACTCATTACTAGCTAATACCCACAGTTATGAAAGATTATGAAATAGGCATAATTCAGGCGCAGGCATCCCAAGAGTTGGACATGGGAATCAAACTTGGGCCTCACTTGCCCTCCAATAATGGCATGAATGATTGAATTTTGTTAAAAAAATATTACATTTAAAGATAGAATCTACCTGTTTATGAACTTGGCATTCATCCAAGTCACTACAGAAGAAAATCATTCAATATTTTTCATGGGATATGTTGGTATAAGGAAAACCTATATCTGTTAATGAAAAATGATGATCAAGTTTGCAGTTGAATGAAATGCTTGTCAAAGTTACAAATCTGAAAACACAAAACTATCACATTTTCTCCAACCACTGGGCATCCCAAACAAAGTGTAAGGATATGTCCATGAGATTGATTACGGGACTGCCCAAGTTGGAAGGTGAATAAAGTCAAACCTTTGTGATGGTAGACAGCTAGGCAAAATATGTCCACTTCATGCAAAATTACCACCAAAGACAATGCGTATCAATTAGCCATTGTGTTCATGAAATAATAAATACATGTTTTAGTTGCATTGACTTTATTTAAACAAATTACATGTAATCATGATTGGAAATTCATTAGCCATTTTTGGTAAGAAATATTACGCCATCTAACATGAAAACAGCCTAACCATATCCACAAACTGATATTCAAACAAAAGCTATGATGCATGGATACTCGAAAACCCCTCGCGAATCCTGTCTGATATGTCTCAGATACGGATCCGCCTTGGATACGATCCGGATACGGCCCGGATCCGCGCCGGGTACTCCAGGATACGCGGCGGATACTTCTGTGCGTATCTGCCGCGTATCCTGGAGTACCCGGCGCGGATTCGGGCCGTATCCGCCCTCAAAAACATTTTTTAAAAGTTCTATTTCATTTTTTTTTAAATATTTGACTTTTCTACTCCCTAAAACCGAACCCTAAACACTAAATGAATAAAATAATACACCCTCTACCCCACAAAAAGTTATAAAAAGCACCCATCCCTCTCATTTGAAATCACACAAACAATTTCATTGTCTTTTTGCAAGTGAATGAGCAAAGAGCCAAAGAAGAGTTGTGAAGAGCTTAGTGGAGGCAAAGATTGGAAGGAGGTTTTGCAAAGAGCTTAGAGGAGGCAAAGATTTGAAGGAGGGGCAGCGATTGCTTCTATTGTTTGGAGTCCATCATTGCAAGGAGGAGAACTTTGAAGGAGAAGAAGCCATTGTTGAGACTTGAGAGGAAGAGCTTGTTTTAAAATTTTAAAGGCAACTAGGATCTACGATTCTACACTACACTCTACAGGTATACCGTATTTTAATTTTATTTTTATTTTTAATTCATCCTTTCGTTTTATTTTTTTACGGTTATTTATTTATTTATTATGTTGCATTTTTTTTAAATTTTATAATTTAAACACATCCTAAATCTGTGTATGCTCTCACCTCGCGCCTTTATGGCGATCTTGGTGATCAAAAACAGATTAAGATGGCATAGTTTAGGGGTATTTAATTTATTAATTGGTAAAAAATCATTTTTTTATTTTAAAATTTAAATGCATTGTTCAATGTTAATGTATTTTTTATTTTTTTTAGCTTCCTAAATATGTGTATGCTCTCACCTCGCGCCTTTATGGCGATCTTGGTGATCAAAAACAGATTAGGATGACATAACTAATTAGTAATTTATTTATGTTAAGGCAAATTGTATTTTAATTTTTTAAACATCCTAAACCTGTGTATGCTCTCACCTCGCGCCTTTATGGTGATCTTGGTGATCAAAAACAGATTAGGATGGCATCCGCATAACTAATTTATTTATGTTAAGGCAAAATGTTTTTAATTTTTTAAACATCCTAACTCTGTGTATGCTCTCACCTCGCGCCGTTATGGTGATCTTGGTGATCAAAAACAGATTAGGATGCCATAACTAATTTATTTATGTTAAGGCAAAATGTTTTTAATTTTTTAAACATCCTAACTCTGTGTATGCTCTCACCTCGCGCCATTATGGTGATCTTGGTGATCAAAAACAGATTAGGATGGCATCAAGTTCTGCTTCGGGTGGAGTGCAAGGCCGAGCTGAAAACACATCAGTTCCTGAGAGACATGATCCTAATTCCCCTCTTTGGAGACATGTGACAGTGGTAGACAACATTGCTGGTGGTGGGTGTCGGGTATGGATATGTCATGGTTGTCAAACTCAGTACAGATCCTCATATAGTCGAGTGAAAATCCATTTGACTGGTGTTGGAGGTGTGGGGATAAAGAGGTGCCCAAAAATATCAAATGAAAAAATGGCAGAGTACCTAAGAGAGCAAGAGGGTGGCTGATAAACAAGCTGAAAGAAATAGAACTAGAACAATCTCCTTCGCAAAGAAGGCCTTCATCACTACCACCCACACCTAGACCTACTTCTCATCCTTTCATTCAAACTCAAAGTGAACCATTTGATGAAGAGAGTCCAGAGAGCTCACGAAAAAGGCCAAAAGGAGCATTGGAGAAAGGATTTAATATTGAAAAGAGGGAGGTTGGCTGATGAGGTTGTTGCTCGATGCATTTATGCATGTGGGCTGCCCCTTTAATGTATTGAGATCTCCATATTGGCATCAAATGGTGAAGGGTATCAATGAAGCTCCACAAGGGTACAAATCCCCAGGTTACAAAAAAGTTCGAACCACACTCTTGGGAAAGGAAGTGGAACACATTCACAAGACTTTGCAGCCAATCAGAGACTCATGGAAGGAAACAGGGGTTTCCATCATTTCAGATGGATGGAAAGATGCTAGAAATAGACCCCTCATAAATGTTGTTGCAGTATGCCCTAGAGGGGCAATGTTCCTTAAAGCCATTGACTGTGAAGGGCAAGTCAAGGATGCACAATTTATTGCTGACATTTTAATAGAGGCAATTGAGTCGGTGGGCCCCCCATAATGTTGTCCAAGTCATCACGGACAATGCTAAAAATTGTAAAGCAGCAGGAATGATCATAGAGGGTAGATATGAGCACATTTTTTGGACCCCTTGTGCTGTCCACTCCCCTTAACTTGATGCTCCAAAAGATTGGGAAAATCCCATGGATTGAGCAAATTTATTCTGAGGCAAATGACATTCAAATGTTTATCACAAACCATCATATGTCACAAGCCATGTTTAGGAAATTCTCAAGGTTAGAGAAGCTGAAGGTTGCAGAAACTAGATTTGCGTCTCACACGCTTGTTTTGAGACGGCTTGTGAAGGTGAGAGAGGCTTTAACTAGTATGGTGATCAGCAGTGTTTGGTCAGTGTGGAGGCAGTCAAATACAGAGAAAGCTACAAGGGTAAAATCATGGGTCCTTGATGAGGATTGGTGGGCCAAGGTTGAGTACTTGTTGAGTTTTACAGAACTCGTTCTCTCCGTGATCCGATATGTAGATACTGATGAAGCATGCTTGGGAGAGATATATGATGGCATAGATTCCATGCTTGAGCGTATCAGAGATATAATACAAAAGAAAGGTCTAGATCCAGAAGAGACCTTCTACGGTGAGGTCAAGACTGTGGTCATGAAGAGGTGGAATAAAATGACCACCCCATTACATCTCCTTGCTTATGCACTGACCCCAAAGTACTATAGCGCTGATGTACTTGGGCTACCAAACAGGCAAGCACCATTTTCTGACTCCGAAGTTGGAAATGGAACCAGGGCAGCATTCAGAAGAATTTTTCCTAATCCATCTATAGCTAGTGTGGTCAGAAGAGAAATGGGCATGTTTACTGGTTCAGAAGGCGTCATGGGATCGATTGAGGCTCTTTTTGACAAGAGTAGCTTGACTCCAACCACATGGTGGCGTGTACATGGCCATGATGCCAAGTACTTACGTCCTGTTGCTATAAAAGTTCTTTCACAGGTATAACATTTATAAATTTTCAAATTTAGAATCATTTCAAATATTTTAAATTTTATTAGGTTAGAACTTAGGATACTGACTTGTCTTTGAATTTCAATTTTTCTTTGTTGTAATAGGTGGCTAGTAATTCTTCCGCAGAGCGGAATTGGAGTACTTATAGCTTTATTCACTCAGCTAAAAGAACCAAGTTGGCATCTAAAAAACGCTGAGGATTTGGTATATGTGCACTCCAATTTGCGCCTCTTGTCACACAAGTCTGAGGAGTATGCTAAAGGGCCTCACAAACTTTGGGATCTTATTCCAGAGACCACAGACTTGGATGCCTCCGTAGCCAGGCTTGCCCAACTTTCATTATTTGATGGCGAAGATGACGCTCTAGGGAGTTCGCAAGGAGCGGAGAGTGGAGTTAATGAGAGTGGAGCTAGCGCAAGTGGCACACGTGAACTTGATTTTGAGGAAAATCTAGATGATATATTCTAGATTTGTTTGTATTCCTATATCATATGTATGGGCAGCCACATGAACAATGAAATCATAAATGTAAAATCTTAAGTATATTGTTTGTTTTGAACATTTGAACATGGATCTAGTTACTAGTATATTTTTCAAATTTCAAGTTTTGTTCGTATTCATGTTAACATGATATTCGTATATCATATGTATGGCAGCCACATGATCAATAAAAATGCAAAGTCTTAAGTAGATTGAATGTTTTGAACATTGATTCAAGTTTTGTATTACTATTTCAGTTTTTTATGGACTAAAAAATGAGTAAAATGAGTAGATGTATATATATATATATACGGACGTATCCAAGGGTTTTTTAAAATTGACGTATCCGCGTATCGTATCGTATCCAAACGGATACTCGTATCCGTATCCTGGCAACGTAGAACAAAAGCATTAAATAAGTCTGCTTGAAAGTAAATTTCTATGATAGCTTCACCTGTGACCTAACCTTCCTCGGCACAGACTTCCTACATTCAAGGCCCTCTGTGGGTATGAACATACTTCCCTAGAAGATCTAGTTATTCAGGAATTGAGAGCACCAGTAATTCATGACACAATCAAATTGATGCAAGATATTAGCAATATCCTCGAGGATGATTTCAATCGAAAGCCATAAATAGAATAAGGCAAGAAACAAATCATTGATGTAAGAAGCTTCGAAATTGGTGCTATGATGTTTGTATGACTCCAGCCATATAAACAAACCACACTATAAAAATAAAGGGAAGCTAAAACTCCAACCAGAAATCAATGTTCCTTTTATTAGAGCTAAAGTAGGACAATCTGCATATGTTTTAGATCTTCTAAAACAAGGGGAAAATACATGGTGTTTTCCATGTCTCTTGTCCAAATTATTTAGAAAGAAGGCTTTTGGGAAAAAACTGTGTAAAATCTTTATTTGAATCGACATTTTGGACTGCTTAAAGAATCCGTCGTCAGAAGTGATATCTATCCATATGTGTGCATAGAGAGAGAGATAAGTGCATGTACATAAATACACTCATATATAAATATAAGACTTAAGGCAGGTCATTTTTTAGGTTCCAGCCTAGCCAGCACGAGTCCTTTATATATTATTCAAATTTTGTAGCCCTTAGGTTTCCATTTCATGACAAAGCTTGGGCGCAAACCAGGCCTTGAAAATCCACCCACGCCATGGTATGCAAGTGAGGATTCCCACTTGATAAAACATCCTCGTCTAAGTTTGACAAAACCATCACCTCTAAGTGGCGTTGCAGGAAGTTGAATATCACTCACATTTACCCTAAAAAAAACCATGGAAACGAAGCATGAGCCTAGACGAAGAAGACACTCCCAAGATTAAAAGGAACCAATATAAGATCACCTCTCCAAACGTAATGGCCCGTGAGCATGCGTAACCCAATAAAACCCTAATCCCCACATATGTTGATAATCCTCCCAAGCTATTGATTCATGATAGGCCAAACATGGTGATATAGCTTATGCCCAAAAGCCCATACATTCAAATGGTGCCAGACTGTCTCCAGTTATAAACAAAAATGATGTTAGAATAGGAAAGATTTATTGTGGAGCTAAAAGCTTAAAGACCTCCTGTATTCCTCTCATGCAAGCACAAGGGTACTACTATAGTGCTAATTTATCATAGTATGTGTTACCTAAACATGAGGAAACCAGACCCAGTTAAGCATTGTTACCCTTTTCTCTTTTAAAAACTTCAAAGAAATCAAAAAATTTCAAGAGGAATGAACAATCGGATCGCATTTCATATCACCCACATTTTATACTCAAAACTTCTTTTTTAATGCAGGATGAGCTTAAAATCAACCCAAAATAATGACTGAAAGTACATTTTTCTTGAGTCGGTCGACAAGTTTGTGGATGAAATGATCGAAGCGCCCATCGCACTTGAGCTTGTTGAGAGCTTCAAAACTTGCTGTAGATATTTCCTCGTCTGGTTCCTGCATTTTTCTGTTCTGAAAACTTTTTCTGTGAATGGTCACAGGTGAGGAATTAATAGAATGGGTGGCGGCGCCGCCAATCAAATTTTGTATAGTTGAGGCTTGGAAATTGACAGGCTGTGGGCCGTTTTTTTTTTTTTAATTTTAACCGTATATTACCGGCTAAAAAAATAAGTAATTTAGAAAACCGACAAGAGGCTGAAAATTTAGAAAACCGAATAATTATTTAAATAATCCTTTACAAATATATATGAAATATGTGCAAATATACAAATATTTTTGTAGAGAAATCATAAAAATATGAATATTTTTTTTAGAATTTACAAAGACACCCGGAGTTAGACCATCAATAAATTTTGATTTGACATGTGCATATAATTTGAAATTCGAGACCTAGTTGTTTTTTCTTTTTCTTGCTCTTGTTAAATAATCAACCTAAGAACATATATTTATTGGTAAAAAAAATGGTATGTGAAGGAAAATGGGGTGATGATGAATCATGGGTGGTGATTCCAAATCTTAATTTACTATTAGAACCACCTTTATAGTAAATTATAGACAAAATAATACAAAGTGTTACATAGCAAGGGAGCGGCTGGTAGTGTTCACATCCTCATAAAAGAACGAAAGCCACGTGGGTAGACAAAAGACAAGCCACAAAGGGCTAAAAAAAGGCCAACAGGCGAAGAGAGAGCCCCAAAAACTACATCAAGAGAAAATAGGATTAGGCACAAGGAGCTGCGGCACCCGAAGGAGGAGGTGGATCATCCCGCGGCGGAAGAAAGCTGAGGGAGTGCGGCTCGTCTGAAGGCGGATTGAGCAGCCAACCATCCTAGGCAAGCATCTAAACGTTGAGCAAAACTATAATTCCCCACCCAGGGGGTAGCGAGCCACCAAACTGGGAAGCCCCACCAAGCGGAGAGCCCCAGTTGGAAGAGTCAGCCACACGTCAACGGGCTCCAACCAGGGCCAAAAGAAGAGGGTCGTGGGCGAGCCGACAACGGAGATGGTCGAGCGCTTTTGAAGTGACTGTGGGATCGACCACAACATTTATGAGGTGACTGGGGTCGCGGGGGTCGCCTATCATCATCATCCAGAGAAACCCGGCTCATGGTACAAGGTGCACTGCCCTAGTGATTAAGCAATTGCTAGAGATGAGAAAACTCCAGCGCCACCTTCTGCGCTTGTGCCTGAATTTGCATGTGAACAGAAGACAAGATAACCACCTTTTCGTTAATGGTTAGTTAAGTATAAAGAGTACAATGCTAAAATAAGGCAGTATTCCTAGCTTTCTAGAGTTGAAACAGAATAACAAAATCAAAGAAATGTCGAAGGGAAGCAATGTAGGAAGGCCAAGTAGCATGGTCACCAAACAAAGTAACTTTCTAATTAAAAAACTCAAGGTGAAATGGCTAAAAAAGGGAGTGAATCCAATACCAAGCATGTTGTGCACGAGGGCAAAACCAAAAGACATGTTTGAAGGACTCTAAGCGACCACAACAACTAAAAACCGGATTAGGAATGCCAATATGACTTAATCTTTCCCCTAAAGGGAGGCCTTGATAGATCAAACACCAAAGAAAGAAATTGAGCATCAGATCAAATAGGGGGTTCCAAGCCCAATGGAGACACTTTAACCAGGTGACATGAGAATAATGTAATGACCATCTGGTATTGAACTTATCTAAAGTCGGTGACATAGGAGATAACAAGGAGTAGATAACTCCTGAATTGTATTGTAACATAGGAATGTCCACGTTTCAATGCCAGTCCCTCCACCAACCCTTTGGGCGGATGAAGGCCCAGTTTGTGCAGCATAACATCAGGTAGAAAAGACTGAATAGCCAAAATTGAAGGCATATTAAAATTAGCTAGGTTGTATTTCTATTTCAACGCAGGCCAAGGAAGCCAATCCCGAGAGGAAACCAAGTCCCGGATGGTAAAGATGCCTTTACGAGCTAACTGCACTGCTTTGATGTTAGGTTGTTCAGCAAGCAGGAGATCGTCAAGAGAGAAAATAGGTGACCACCACATATTGTGCTCATTGAAAGAGAGACATGTTCGGAATCCATCAGCAACCCACCGCATGAAGGGTTTGACCATCTCAAATGCTTTCCAAATGCTTTTGACCACAAAGGTGCCAGACATTTTAACTAGAACTCTAGTAATTAGCAAAGTATGAAATCTGATGTTTTTCCAGCATTTTTTACCATATGGTGCTCCTGAAGAGATACAATGTCGTAATAAAAAGCTTGGTTGCCCTGGATAAAACGAATAACCCACTTAGCGCATAGAGAGATACTCTGCCTGCAGACATCAACAACACCCATGCCATCCTGACCCCTGTGAAGAGTGTAAACCTCCCAGGCAACATGATGAAAACCACCCTACTTAGAGTTAGACCAAAGAAAATCCCACAAGAGCTTAGCCAGCTTTTCAAAGGAGGCACGAGAGGGACACTAGCAAGCTGCATAATAGACCTAAGTGTTTCGCTCGGAATGTTTCGGCTTCTGGGAATAGAGTTGCTTCTATCCTTTCATTCCTTTTAGAAACAGATGAGGTTAGGGTTAGGAGGAATACCTGTTGAATGTGGAGATGGTGTGCGCGTACCGTAGGGAAAGATCAGGCTGACTGCGGAGAACTCCTTTTTGTCTTGGAAGGACTACCTGCAAGTAAGAACACAAGACCACAAGATTTTGATTAAACAATAAATGAGGAAACTGCCTTGGGCCCAGGAAATATAAAACTTCCCTTCGAAGGTGGTCAGTTCCCCTGCTAATATGAATTAACACAAAAGACTGCAAAATATCAATTAAATTATTTTGTTAAACTGGGTAGGGGGAAAACCTGGTTTTCTGGTTTTGATCAGAGGAACTGATGGCGGTTATTGATGACCGACGCCGGTTACTGATAACCGATACCGGTGGGTTATAGGATCTTCTTGATACAGATGGTGTTTGTAATAGCTAGCTTTTTTGGATGGTATTAGGAAATGGGGTGATTAGGAGTGAAAGAATGACAGTTAGATGCAATGGCACATTGGGTAGTGGATTCAGAAACGGATTTAGGAGGACTGAGATTCAAGAAACATAAGAAATGTTATGACAAAAGGACATGTAAGATCTGACTTACTGGTTTTGACCGAGATGCAAGTTGATCTCCTTGGTTGCAAACACTTCTAGTTTCTTTACTCGTCTCTGCTCTGTCAAGTGAAGATCTGGACTTTGTTCCTCGCTCGCAATGCTCTCTGTTGATCCAGAAATCCTTTGACTGATCTCCCAAAATGAAATTCCGATCCGTTGTTTTGGTTTGGGGAGCCCATTTACAGGGAACCGATGGCGGTTTCGTAACCGATGGCAGTCGAGTAGGAACCGACATCGGTAAGGAAAAAGTAGGCTATTTTTAGTAAAATAGCCCACCTTCCCTGCTTTTCTCCCGAGAGATCAGTTACGGGCTTGGTCAAGTGGCTAGAAGGTCGGCTTTGGGTGCGAGTAAGGAGGCATTAGTTATGGATGTGAGTCTAGACCAAGTCATGGGTCTTAATTAGGTTAGTTTAGGGTTAGGGCTAGGTCATGATGAGGTGGCAAAGGGAGGTGGCGGGTAAGGTGATGTGGATTTATCAATTACAAGGTAATTAATAAATAATTGTGTAAAGTTTAGGTAATGAGGTTAGGTTGTGAAATGGGATGCGGGTCACAAGGGGTCGTAAGACACGAATTTGGTGTCTACACTAAGTGGCAGCAAGAATTTTAGTGCAAACCTGGAACTTCCCGGCCAAAGATAACGAACGAGAGATCCATTTATGCACTTTCTGCTTAACCCGATCAACCATAAATTTCCACAAGGTGGAGGATTCACTGTCAAAGGCAAAAGGAATTCCCAAAAAGTGGAATCATTCTCCTCGCTAAATCTAGTGCCAGGGATAGGTCGCTAACCAGCGGAGCATAGGCCAAGGACTTTGCTGGAAACCCAATGATTTGGAAAACTGAACTTTAGAGTCAAACGCTTTACAGAAAATATCCAAGCAAGAAAGCACCTCCTGCACATTTTTTTCTAATTCAGCTAGAGTGAGAAAAGATTCATCCACAAAGTGGCCATTCATGAGTTGAGATTGATGATCAGGCAGATAAATGCCTCTTAATCTCCCTTGAGCAGCTTTGTTGGAAAGGAGGTAACCGAAAGCATCTGCTGTCAGGATAAAAAGAGCCAGAGCCAAAGGGAAACCTTGCCTTATCGATCGAAATAACCCAATGGTAGAAGACTAGTGTCCATTGATGGTGAGACAAGATGAGGCATCAACAAAGAGAATGCTAACCAGAAGAAATTTCCAAACCCAAAGCTTTAAGCATGGCAAGAATGAAAGGCCATTCTATACGGTCATAAGCTTTTTCAAAATCAATTTTGAGAAAAACCCACCTTCCGAAGAGAAGCGCGAGCCCATTCCAACCCTTCCCAAATGACAATAAGATTATCCAAAATGAAACGGCCTTTGACAAAACCATATTGTTCAGGTCGAACAATTTTTTGTAGCAAAGAAGCCTCCCGAAGAGCAAGAGCCTTTGCCAGAATCTTATAAGAAACATTAAGAAGTGTTATGGGCCGCCAGTTGGTATTGAGCTCCGGATTACCAACCTTGGGGAAGAATTTGATATTACCTTTATTAATACGGTTCCCAAGGGATCGCGATTACAGGGCTTCCTGATAAACTTGTAAGAGATCGGGCCCAACAGTGTGTCATGTTGCCTTGTAAAATTCACAAGGAAACCCATCCAAACCTGGAGATTTGTCATCTACAAAACAAAGAAGGGCATTATGAAGCTCCTCCAGAGAAAGAGAAGCATCACAATGCTTTCGATCCTATGGGCTAAGCTTACAAGGAACCACTTCAATACATTGACGCAAAACGGTAGTGCTTTCAACAAAAGGCTATTGCGCTTGAAAGACAAGAGTATAATGGTCAAAAAAGGTAGAAATTTTCAGTAGGGCAATGATGCAAACATGGGCAAACTGGATAGCTTTGATTTGCTCCTTGACATTCCAAGCTCTGAGAATATTGAAGAACCCTTTTGAGGCCCTATCACCAGTCTTCAACCACTGCAAACGAGCCCAAATTTGGGCTCCTTTGGCTCTATGTTGTTCAATAACCTTGAGTTGATGTCGAATCTTAGCAGCTCGGACTTGAACAATGGTGTCAAATAGTTGGACCTCGAGCAATCGAGTTGTGCACTAGAAATCTTGTTGGAAAGCCTCGTCAGCATGTGTTATGGACCCGTGCCACCTGTTTGCCAAAGTAGCGAAGAAACTTGGCAGTGCGTTGAATAGTGTCATTCCACCAGGAAATCTAGCTGGCAACATAAGGAGGATGTGGCGCCATATTCCAGACTTGGGCAATGTATGCCAGAACCCTCAGACGACGCAACAAGGATACATTCAAAAATAGAATCAAGTTTTTAATCTTAACAAATTTTGAAAATATAAAAAAATTAAGGATTGCCTTTTTCTTATGTCAAGTAGATTACATTAAGAAAATATGTTATTATCTTTTATAATACCATTAAAAATATGTTGGAATTTCTTTAAATAAATTGGAACATATAAGTGATTGGTCACTATTGTTAAGGAAGTATAAGTGTGCACACTTTAAAATCATATATTAGGCATATTTGTTTATGTATGGATGATTAATTTAAATTGAATATTTTTTAAATTATTATATTCATTTATGTGATTTGAAATTCTCTTTCATTTATATCTATTCTAACTTTCACACTTATTTTGTGAGTATTCTTATTTTGTTGTCTAGATTGCTCACACAGTCCTTATATTTGTTAAGATTATACGTACAATCCTGGTCTTATTGTTTGTGCCTCCTTTTTGAGTGGATAGACCTATGTGAGTCTTTCTGCCTTTCTTGTTTCTATTCATCGGAAGTCGGCATGTGCATGAATTTCACTTATTCATCTATAAATAGATTTAAGTGATTAGGCTCACTTAATCATCAAGTAAATTGAAGCTCTCATTACTCCTTAGCAAGCGGTGTTTGGTGAACTACTCTTGGAGCATTTTACTAGAGTTATTTCTATTATGCAATTTTTGTTTGTCAACATCTTTGTTATAATTGAAGGGTATGAGGAATAAGAAGGGTTAACTAGCATATGTTAATAAATAACCCTAATATGCAAACCCCCAAATCAAACCTTATACATTCTAGACTTTTAGAATTCATAAGGACAATAATCAAAGCTTGCTAAATTATGGCAAGAGGTAAAAGAGTAGAAGATGTCAAACAAGTTTATAGGATCATTTTATAAATGGAAATCTCTAACTTGGATTGTATGTATGTACATGATAATCAACCAAAACAATTTATAATATCATGGTGTCAAGCTCTATTCAAATCCTTATTTAGCAATGATGAGACAAATGGTTTTTAAATTTGTGCTAACAAGTTCAAATTGCGACACTTTCTTCAACGATAATGCCTAAAAAAGTTAAGAGCCTTCTATCTCCATACATGTTTGATTGAAAAAATAATTAAAAGAATTATTTGTTATGTTTGGAATGTTTATTATTCTTAATTTGAGGTAGGTATATTTATACGAATACACTTTGGTGGACCTAAATTATCTTACGCCTCTTAGAGTTCACTATGTTGCATGTTCCTAGGTTTAAAATTGTGAATATTTCATGTTTGATCCCAAACCCTAGATTGTTTATATTTTCTTATATGTTTAATTACATTTTATGCCACCAAAATTGAAAACAAATGAATAAATATAAGTGTTACGCTTAATGAAAAAAATTGAATAAATATTATTGACAAACCCTTGGTTAGATCTAAGCTAAAAAAACAAAATAGAACCTAAAAATATGAATGTATCTTTGCAAGATGATGGCGAAATTTTATAGCTCATTTGAATGTGAAAGATAACAATGTGTTTGTGAATAATGATATGGTTCCTTCTATTAATGAAAATATTTAAAATGCATTTTCAAATGATAATATAGATGATAGTTGTAAATATAAAATAAATTTTATCGTGGTATACATTTAAATGATCAAACCAATTGTAATCTTGAAGGTGGTCCTAATTCAAAACATTTTGAATCCCATTAGTGACATACATAATCCTCGTAGTGTCAAATTTAAGAAGTTATTCTTTCAAAATTCTCAAGAAATTACAACTATATCAAATATTTTAAAATAATATATATGTGAAAATTTACCCCATGATGTGGTCATTTCCCAAACATTTTCAATTCCTAATATTTCCCAATAATCTTCTAATCATCCCATTTTACAACCATCTACTTATCCTCTCATTTCACCATTACCTCTTAATGCTCACATTTCTCAACAACAACTGTAATCCTCAGCACTTCCATATCCACCGTGACTTATGTTAACCCTCCACCTACCAATCTTATGGTAACACCTCACATAATTTTGTTTCGCACTTCACTTAGATTTTAACCAAATGACATATTCTTAACCATTTCAACAAATTCAATACTTCACCGCTAATACTTCTCTCCAAACCCTGCCCATCTAAAATCCCAAAATGACCACCATGATTACGCTCACTCTTCATAACATATAAAATCAAATAAAAACTATTTCTCAAGAATTTTAAGAGCCAAATAGTAAGTAGTTTTCTTTTGATGATATTCTTCTTAATCCTTAAGGTTGTTAAAAAAATTACCTCGTTCCTCCAAGCTCTAAGACTTCAAATTTGTGTTGTTTAACAAAAAATGAGATCTTTCAAACCATATTAGTTTATGTATGTTTCTTGCTTAGATGTTGTGTAAAATGGTAGATTATCGACTAAGCTCTTTTTTATCTAACAAAAAAATAGAATTTTTTTGCTAAACCCTAATATTGCAGAGTAACTAATAGAAACAATGAAGTATAGTTGTTAGATACACTTTGACACAAGAAATAAGTTAATAAAATATGAAACCCTAAGTGCAAGAGAGAGAGAGAGAGGAAAGGACTTAGTTGATTCACGCTTTTCCTAGGACTGATTTGGACTGGAAAAATGATGAATAGAGAGAGCGGACTATCGTAATTGTGCACGGTAAACTCTGGGACTGTCGGATAAATCCGGACTAGGGCGCCTTGACTGAGGTGAGGGCATCTGGGTGTCAGAGACCTCTACTGGGTGCTCATGACTACGCAAGAACTTAGAATCTAATTTCTGGAGTGTCACAAGAGTGTTGTTGATATTCACTTTTGGTCACTTATATGTCGCACCTTGAGCACTTGATGTACTTATAACCTATAAAATATATGTTCACCTACAAAACCGCATCAAATCCAAAACATAAATATGTAATATGAGGAGTTGAACTGACCATAAAGGTCCCCTGACTGAGTGAACTTATGACCGAGTGTTGCAGTACATCTCAGACTCCATGTAGTTCTTGTGAGTGTGTGAAATTGTGACCTAAGAAGCCCTTGTGCAAGATGCATTAGATAGCATGCTAGATTTGCTAGACAAATGCAAATGTGTGTATGGAATAGAATGAACTTCACCTTCCTATGATGTGTATGTAGAAAATGCAGTCCCTTGTCCCTTGAATGGATTCTAGATGGATGCCTTTGAGTGCTTTGAATACTTTTGGATGGAAGCTTAGGTAATAGTAATGGTGCTTAGAGATTGGTCTTTTATTTTGATCACATATCTATGTATTTATATGATTCCCTTGGTTGAATTTTGCAACTGACAACTGGAACACCGACCCATAAGAAAATAAGATTCCCAAAAGATAAAATAGGCCCAAAAAGAGTGAGCAAGGTCGAAAGAGGTCAGGGGCACCCAGAGGGGACGAGGGCGCCTGGGCGTTGGCATCTTGTCTAGGCGCTAGTGTCTAAAGTCATAAAATATAAGCAAGTAAAGTTTTAACTAGGATGTAGTGTGTGTAAGACCAAATAGGAAATAAGAAACATAGACAAAAGTCCAAAGATAGTTGTCAATTACTAGTTCTCACTTAGGAATCATGTAAATGCTAGTATGTTTTTAGGACCTAGAAATGTACCCAAGTGCATTATATTGTGTCTACATTTACTCCCAGTTTATGTTGTTGAGTTAATACTCGACAACATAAAGTAGTTACAAGATGCATACATTTTGTTCATGTAGAGTGTGATGGCGATAATGTGCCAAAAAAACAAGTGAAGCGTGGAATGAATGTGAAATGAAGTGTGGAAGCTAAGAGGGGAAAGTGACCCTAGGGGTGAAGCATATGTGTTGATTTTTACCTGTTGTGTTTGTGTTTATTGATGTAGGGTTGTTTCTTGTTGCATATTAAGGACATACCTACAAAAGAAGAGAAAAAATAGTAGTCAAAGTCATGTATTATGGAAACTCTGTAAAAGTATGTAAAATTGTGTAAAAGCATGTAAAAAGGAAAGTGTGCACCTAATTTTTAGAAGTGTAAAGGATAGAAAATATTCTATAGAGCGATTTTTTGGGTGATCTCATGCCAAGAGTGATTTTTTTGAGAGATCACATGCCAAACACGAATTTTTTGGGTGATCTCATGCTAAGAATGATTTTTTTGGGAGATCTTAAGCCAAGCACAAGTTTCTTGGGAAATCTCATGCCACGACAAAAAAGTGTTGGGTAGAGAGGTTTAGTTTTACTCTCCATCCATGACTTCTTCCCAAATAAGCACCACCGCAGATGGTACATCCCTATTTTTGTTCCTGTTGTCCTGATTGTTCTGAATTAGTTCTAAATTATTCTGATTGTAGGAGATTACATGCATGTTGTGACTGAAGGACTATTATTGATATTGTAAAACTCCTTTGTGAACTGTTGTAGACTGTGTTGATCTGAGAAAGTAACTGTGTGTTCCCTCAGGACATAGATGCCCAGGGGAGGACACGAGTTCCCAGACACTGATGTCTAATGATGGGCATTGGTTGACGAGCGTCATTGATACTCACACTTTAGTTATCTTATGTTTTTTAGTCCAGGGAAGTGTTCGTGGCTATTTGCAACAAAGGGAACAGTCATAATTGTTTTCGGCACTTATTTAATAACTGAATTAACTGAATATTATGCTAATTGTAATTAATAAATGAAGTAAATTGAAATCAAAAGACTATTGAGTATGAAATTAAAGGTACGGAAAAATAATGCAATGTTGGAAATTCAAATAAATGGGAAATAAACAATAAATTATCCCTTCTCGTTGGGGAGGAGTGGCCCTTTCTCCTTCCCTTCGATCCAGTTCAACGTTGCAAGTTACACCAGTAAAGTTTCCCCTGAATCTACACTTTATTGAAAGAAATTTCTTTTACAGTGATTAATTTAAATGAACTAACTGAACTCTTGAATCCTAATACATTTTCTCTCTTATATTTGAGCAGTCCTAATCTCTCTGGGAGAGACTAGTTATTGGCAATTGATGAAAGCTACTTAACTGGAAGATACATATAACAATACTAATTGTTTTAGCAGTTACAATCATGGAAGGATTAATCTATGTCGTGTTTGGATTGAATTTGTCCTGTTAACTACAAGTGAGGCCCGTAATTGACTCTTTTGAGACGGTTAATTAGTGCCAGAAAATATTTCAGATCCTGCATTGATTCATTAGAAACATTGTCATCATAAGTCCATAAGTGTTCTTCTACATCACATCTTCAAAAAACTAAAGTTAACTTAGGATTGCATGGAACTCATAATATGCATGAGGGTTGAGGTAGTAGTTAACGTTTCATGATCATGTCGTTGTGTTGGCTAGTGTGCCAACTATATCATTCATAGTTCATTCATCCGAGCCACTTATCTCTTTTGTGCAAGTCCCTCATTTCAAGTGAGTCTGAATTAATGATTTGGACGAGTCCTGCGCTCCATGGCGAGTCCTACGCCAATGTACAAATGAGTCATGCACTAGTCTGCAGTTAACTCTTGTGATGACTCAACATATGATTTTCCAAATACATTGTTAATACTCATAAAGGTTCATTCAAGCCATATTTGAAGAAGCAATAACAAGATGAAAATAACAAGAATATGCACAACAATTCCTTCCAAAACATAGTAAATTATTAATTATAAAATGTCAATATTATATATAGTGCAAAATGATACCAAGGTAACACAAGGTTTTACATGAGATAAAACATGGCAAAACAAGGTTTCATCACTGGTGTATGTGTTATGTTAAGGACCTAAGTCATAATTTGGGTTGTTCTATGATTGTATGACTGTTTTGTTCCTATATTGTGCAGGCCTATATTGTATCCATGAGTTGTTGTATGGGGTGATCAATTCACCCAACATATGCCCCCCCTTGTTTGGGGTGCATGTGATACTAATAAGAACATGCGGTCCAAAGGAAAGGACCTAAAACTGATCTAAAGTGGATACCCTGTAGGGGAGGGAATGTGTATGGTAGAAACTAAGGCACATGCAAACAAAGTGGCTAGATACATGTGTTACTATAAAAATCTAGCAAACATGCAATATAAGACAATGTAATGAGTAAGCGTGCAAACAAAGTAGACCACGAAAAGTGGGTTTCTTAAATGGGACATTGCTCACAATGTCACAAGACAATCAGGGTCAAAGTGTCCAAAAGCATACAATAAATGATCAATCAAGACATATGGCATAGCCTGTAAATAATGGCATACAAGTATAAATAAATGGCAAGAAAAGTGTAACAAAGAACCATGGTGGCAAATGGTCCTGCAAAGAAAATGTTGCACATAAAGCACCCATTAGTATGTTAGAAAGATAAAAAATATGCCAAGACGTGTATGTATCAATGTAAAGTGATGTGCTAGTAAGAATAGGTAGTATTATATAATGGAAAAATAACACATGTTATGTGTGGAAGTAGTAAAAGGTAGATGCCCCCCAAGAGGCTCAGTGGGACTAGCAAAGGATACAGTGTCGAGCATCATTGCAGCATATAAGAACTTGTAAAAAAATTTCATTCACAACTAAATACCAAGTGAACACACATGTGTATATGGTAAAGAGAATGAAATACTGAGAGATTAGTATAGTAAGTAAAGTGCATCATGTAACTAGTATATGCAAGAAAGAGTAAGCGCAACCAAGATATGCTATGTGTATGAGTGAGATGGAATGGTATGCAATGTGAATGTTATGGGAGCACAATTCCCCCTAGTGGATGTGTATGAGATGAGGTTCATTTATAAAATACCCCTCGACAGTCAAGAATGAACTGTAGAAAAAGAGTGTGTCGTCGGGAAATGATTTGAAGTTGTGCTCTAGAAAGATAGATCATGAAGCATAGATCCTGAAAGGAGAATGTGGTGAGGTTAATTTTATATTTAGACCCTCAGCAGTCGAGTATGAACCATGAAACTAGAGTGCAGCATAGGGTAATGATGATACAAAGTGTATCAAGATGTGTAGGATTGCTTAGAAATAGAAAGTATGAAACATGGAGTGTAAGAGCATAAATGACAGACAACTGATGATACTAGGAGGGGGGAAAGTAAGCATGATCCCCCCCCCAAGCATGTTATGTGTATAAGAATCAATTAAAATCATCTTGAATATTGTCATTGTTAGGACCCAAGACAATTTGATTTGGGTCTAAAACTTGATAAGCAATAGTATGGGGATGATCATATAAAGATCTCTTACGGCATAAATTGTACATGCCCATATCATATTCTTCATCAGTGAAAGGTGGTTGTGGACAACTGTGTGTAAACTAGCATGTGATATTTTGAGTATGGCTAAGAAATGAATCATTGTAAATAAAAATGTGGCCAAAAGGCATGGTAAATGTGATACTGATGTGATTATAATCCAAAGTGCCACCAATGTAGTCAAGTCAAGACTACCCAAGTGTAAGTGGAGAGGAACAAGGAGTACGTGCAAGGAATACTGATAAATGGAAGACTCAGAGGAAATAATCAGTAGTAACAAAGGCACATCCATGATAAAGGTGAGAAGAATGATGTGATGGGTAGAGATTATCAATTGTGAATCCAAGTTGGGGTAAGCCATCATGTGTGCAAATAGTGTTAAAGCAAGTGGGATCGAATGGAATATGAGGCCAATAAGAGTTATGTATGAAAAGAGTACATGTGAAAGGAGGTACCGTCGAGGCATAGTGAGATGAGGTATATGGTATGGCATCTAATGTATGGATAGACCCTTGAAAAAGTATCATATCATTAGTATAAGGAGGGGGTTTCTTGAATTGATAGTCACCAGGGCCAATAGCAATAAAAGTGTCATTGAATTAGGACTAATCCATCTCGATAGGAGTAAAGTTAAGATTGCACAACGTGTCATCATTAAGCTCTATGATATCAACCTCATTATCAGAATCATCAATGTTGACATTGTTATGTTGAATAACAGTATCAAGGATATTGATAGGAGTGGAGCCAGATTTAGGAGCAAGAGAATTCTCGACAGGTGATATAGTGGTAACGATGGTAGTAGACAAGGTGGGTGAAAAGATATCAATAGTATGAGTGGGAATGGATGGTATGCTTGCAGAGGTGGGAAGAAGGTTGTGGAGCACTAGATTGTCCAACGTCATAGGTACCAATATTGCTATATGGAATAGGCTGCGATGGAGGAATAGGGATAACAGTAACAGGGTGTATGCGAAAAAACTTGAATGGATCAGGGTCAACAAAAATGGTATGTTCATAGCCATGATGTAATAATTTAACACACCAATGAAATGTAGAAGGGACAACATGTATTACATTAATTCATGGTCTACACAGAAAAAAATTAAACTAAAATGATCGATAACGAAGAATGTCATAGGAACAATCTTAGGCCTAACTTGTATAGGTAAAGTGATAGTACCCAAATATGTGCGAGTAGTTGTATCGTAGCCATGAATGATAGTAGATTTTTTAGTAATTAGATTATCAGTGTTGCCAATTTTCTTGAGGAGGGAATGATCACATATGTTTATAGAAAATTCATTGTTAACGAGTACATGCTTGATGAATATGGCTCTAATTGTAGTGGTGATAAGAAAAGGTGCAAATGGATTCTCATCAATAGATGGAGGTATATCCTTATCAGTAAATAATATAGCATGTGTCATATTAACTATAAATTTTACTCCTAAAAACGTTAATCTATGCATGGGAATGTTCTAAATAGTTATATATAAAGTAGAAAGTGATGCATTTCCCCTTATTTTGTCTTATGTGAACTAATGACCAATGGAACTTTCATTAATTGCTTTGTTAAGTGATTTGGTGACATATGCAGGATGATGAGCTGCATTTTCTACCATTTTGAGAAGTTGCAGTCAAGGAGATTGAGCCCACAACCACTACGCCATTTTTGAGGACTTGATTACCATTTGTTTCCCATGTTTTTGGCCAACTATAAATGAGGGCCCTATTTTTCCAACCAAGAAATTATAGGGTGACATATCATGGAACCATTTTAGTTGCAGTCAAGGAGATTGAGCCCACAACCACTACGCTTATAAACAAGGGCCCCTAATTCTTAAATGGTGTGTTGCCTATATTTGTGGCATGTGTTGTAATCAATTGTGTCTATAAGACACCTCCTTTAAATTGTTACTTAGTTAGTTTTTACCAGTATTACAGTAGTTAATAGAAGAAGTTATTTTCAGTTACACTCTGGAGTATGTGATGAACTTATTTTGATCAATATAATACATGTTATTTTGAGTATACGTTTGTGTTGAAAGCCTCAATCCCAAAGTAGAGCAAGGGCCCACTCGACTGAGGAGATTGAAGGACTGGTATTTCATGCAAGATCTTTATATTTTCTCAGTTTCCATTTTAGTATCTTGGTTTGATGATTATCTTAATGAAATCTTGTATTTCTTTGTTTTAGCACATTCCCTTTACTATCATTTGATTTAAGAAACTATTTCATTTGAAGTAAACATTTCCTTTAGCAAGCATTTCATTTTAGTAACTTTGTTTCAATAGAGTAGATGCAGTTCATATACTTTGATCTACATAGATTGGAAGCTTAGACATTCAATAGTTTAGATATTTTACTTTCTTTCAGTAGTTAAGTAGTGTAGACAAGAAAATTGACACTAAACAAAACCCCCCAAAAAGAGAACCACCATAATATTGAGTTACATATCAACTTCTCTGCATACAACCTTGAACACAACCTTGGTCTATAATGACATCAACATTTGAATAGGTTGATTAAATGATTAGAAGTTACAACGACACATCATTTTTGGCATCGTTTCCAAGGACACCATAAGTAAAACATGCCACTCTATTCATACTTTATGTTTTGGGTGTTATTGAAGTAGAGTTATGCCACCAGTAGTGATCCTAAGCCTTGCCTTAAAAGGTAAACATTGATGCACAGGCCAAGGGACGCTAAAGGGAGATATATACCTCGCAACACTCAAAGAATATCCCCAATAGGAGAACATGTAGTAAATAATGATAACACTACTCCTGATAATGACACTGAATCTAATACTACTCCCGAGAGTGATACTGAAGTCTCAATCAACTTATCTAGAACTTGAACAACTTTCCAAAATGGGAGACAATGGAGACAATGATGATAGACCCTTGGGTAGAACCTTTACCTACCCCATTATCTTAAATGAGGATGAGGAAGCACCTATGAAAAACATTTCCCCATCCATTCTGCCTATCTTTCGAGGAATGTCCACAGAAGATCCAGACCAATTCTTGTTTGAATTCAAAGTCCTCTACCAAACATATGACTACAAAATAGATAACCAAAAACTCAAGCTCTTTCCTTCCACCCTCAAGGACTCTTCCATGAGGTGGTTTATGGGATTTCCCTCTAACTCCATTCATTCATGGGAACAGATGGAGACTTCCTTTTTGGACAAATACCAAGACTATTGCAGGGGATGAGATAAGAGAAAAGATTTCTTTCAGATGAGACAAAAAGAAGATGAAAATATGGAAGATTACCTAGAAAATTCCTTTTTGTTCATAGGAGAAGTGGTTATGAGTTGAATGCAGAAATAACCAAGAAAATATTCCTTAAAGGACTTGATGATGAAACCAAATAATCCCTCCATCTCATGGGAGGAGGTGATGTACACAAACTCACCATGGCACAGATTGTTGAGTTATGTAGGATCTACTCTAGAACAAGGGGAGGCATTAGAAGAAGGAAAACATCAAAACATGCCTTTGGTACCTCAGAAATTCTAGAAGAGATGGCCAATATGAAAACATACATCTTGACACAATTAACTTCAACCGTGGATGGGATGAAAGCTAAGAACAATGCTGCAAAAGAACCTCTAGACATATATTGTCCCAGATGCAGGAAAATACATCCTTTGAAAGAATGTCCTTTAGATATGCCAGAAATGTGTTTGATCTATGATGCCCTTGACCATGACACCAACCATTGTACTCTCCTACCTTAGGTGAAAGAAATATTAAATACTACGACTCAAACAAATGGAGAAGTAAATTATTTTCAAAGATCCAATAAATAGTCTATTTATGCCCCTAGACCTGCTCAGAACCCCTAGATGATGTCATGGCCCAATCAAACTCCTCCACCAACTTGGGGAAAACCTGATTGGACACCACCAAACTTGGATGGCCTACCCAAATCCACAACCATGGATGCCTCCATATAATCAACAAGGATGGACACCACCAGTCAATGCACATCCATGGCCAAACCAACAATGGTCACCTCAACAAAACTATAATTAGCCAAGGAGGTTCACACAACAAAAAAGATTTAATGCCTGCCACAAAACAAAATTACCAGCAAGGAAGGCAACACAAACTCAACTTCCATCTCAGCCTATCTCAAACCCCAAAAATCAACAAACAACTTCAATTAATGAAGCAAGCCATGGTGAGAAAATGCAAGTCAATGCCATTAATAACTTGTAACTGAGATATAGAAAAATAGTGAACAATGATCCAATAGTTATTACTAAGGTACTTGAGGAAAGTGAGGGAGTACATGCAAGAAGGGAGAGAACTAAACATGTTCCACAAACACAAGAAACTAGGGATGACCAAGAGAAAGACAAGAATGTGCATGCAGCTCCTTTCCCAGAGAGATTAAAAGAAATACAAAATGGGGAAGAGACATCACTGGTTCAAGAGCTGAAAATTTTGAATATTGAGGTCCCACTCTTAAGAGAAATAAGGGACATCCCTAAATTAAACCAGAAAATTAGGAACATTACATAAAAAACACTAGGAAGGAAGAAGAAATACCCAAAAATAGTCAAAGTAGAAGGAAATCTAGCTGACCTTGTAGCTGGAAAACTTCTTTCACCAAAATATGGGGACCCTGGGAGTCCAGTCATCACTATTTTTGTAAATGGTCAGTCAATATCTAACATTTTGGTGGATCTTGGTGTTGCTATCAATGTCATAACAACAGATACATTCAATTTTTTGTCCTTGATAGGATTACAGCCAACCAATACTATCCTCCAATTAGCAGATCAATCTATTGTTGTACCAGATGGAATAATTGAGGATGTGATGGTTATGGTTGAATCCTGGGAGTATCCAGTAGATTTTATAGTCTTACAGCCTAAAACTCAAAAGATGGGATATCCAGTTATCTTAGGAAGACCTGGCTAGCTACTGTTGTTGCATACATTGACTGTAGGTCATCAAAAATGACTATTTTAAACGAGCAAAAATAAAACAATATTTCTCTTTATCCTCCTGCCCAGCCATATGTGGATGTTTTGTGAATGTGTGTGGGTATATTTTTGGATAATAACAATATGAGTTCTTCTTATCTGGCCACCATTGCAGTGAAAAATCATATGGAAGAAATTACTGAGACATACCCAGTGTTTGATGAAGATGATATTGTGGCTACAGAAACCAAAATTGTGGCTACGGAAACCAAAACTATGGCTACAGAAATGAATTTTCTAAACTTAGAAGAGAACAACATCACCTTGGTAACTGAAATGCCTATAGAAGGCTGTGGAGAGACCTATGATTACCATGAAGGCCAAACATCAACTGATTTTCATTGTCCTTTAGCCAAGATTGTATCTTTTGAGAACATGACTATTTTTCATGTGTTACAGCCTCATGCTTGTCCATTAAACTCTTTGATTGGTTGAGATAGAACTAACTATTTTGAAAGACACTAAACAAGTAACTGTTGAGGTAGGCAAATAATTGACCATTGGTAACAACTTAGAAGACAACCAAGAGACTAGGGTCATAGACATCTTGAGGAATCATTCAAAATATTTTTCTTGGGATTATACTGACATGAAAGGGATTCATCCAAGCATCTGCACTCATCATATTTACACTGAGGATGTCAAACCATTCAGACAACCACAATGAAGGATTAACCCAACACTAAGAGACATTGTCAAAAATGAAATAGAGAAATTGTTGAGGGTAGGATTCATCTATCCAATATCTAATAGTCAGTGGGTATCACCGCTTGTTATAGTTCCCAAGAAAAATGGTAAGTGGAGAATCTGTATAGATTATAGGGAGCTTAATAAAGCCACCAAGAAAGATTACTTTCCCTGCCCTTTATAGATCAGGTTTTAGACAATTTGGCAGGTAATAAATACTTCTCCTTCTTAGATGGGTTTAGCGGATATGACCAAATTAGTATAGAATCTGATGATCAAGATAAGACCACCTTCACTTGTCCTTGGGGTACATTTACATACAGAGTTTTACCATTTGGACTTTGTAATGCACCTGCCACCTTTCAGAGAGTAGTTTTAGCTATTTTTGCAAACCTCACCAATGACTGTGTTGAAGTTTATATGGATGATTTCACTGTCCATGGGTCTACCTTTGAGGAATCTTTGAGAAATCTTGAAAAAGTGTTAACCAGATGTGAGCAACACCAACTCTCCTTAAGTCATGAAAAATGCTTGATAATGGTTGATCAGGGAGTTGTCTTGGGTCATCATATCTCTACTAAGGGTATCCAAGTTGATCCTAAAAAGATAGAAGTCATTACTAAGTTTCCTACACCAACAAATCAGACAGACATCAAAAGTTTCCTTGGACATGCAGGTTATTACAGACGGTTTATAAAATATTTTAGTAAGATTGTTGCACCAATGTTCTCTTTGTTGGAAAAATACTTTGTTTTTGAATGGACTCCTCAATGTCAACAAGCTTTTGAAGTTATAAAGGAGAAATTGACCACTGCCCCAGTCTTGAGTGGACCTAATTGGGGTCAAACTTTTCATATTCACATGGATGCTTCCAACACTACAATGGGAGTTGTTCTTGAAAAGAAATATAAGGAAGAAAAAATGTATGCCATCTATTTTATCAGCAAAAACTTGACCCCTACAAAGAGAAACTACACCACTACAAAAAAAGGAATTTATAGTTTTTGTTTACTCTCTAAACAAATTTAGACACTACATTACTAGATATAAAATATTTTTGTATATAGACCATTCAGCTATAAGATACTTAATGAACAAACCAGTAGTAGGGGTAAGAATTATCAGGTGGTTACTTCTTTTGCAAGAATTTAACTTGACCATTATTGATAAGCCTGGAAAGGCTAATGTTGTTGTTGACTTCCTTTCAAGATTGAATGTTTCAAGAGAAGTGAGGCAGTTCAAGATCACTTCCCAGATGAGAACTTGTTTGCAATATCAACACGCCCTCCATGGTTAACTGATCTTGCCAATTATCTAACTACAGGGAAGTTTCCAACTTGCTTTATTAGTAAAGAACGTAAAATATTAGTCAGAAACAATGCTACATATAAGTGGTGCAATGGAATTTTGTTTAAATGTTGTCCTGACATGATTCTTCATAGGTGTGTTTGAGAAGATGAAGTATATGACATACTGAGAGCATGCCATGATGAACCTAGAGGAGGGCACTACTCAGTAAAGAGGACAATTCATAAGGTCCTTGGAGTTGGGTACTACTAGCCCTCTCTCCACAAAGTTGTCAAGAAATATGTATGGCAATGTGATGCATGTCAATGAATGGGGAAGCCTACTTTGTCTTCTGAAATGCCCCTCAATCCTCAGCTGGTCTTAGGGCCATTTGAGAAATGGGGGATTGATTTCGTTGGACCTATAGACCCCCCATCTTATGGAAAAGAGTACCTACTGGTGTGCACTGACTATGTTACAAAATGGGCCGAGGTTCAAGCACTGACATCTACCAATGAGGATGTTGTAGCTGACTTTTTGTATGACAAGATCATGCTAAGGTTTGGAGCTCCCAGAGCTATAGTATCTGATCAAGGACCTCAGTTCGTGTCTAACATGATTGAGGCCTTTTTGAAGATTTACCAGATCAAGCATAGGAAATCATCACCATACCACCCCCAATCCAATGGGCAGGTGGAAGTCACCAATAGAGAACTGGAAAACATCTTGACTAAGGTTATCAATGCAGATAGAAAGAATTGGGTGCCAAGACTTCCTGAAGCAGTCTGGGCATACAACACAACTTGGAAAACCACCACTGGTTTCTCCCCATATGAACTAGTATATGGGAAGAAGCCATTGTTCCTAGTGGAATTTAAATTACAGACCTGGAGGAAGCACTGAAGATAGGAATTTATTTGGATGAAGCTTAGTGAGATAGAGTGATGCAACTAAATTAACTAGATGAGATGTGGATGGAGGCACAACAACAGTCTGAGATCCTTCAACATTAGAGGAAGGTCTGGCGTGACTCTCATATCAAGACCAAAAGATTCAAAGAAGGAGACTGGGCCTTGCTGTTTGACTCAAAATACCAACAATTCAAAGGGAAACTGAGAACATGATGGCTAGGACCATACCAAATTGAGAAGATATATGATAATGGATCTGTGAGATTGTTTCCAATTGATGGTGACAGAAGAACTTTGTTAGTGAACGGCCATAGACTGAGGTTGTATCAACAACCCCGGGATAAATAAACCTTCACTAAGGACATGTAGTTGTGCCAGGAATTCAATTCAGTGGAAGATTTCAACTCTTCCATCCATGAGTAGTTTGTTAGGAATCTGCAAATAAAGGAAGAAGACCATAGTTCTGATTATTGTCCTCTTCCCCCCTATATCTAAAAAATACAAAAATATGTTTTCTTTCATGCATGCAAATAAAGGTTAGAGATGTAATTTATCAAAATGTGTATTAACCATGATTTCTTTTCAAATGTAGGAGGTGGAGTGCCAATGGTAAAAAAGACATTGAGCTAGTAAGGTGATGTGTATTTACTTTTTATGGATATTAACTATATTTAAACTTCCCAATGCATTTATTAAAACCATAAAACCAAATCTAACGGAGTAATTGGAGAGATAAGGGGTAATGATGATGAGTAAAGGCATGTTGTCACTTTTTTTGAGGAATGACATACAACACGTGTGATAAGGATGGCAGTATGGGAACCATGCAAATGAATTAAAAGCTTGCCACCTCAAACAGTCCCATCTGTCCTTTTCACCACCATTTTATTCCAACTTTATGCCATTATAAACTCATGAGTAGTTAAAATTTAAGCTACTGACATTGTATACAACTACTATGTCTCTCTCATGAAACCATTTCCATTGTTCTAAAAATACCCCCTCACTGCCTTTTTCATTTCTGTTGCAAACCAGTTCTATGATATGGGGAAGAAGAAGAAGTTTGATCCAGAATCTGTAGAGCCACTGCTACGGAATGTCATTATCTCTCAAGTCTTCCATGATGCAGGTTGGTTGGATTTTATTTAAAAATTTGAGGGGTTTGATGAGGATTTAATTGAAGAATTTATGTCAAATTTTGAAGCAACTTGTTCTAGAATAGGAGGGAAAAGAATTGAAGTAGACAACCAAATTGTTAGCACAATCTCTGGTCTTCCAGATTTTGGGCTTAAGGTTGTCACTAACTCCCCCTTAAAGATTTGATAGCCCTTTTTCATGAGGAAGGGGAAACTCTTCCATGAGATAATCATTAATCCCCAAGGAATTCATAAGGGTATTAAGAGGGAGAGCTTTCTAGGCCATTGGAGGGAGGTTTCTTCTTAGGTAAACATGTATTTCATTTGTGATAGAAAACCATTGCTATTAGGGGGTGATACACTAAAGATTCTAACCTAATTTGAAGAAAGGTAGGGAAAATCCTGAGCTTAAGGTGAATCTTCCTGAATACCTCGTGGATGTTGTCATAAAGGTGGGACAAAAGTATAAGAGTGGGGGTGGTGATGCTACAATTAAGCACCCAGGGCTTATTCAGTTGATTTGTGCACACCAGGCCTCTAGAAAACCCAAGAGAAAAATAGAAAAGGCTATTGTAGGGGAGAATTCCAAGCAGAAGAGGTTCAAAGGGGCTCCTACTCCAATTTCTGCTAAACCAGACCACAGCTCTCAGCCTAAGCTTCAATCCACTCCTTATCCTACCCCTCTGTGTTTATTAAATATTCTACAAATGAAGTCAAGAAACCCTCTGAGCCTTGAGCTTTAAAGAAAAATACTATCCTGTCAACCCCTACTCAGAGTTCATTGAGAAAAATAAGGTCTGGTCCCGCAAGGAAAGATGAAGTTTCTCGGCCTACATTGTCTGATGAAGGTGCAACCCAGATTTTGGAAGAGTTTGTTGGAATTGAGACTTCCTTTGCCCTAGAAGAACAATCACGTGATTTCGAGTTTAGATCATCCATTCTTGAAGAACAAAGCCATGCTGCTGAGGCACCAAAAACTCCTTTGGAAGCTCCAGAAAGTATGCCTGCAGCTCCAGAAATCCAGACAGAAGCTACAGAAACTGTTGCACAAGAGGTTGGTTGAACAGAATCAAAAAGAGATGAGGTTTTGAGGTGACACCAAGATGAAATTTCCTCTCTGAAAGAACAACTAAAAGGTATGGAAACAACTCATTTGTCTCTTCAAAATGAGTTTGTACAAAAGAGTGTAGAAAAAGATAAAGAAATAGTTGCTTTGAGAATGGAAGTTGATAGTTTAAAGAGACAGAAAAATATTGGTTTGAAAGCATGGGATGATTTTTCCTCTCATTGTGCCCAACTATCTCTTAGAAATAAAGAGTTGGTAGGAGAAAATAGAAAACTTAAAGAAGAGGTTGAGTCAAGTTCTAATGCAAAGAGAAAATTGGAAACAATTGTTGAGTCTGTCTGTCCTTTGGCTTGTAAACTTCTGGCTTGCAGAAAACCATCTTTGGTTTATAGTTTATTTCTTCAAGAACAATTTTATTCATGGCAGTTAAATAGACTTTTTTGTGGAGAGCCTCATGAGGCTCATGATGGAAAAACATTCTTACAAATTTATCAAGGTTATACTTCATAAGCCCAAAATTTATTATGTGAATATTATCTCTATAACATGTTGGTTTCAAATGTTCTTGATTTCTTTATAAATATGTCAGTGGGAGAGTTTCAGTTGAAATCCTTTCAATCATTGGTAAGGAATCAAATTATGTGGGAAGAACAAACCGATCTCTTTACTCAGCAGGCCAAAAATGTTGGTTTTTACATTCGGCCTCAACACCATAATGATGTTTCTATGAAAAAATATTTTAGATCTCTTTATTATCAGGCTGGAATTGGTAGAAACACATATGAGATATCGGCCAAATGTGTCAAAGAATTTGAAACTTATTTTCAACAAAACTTTGGCAAGGTTATGTAGCATGTGATAAGAGACGAGACACTCTAAATTTTCCATTGAACTGAAGACAATTTATCTCTCCTCAGAATCTCAACTGGAGTATGCGAAGGGGGGATGCACTTGTGGAGATTATTTGGCAATTAGAAGAGAAAGGGAAACAATGAGTATAGTAGTGAATGGGTTGGTATGTAGGTTAGGCCTCCTCTGGTCCTTAGCCCAATGACCACTTGGAAAAATAGTGCTCCCCAATCACATGAAAGCTTTAAGGCATGGGCTGAGGTTATGTTGGAAACCCAAGGATGTAAAGGCACAAGGAAATAGTATGCAGATCAGTTTGAAGAATATGATATGGCACAACATCTTGGATAGAGATCGGGTCAGAGATAGTTTACACAAGGACTTGCAAAAGGTAAAGTGTAGGGGAGATGATGAGTCCATAAATCGACTCATCATAACATCTATATAACTATAAATTTTACTCCTAAAAATGTTAATTTATGCATGGGAATGTTCTAAATAGTTATATCTAAAGTAGAAAGTGATGCATTTCCCCTTATTTTTTCTTATGCAAACTAATGACCAATGGAACTTTCACTAACTGCTTTGTAGAGTGATTTGGTGACATATGTAGGCTGATGAGGACACATTTTCTACCATTTTGAGCAGTTGCAGTCAAGGAGACTAAGTCCACAGCCACTATGCCATTTTGGAGGATTGACCCACAACCATCTATAAATGAGGACCCCTATTTCTAGCATAATTATAGGGTGTCATGGAACTTTTATGAAGTTTGTTATCGATTAATTTATTGCCTATATTTTGGGCATGTGTTGTAATCAACTGTGTCTATAAGACACCTCCTTTAAACTGTTACTTGGTTAGTCTTTACAGTATTACAGTAGTTAATAGAAGAAGTTATTTTCAGTTGCATTCTAGAGTATGTGATGAACTTATTTTGATCAATATAATACATGCTATTTTGAGTATACATTTGTGTTGAGAGCCTCAATCCTGAAGTAGAGAAAGGGCCCACTCGAATGAGGAAATTGGACAATTATTATTTCATGCAAGATCTTTATATTTTCTTAGTTTTAGTTTCAGTATCTTGGTTTGATGATTATCTGAATGCAATCTTGTATTTATTTGTTTCAACACATTCCCTTTATTGTCATTTGATTTAAGAAATTATTTCATTTCAAGCAAACATTTTTTTTAATAAGCATTTCATTTCAGCAACTTTGTTTTAGTAGCAGTAGATGCATTTCATATACTTTGTTCTACATAGATTGGAAGCTTTGACATTTAGTAGTTTATATATTTTACTTTCTTTCAGTAGTTAAGTAGTGTAGACAAGAAAACCGACACTAAACAAACCCCCCCCCCCCCCCCCCCCCCAAAAAAGAGAACCACCATAATACTGAGTTACATATCAACTTCTCTGCATACAACCTTGAACACAACCCTAGTCTATTATAACATTGAAATTTGAATAGGTTGATTAAATGATTGGAAGTTACAACGACAAAAACATCAACTGAGTTACACTCCAGAAGCATGATGAGGTTCCATGATGGAGTGAGCATCAACCATGAAGTGCATGTAAGGATTCAAAAGGGTCATAATAATCTCATTAATTCATCATTCCACATAGATCTGAAAAGGGTAAGGGGTACAAATAGGTGGTGTTGTGTAACCCCTAGTGCAAGCCCTCATGACTCCTCAAGTGGAGAAGGGGAGTTGCATTCTAGAAATAGAATTAAATCCCATATAATGCACTAACGTGTAATGATGTGTAAGGGATCTAATGATGAATCTATCATAACCCTTGTGACACCTAGACCTATGACCTCACCTAAGTGAGATGACTCGCCACGTGATGTGGAAAATGACTCACACCAACACCCCCCTTCATCGTAACTTAGGATGAGGTGTAAACAAAAATGAGAAATGGGTCCCACAACTAAATCCTGATGAGGCACCCATGCACAACAAGGATCTCAAGCAATGGAGGAAAACCCAATGGGAAAAACATCCACCATAATAGATGAAAAACACTCTCTAATCTAAGAAAGATGCCACAAATGGGTCCCTGACAATTGAGCATCCTGATAAGGTACCCATGTACAAAAGGGAAATATCTATGGAAGAAGAAGAAGAGAGAAGAAGAGGGAGACAAGAGGAACACATGAGATTCCATGGATGGATCTAAACTCTGCAACTCTAGGAAGTCTCCAAGAAGAGTGTCGATGAAGTGGTCCTCGGCCTCTAGACTAAAGAAGAACCACTCACATTGAACTGTGTGCCTACCCTTAGGAAGGACAGAAATAGATTACTGGAATCCCACCAACTCCGCAAAGGAAACCAAAGGCAATAGTACAAAGACTCTTAATCTGGTCCACGGAAGTGTGACATAGGTCTAGCAAATGAGTTCTAAGGAACTAAAGGTAATGCCTCAAGCATAGAACTATCAGAGTGTAAGAGAGGAACATCCACTGAAATGATTCCCAAGTTATGTGAAGGCAATACAACAACCCCCATAATAGAAAGAGGATCTACAAAATATTGTGGATTAATTATTGATCTCTTAAAAAGTGGAAGTGATAAGAGTCCCAGAAAGGGAACTCCCAACAAAGGAGATGAATGACTCATCCAAAACACCTATAGAATGATGAGGAACTCCATGTATTGCATCACAAGTAAACATTGTAAAAATATGACAAAGGTATGGTAGATACTCATACCAAGAAGGGGGCTCGACAAACAAAAGAGCGATGTCTAACAGGTATGAATCATCACATGAAGAAAGAGGAGTGGAAAGGGCCTCGCACATTAAAAGTGGAAAGAAGGAATATGCAATGACTATATGATGTTGGGAACAAGATTTCATGATATTTTATGGGAAGGGAGGAGTATCAACATACTCTGTAAAGGTGAGAGAAGGACGAGAGGATTCTTCAATAGCACTCTCATCATTAGAACTAGAAGCACAATCCTCGTCATGAGAGATGGAATAAAGTGAGTTTGAGTCATCGAAAAAATCATCACGTGAAGCAAAAGAGGAGATAAATAGATCGGAAGAAACAAAAACGACAGTATGTGAAGGGTCTCCAGAAAAGGACTGAAAGATGCTCTAGATGGCGTGAGGAGGATCTAAGTCTACCACATGAAGGCGAAGAGGTCTGGTGACATGCAACATCAACTGACCAACTACATGGTCGCATGTGGTGAGATAGTCCTCAAGACGAGCAGATTAGTGGGCGCACGAACTAGCCCAAGTAGAAAGTGGAGTAAGGCCCTTGTAGGAAAAATAGTGTTCCATAGAATCATGTCATGATGTGTAGTTCTCTCTACCAAGAAGAAGTGGTGGAGGCTGTAAAGCGATCCTGCAACGCTCAAGTTTGGAAATATCATCCTCCATGATGTGGGAGCAAGAAGCGCAAGGTGCATGAGAATAGGATGTGTCGATACAAGAAAGGTGGTAAGACGTCGGACTCAACCGAGAATGTGTTTGCGTTTAATACAACACCTAAGAATAGTAATAACCCCCTATTTGTGGCACTTTATAAGTAGTGCATGATTACAATAGTGTGTGTTCTTGTGACGTTGGATAGTTGACCACTCACCTTGCAGTAGGTGATGAATAACGTAAGAGTGGATGCCACAATAAGTCCTAGTCCGGAAGAAGAGGAATGAAATGCAATCAAGCAAAAAATGGACATAAACACAACAAGGGTACAAACATTGCTCAGTGTGAGAAGAAGGTGTCTCACATCGCAAAAGAGGACTCTCTTTCCGCAAGGTTGTGGCGGACATGCTCACTAGTCACAGGAAAATAGGAGCAACTACAATAACGAGCCAGAAAATGCCCTGGAAAAATAACCCTATACACTCCCCTCATTTTACAATTATGAATTTTATTATTTTCCCCTTTATTTTTTTTAACAATAAAAAAAAGGGAAAAAAATCAAAAAGAGGGTGAAGGGGAGTCTTGGGCCCGAAGGAGGGTGAGTTGGAAGGAAACTTGACCGAGCTATTTGGTGAGCTAGCTAGGAGGGGCTCGAAGGGTGAGTTGAAGTCTCATAGCAAGGTGAGGGGGAAACTCGGCTGAGTTGGCTCAGCAAATCAGGTTGTGCAATGTGTCGATTCGGGGCATGGGAGATGCTACGTCGAGGGTGGGTCAGAGCATCATGAGAGAGTTATGTGTAATGGTCATTGGGGTCGTCGTGGACATGTTCCATGTGGAAGGTGAGTCAGAGAGGTCATTGAATGCCTGAGGAGTGAACCAAAGGTTGAGCTGTCAAAGAAGGCCATGCATTGAAGGGTTGTCAAGATGACAGGAGAATGGATGATTCGGGTGAGAAAGATATTGTAAGAAGATATGAACATCGTGCACCGAGTGAATGCCACGTGTCCAAGTTGGGCCTAGAGACGAGTGCAAAGGGAGCACTGAGTGGTCTAAATGGAGGGAAGAAGGTGGGTGATTAGAAGATAGGCACATAAAACATAACAGAAAAGCACACGATGGTAAGCCAGTAAGGAACCGCGGGAAGAGACATCACACTAGGGGCCAAGTACAAGAAAACAGGGGACTGGAGGAAGGTTCAAATGATCCAAAGGTCGATGGAGGCACGAGCTCAGAGGAAATAATAACGAACCAGAGCATGGCGAGGGGACGGTAATAACACAGGGTTCAAGCACGGGAAAGGTTTGAGAGCATGTAGGATCAATGAGTTAAGGTTGAACACAGTGTGCAAGGGCGGTGCTGAAAACCACAAGCGATTGAAGAAGCCCAAAAATAATGTAGGTCAATTTAAGGCCAAAAAACACCGAGATCAAAAATTAGCGGTCCGAGTCAAAAGGTCAAAGTGGCAAGATGGGGGGGCCAGCTCGGTGAGTCGGGGCCGAGTTAAGCCTAAAACATATCCTTACAAACTTCAAAAACCTCAAAGCTAGCATCTTTAAAACTCTAATCTGAACCTTGAACTACAATATGAAATTGCAATAGACCTCCAAAACAACATGCAAACCTTAGAAATCCACGAACACTCAAAAACACAAACCAACACCATGAACAAACGTGAACAAGATTTCAAACCTGAATCAATGTAAGTAGAGCATAAATGGAATATCCATTGTGACAATTGCACACAAAACCTGAAGATCACAAACAAAAAGCCGAGAGTATTAGGGAAAAAATAGATAGTGAGTAGCATGGATCCCAACAATGTGTGCTTTGATACCATGAAGAAGAAAGTGAAAATGGGATAACACAAGGATCATGTGGGATAACGCAAACATTGAGCAAGTTACACTTTGACAGCTGACGAGGTTGCGTGAGGGAGTGAGCATCAACCATGAATGTGTATGTAAAGATTCGAAAGGTTCAAAAAATATAAATGTCCTCATAGATCTGAAAAATGTAAGGGGTACAAATAAGGGGTGTTGTGTAACCCCCAGTGCATTTAATCATGACTCCTCAAGTAGAGAAGGGGAGTTACATTCCTGGAATGGAAGTAACTCCCATATGACGCATTGACGCATAAGGAATCTATCATAATCCCTATGACACCTAGACCTATGACCTCACCTAAGTGAGATGAATTTCCATGTGATGTGTAAAATGAATCACGCCAACAAGGCCTAGGAACATAATGGATTTCATCTAGGAAGATTCAGGAAGCATCCAAAGAAGCTGGGACAGTTTCACTAAAATCAGGGTTCACAGGCCTAGGTACTGCACAAGCCAAAATAGTTGTTGAGCTTCTAAAGGTGATCCTGAGAGCTCTGGATGGAGTTAGGAGAAAAAAAGAAACATCTTTGAAAATTTAATTTTATGCCCTACAAGATGGTGAAATTATTTTTTTCACAACACTTTGGCACAATTGGTCTATAAACAGTTTTTCGCATGCACAAGTGGAGTACCAGATCAAAAATCTACTTTTTCAAGGATCAAATGGAGGTATTAAGACCTGAAACCCCCACCTTTGGATTTAGAATGCCATTTATAATCAATATCATACACAATTTCACCAAAAAATTCCATCAAGAGATCAAGTTATTGTTATTTCAAGTTGCCCTCTTGGAGCGAGTTCGAGAGCTAGTCAAAATTTTGAAGGACATGTGTCAACTCCAGGAGCCTTGTGCAATTTTGTGTCCCTCACATCCCTCAAGGTCAAGGAAATCAAGGTTGGAAAAATTTTCCTATCCCCCTTAGGCCCTCTGGACCCTCATGCAACCTCCAGGATCGCTAGTTCAGCCCCCAGGTGCTTGCGAGAGCTCAAAGCCTTCACCATTGGATCATTGCCACATGTCATCGCCTGACACACTGTAAAAATTGATATGCCTCATATACCTTTGAGGTGAGGGACATAAGACATAAAAAAATGTTCCAACCCCTAAGGAGACTCTTGGTCATCCATGTGACCTCTTCAAGAGAGAATTTCCAGCCCCCAAGTGTTTATTAGGCCTTTATTCTCAACCGTCAGATCGCTGCCACCTGTCATCACCTGGCACACTGTGAAAACTGATGTCCCTTTGAGGTGAGGGAAATTAAGGTTGGAAAAATTTTCCTAGCCCCTCCATGATACCTTAAGGTTCATTATGTGACTAGCTTCCATCCCCTCAGTGCTTTAAAGCTACTTTTTTGGCTTTAATCCCCTGTCGTCGAATCTTCATCACATGTCAAGTTGAGGCACGCTAAGCAAATTTATTTCCCTCACGTCCCTTTGAGGTGAGGGAAATTAGGGACATGAAAATGTGTACCTCTCGATACCTTTGAAATTTTCAAATTTAAATTCCCTCCTAGTTTTAACTTCTAACATCTAACATTCTCGTGCAAAACTTCCTCTGCAAACTCCTCTGCAACTTCCTACCACCATTCTGCCATTATCAAAGCTCAACACAAGCTCCACCAAATCAATAAAATCCTCTTTCCCATGGTGATATGCAGGTCTCAGAAGAATATTTCATCAAACTAAGGACATGAAACAAAGAACAGAGAAGAAGAACTGTGGATATCCCCAATGCCGCAAAATCAAATTTGGAAGAAATCTTGCGAACGGATGCATAGATCAATTTTTTTTATTTGCATTCCTCTATCAAAAACCATCAGAAACACACCTTCATACCCTCCTCTAGTGGCATAAAAAATTCTAAGCGAAGAAATCTTCTTTTCGGCCCAACGGAGAAAAAAGCTTGATTTCCCGTCAAACCGGCGGTTGGATCAAAACAAGATTTCACTGGAAGCACAAGAATTAAAAATGCATATAAAAAATGTGATTTTCATCACAAATAGAGGAGAAAACAAGACCTACAATTTTTTAGGTTCATTAATGGTTTCCGTGTCCAAAAGTGCCACCAGGTCATAAATTTAAAAGTTTAAAATCTCCTAAACTATTGAGCGGGTAGGTATAAGATTTTAGAGGGGAATTATTGGGAAAAAGCCCATATCAAAAAAATTCATTCCATGTCAATATGACCTCCAAAAATTCACTTTCTAAAAATAACAAGTCTTGTACATATGGGACTGCTATTTTGTGAGATGATGGATGCATATGTGCAAGGGGTAGAACTTGGTTCGTGGTTGAAGATAGGAAGAAAGCCCTCAAGGATGCCCAAGAACCTTCCAAGGTGTGAATTTAGAGAAGGATATTTAGATACCATCACTCTCCTCAGTAGAGCTATGGATGAAGCAAGCACAAAATACTTTCAAGATTGGATGGGCCTTTTCATCTTGATGGTGACTGAAGGAAAGCAGAGAATTGACTAGGGGTAGATCATCAGTGAAAATATCCATCTATAACTACTCCAGGTACCCATGACGAAGAATTTTTACATAGGCATTTCGAGAAGCTTCAGAAATTGGTAATGGAGAAAATCCATAGGCATTTCACTCGCGTGAATGATGTGTTCACAATGTATTTGGTATGAAGCCTAAAAGGTGATCTGGAGGCTAGGATGTCGCCTCAAGTGGTGTCCTTGATCAAGAATGGATCTTATTTCATCTAATTCTCAACCTTCTCCTACCTGCAAGTTTCTGGCTTTGACCAGGCTTCACAAAGGTTTCCCAAGTATCTTAGCGATCAAATTGTACTATTCAAGCTCTGCAGGTAGATCATTCAAGTGAACAATAGGATTAGGAGCAAGAAGAAGAAGTTGATTTCATTTCCTATCTCTCTCGGGGTATTCACGTGCAAGAGCTCAAATGAAACATCTCATCTAGATGTCGCTTTCACTTATTTGACTTTACATTCCTACATTTCTAGGCCTAATTTTGACATCTAAGAATATCTTGACTCTTTCTACGTCCCAAAATTGCAACATGAGCCACAAGTCGAGGACTACTGAGAAAGTTGTGCTGATGAATTTGAATGCGGGAAAAGGACCATATGAGGATGATCATCGATGAAATGAATAAATTCAATTTCTCTTGGTATGAAGATATTTTACACGATGATGGGACATAGATGTATGATCCTAAGTACATGGTAGTCAAGATGCCCCCTTTACCTCTGGCCAACTGGTACGTTCGTGAATCAGTGGATATAAAGGAGGAGAATGAGAAGGTGGTGAGGAAAACAAGAAATTGGTTTTTGAAGAAGAGAACCATGATCATCCAGTCACAAGGAATTCCTCCAGGTCAGAAGCAAGCTTCCCATTAGTCATCTTCAAAATTTGTAGAGGTGACTTCTAGTTCTAGACACTTTGGAGCAAGTTCGAAAAGAAAGGCCAAAAAATGGAAACCTCCCCTCATAAAGAGTCATCAAAGAATGTCAGGGCAGAAGAAGACTCATTTGCATCACTACAAGAGGAAGACTTTATCGTAGAAATACAAGAAGAAAATCTGGTGGCAAAAGCACAAATGGAGGAAGAACACATGGTTCAAGACCCAGTCTTTGAAACACCATATGAGGTCTAACCTCTTGTTGACACCCATACCTCTCTCATTGAGGATTTTCCTCCTCCTCCAGAGTAGGGAATGCTTGGTGCCCCTGTCATTGAGCCTGAATAGGATGAGATGTTCCCTTAGATGCAAGAAACAATTTCCCCTGATACCCACACTGTGAAACAAGTGACAACCCCTGACCTATCAATGATTATCTCATTGGCTAAAGAAAAAAGATCAAGAAAAATCACACATACAACCTCACAGTTCTATAGTGGGGAAACGGGTAATCAATACATTGAAGTAACTCGGTCGAAGGTAATCAAGCCAATGGATGAGATGACACCAATTGACTATGAGATGAGTATGATCCAACTGGGACCGACAACTCATGAAGGGGATTTTCACATGTATCAACAATATTCCTCTCGCATGGTGGAAAGGAATAAGGAGTATAAGAAGAAGATTAATTAACTAAAGGAATAGGTACGAACTTTGTCATTCTATGTGCAGCATCTAGTTGGACCTAATGCCACGAAAATCCCCATTGAGGAAGTTGTGCCCATTAGCAGCTCTAATCCAGAATCCATCAGGAGGACGTATGAGTTCACAATGCAGGGGTGAGTGAATAATGAATGGATCAACTCAATTTCTAAAAAAGGGAATTCAGTTCTTTAAGAAGTGGTAAAACTCTTCACTTACATGTGTGTGACAAAAAATAGGACATGGGCACTTAAGGAGGACTTGGAGAATGAAAGGGACTATTGGGAACCTTTGGGTCCAATAGTAGATGAAATGAGCAACACTCATCATCAGGATTTGATCGACAAGAAGATTTTTGAAACTCCTTCAGAAGACTTGTTGCATGTATGAGTGAGGGCTTTGGCAATAAGGTTTGAGGCAATAAATCAGGCCATCATAGAGCTAGAGGAAAAAGAGGAACAAACATTCAAGTTGTAGGATATAATAAATTGAAAAACTCAAAAACTTGGAGTACTTGTAATGGGCAAGGACATAACTACTGATGAGTTGATTAGTCCATTTGAATAATATTTCAAGAAATAGGTAGGAAATTCATTTTCATTCACTATTGGTACCCTTGACTTCATCTCAGAGATTCGGGCCTATATTGCAGTTATCGCAAAGAAACATTCATCATGGTTTGAGAAGTGCAAAGATATCAATAGTGTGGCTGATGGATGGACAAATACCTTGAGTTGCATTCATATTCCTCATGCTGAAAAAATGGAACCTGCAACAAGTTGTTGTAGCAAGGAGCTTGAAGATATGGAGGCCTTCTCATGAGCACAAGGTGGAAACCAGTCAGGGAGTGAGATCAAGTCCACTGCAACGGCTCATTCTTCTGCATGATTCCCCCTCCTCTATTCTTATTCTTATTCTACTTTCTCTCTCTTTTCTCTTCTCTCCTCACCCAATGCTCTCTCTCTCTTCAATGTTATATTTTTGCATTGAGGTTTGCACTTTTTAATATAACGTTAAGTGACTATAGAAACATAATGTAAACTATAAGTCACCTTGTTTTTATAAAAGGGACTTAAATATTTAAGTGGAATATGAACAATCTAAAATCATATTGAAGTATGTGAAAAGTCATCACGAAGATGAAGAGTTTCCTTCTCTTCTATAAATTGTAGCAAGCTCCTCATTTGAACTTCTTCTTAGATGAATTCTTAGACTTCTTAGATTTTGGAGTTGTTTTTTGTGAATTTGTTGAGAGAAATTATCCTTGCGAAGAGAGCAAAGAGATAGCAAATTTCTTCCATTTTCCCTACTCTAAAATGTCTTCCACTTCTATGTTATGTACATTTTTTTCTTGAGCTTGCAATAAAGGAAGAAGGAATTTTAGCCTTTTTTGACTAAGGAGTTTAGTGGTACTTTGTTCTCATTAAACGCTATTTGGTCTTGTTGTTGTTATGGCAGATTTTTTTCTTCTAATTCAAGTGCATGTAATGAAATTTATGGCTGGTGTATGCAAAGTCTCTAAATTTCTAATTGCGGTATAGTTTCTCTTTCTCTTCGACTTCTCACTCCCTTTCCCACTTTCCTATCAAATTTATCCCTTGCAGATATCTGCAAGCTTTTGCCATAGGGTCAGTGGAGTGCCCCCTGTTGGATCCCCAACTAAAAGACCACTGGGAAAAAACCTCACTTTTTACATCGTGCATGCACATACAGCAGTTGCACCAGTTTAAGTAGAGGGACCTAGACTCCCAGAGAGCTCATAAGAAAGTCCATCAATTTTGTCTCTGACCAAATTTCTCACCAACAGAAATGATAAGAAGATTTGATGCATAATTTCAAAATAAGGAGATAGATTTTTATGTTTCTCATAAGGTAGGGTTTGAACGAGTGGGTTCACCAAATGAGTTAACAAAAATATATTTTTATTTCTAGACCCTAATATTATAGAGTGACTGATAGAAACAATGAAGTATAGCTTTAGATGCACTTTGATATAATCAATAAGCTAATATAATATAAAAACCTAAGTGTAAGAGAGAGAGAGGAAAGGACTTAGTTGATTCACACTTTTCCTAAGACTGGCATTGGACTAGAAACTGATGAACAGAGAGGGAAAACCATCATAACTGTGCACTAAAAATTGAGGATTATCAAATAAATCTAGACTAGGGCGCCTTGACTGGGATGAGGGCTTTTGGGTGCCATAGACCTCTAATGGGCACCCATGATTGTGTAGGAACTCAAAATTTGATTTCTGGAGTGTCACAAGAGTGTTGTTGATATTCACTTTTGGTTTCCTGTATATTGTACCTTGATCGTTGGATGCACATGTAACCTAAAAATAGATGTTCACCTACAAAACCACATCAAATACAACAAAAAAAGATACAATATGGGGAGTCAGACTGACCCGACGATCACCCGACTGAGTGAAATTACAACAAAGCACTCAAGTACATCTCAGACTCCATGTAGTTCTTGTGAGAGTGTGAAATTGTGCCCCAGGAAGCCCTTGTGCAAGATGCACTAGATATTAGGCTATATTTGATAGACAAATGCAAATGTGTGTATGGAATAGAATGAAATTCCCCTTCCTTTGTTGTGTACGCAGAAAATGTAGTCCCTTTTCCCTTGAATGGATGCTAGATGGATGCCTTGAGTGGTTGAATGCTTTTGGATGCCCATATTAGGTGATAGTAATAGTGCTTAGAGCTTTGTCCTTTATTTTGATCACATAGATTTGTATTTATATGATTCCCTTGGTTGAATTTCATAATTGACAACTAAGAGGTCGACCCATAAGAAAACAAGATCCCCAAAAGATAAAAGAGGCCCAAAAAGAGTGAGTAAGGTGGAAAGAGGTCAGGGGTGCCTGGGCCGCTAGCGTCTTGTCTGGGTGTTGGTGTTTGAAGTCATAAAATATAAGAAAGTAAAGTTTTGAATGGACTATAGAGTGTGTAAGACCAAATAGAAAATAAGAAACACAAACAAAAGGCCAAAGATAGCTATCAATTACAAGTTTTAATCGCTTAGGAATCATGTAAAAGATAGTATGCTTTAGGACCTAGAAATGTACCCAAGTGCGTGATTTTGTGTCTACACTTTCCTAGAATCCTAAATAATTATGATCTTAATTGGTTTTATGCTCTTCCCACATATGATGTTTTTTTCATTCTTTTGCAAAATATTATGGATTATGTCTTATCTCACTTTCATATTAATGTCAAACATGAAAATCACATTTGCTAAGTTATTTCAAACTAGGCAGGAACTAATGAACACATTAACTATTATGTGCTTAGATTTAAAATAAACCATGGTTACTAAAATGAATTATAGATCCACAAAATAGTGAACTCCTAAGTATTTTGATTAATAACTAGCTTCTTTAGACATCTAAAAGTATTCCATTGGCATTTGTTTAGGGTTATTTATGTTCATTTATATACATGGATGATTAGGTCCAAATTAGGTGTCATCGACCCATTCATTGACTTCCATCATCCCAAAATCCTTATATTCACACATCCCCTATATCATCATGGCCTTATCTTGTTCTTTAGGTCCACTTTAAGTCGAGTGCATCCATCCTCCCCCTCTCACCTCTATAGGTCTTAACCGTAAAAAAAGTCAACATGCACATGAATATTGCCTAATTTTGAATTCATGTCACCTATAATTAGTTGTAGTACATCTAAATTAATAGGATACACATCACAATTATCATTGTATTGTGGAGATTTTATGAAGAACAAGTTGAGGTTTTTTATATAATGCAATTTTGTTTATCAACATCTTTCTTCAAGTCATAAAGGTATGATGAATTGGTGAAATATTCTAGCATATGCTCCCGATTTTTTTTCTTTGACACTCTAACTTAAATATATTTAACTCATTATAGGAAGACATGGGTCATAAGGTTGTTTGTGTGAATTTTGGGTAAGGAAGTAGAGATATATTTACAACTGTTTCTATTTTTTGTATTCTCTACATGTTTATTAATAAATTAATTGAGCATAAACTATTATATTGTATAGGTATTTTGAATACTTAATATATTTATTTCTTTTAGGATATACTTACTACATTTTGGTGAACCCCAATTAGCTTACACCTCTTAGAGTTTCGTACTTGGTGAGTATCACTATCTTATGCTTCCTAATGCTTTTTCTTTTGGTGGACCTATTTTTATGTATGTTCAATATATCTAGTTGAGTGTTGTTTTGTAATGAAATTACTTGGATAGATATAAATATTAGTTGCAATGTAACACCAAAGACCGCCAAAATGTAGAGAAATGATCACAATATGCAATTACAATAACTTATCCACTTCGAGGGGGAAACTTCCAAACCATACAATAAGACTCAAGTGATCAATATATTGATCATATACTACTCTCTAACTCCCATTTATACCCTACCACACTATCCTAAGCCCTATGGCTGACCCACTAAGCATATGAAAGCATAAATAATTATGATATGACATGATAAGAGCTTGTGTTAGCCACAGGGCAACTATCCATATCCCAATATATGATTTATGGTTAATGGTGTAGCATGTCCATCCCTTTAAAAGCAACATTATACCCAATGTTGATAATATCTAGATGCTTCTCCCGAAATGATTCATTCCTCGCATGTTGCATCTTCAATGTCCAAATTCTTCTTTTTTTCAAATACTCAGTGATGACCCTTATCCTCAACTTCTTAGTGCATGTCTACAAGATTCCTTCCGATTCCAAGATGATACGTCCCTCTTCATCAACCGCTGGTATATTGATTGAGAAGAAACTTTCTATCCAATGACCTTCTTCAGGAAAGAAACATAAAAAACTGGATGTATTGTACTTGACTGAGGAAGCTCTGGTTTATATGCCACAGTGGCCAATTTTTTTCAAAAAACTTGATAAGGTCCATATTATTTGGGTGAAATATTGTTATCTTTTTTCTGTTGTTACAAAGATGGTTGCTTATATGGCTGTAATCACATAAAAAAAACAAGTCTCCAACTTCAAAAAAAAAATTACTAGGGCATTGATCAACTTGTTGCTTCATATGGTTTTGTGTAAAGACCAAGTTATATTTTAGGCTAGAGAGAACCTCTTGTTGGTGTTGAATTTGATCCTCAATGGCTCTTACTTTAGGTTGGACCTTTAAATTAGAAGTGAGGGATGGTGGATGGTAACCATATAATTATAGGAATGGAGAAATTTTGAATGAAGTGTGAAATGAAGTGTTATACCACCATTCTACAAGTGGTAGCCACTTAACCCATCTCTCCTATTTATCTTAAGTAAAGCATCATACATACCCCTCCAAACCTGTGAATGGTCACAGGTGAGGAATTAATAGAATGGGTGGTGTCGGCGCCAAAGGGGCCAAGTCTTCCTTTTTATTTTTCTTGTTCTTGTTAAGTAATCAACCTTTGAACATATATTTATTTGTAAAAAAAATGGTTTATGAAGGAGGATGAGGTGATGATGAATCATGGGTGATGATTCCAAATCTCTAATTTCAAAAATAGAATGAAGTTTTTAATCTTAATGGATTTTGAAAATATAATTTTTTTAAGGATTGCCTTTTTCTTATGTCTAGTAAATTACATTAAGAAAATATGTTATTTTCTTTTATAATACCATTAAAAATATGTTGAAATTTCTTTAAATAAATTAAAAAATATAAGTGATTGGTCACTATTGTTAAGGAAGTGTAAGTGTACACACTTTAAAATCATATATCAGGCATACTTGTTTATATATGGATGATTGATTTAAATTAAATATTTTTTAAATTATTATATTCATTTATGTGATTTGAAATTCTCTTTCATTTATATCTATTCTAACTTTCACACTTATTTTGTGAGTATTCTCATTTTGTTGTCAGGGATCAGTCATACCAATCCTTATATTTATTGATATTATACGCATAGTCCTAGTCTCATTTCTCATGCCTCCCTTTTGAGTGGATAGACCTAAGTGACTCCTTTTTGCCTTTCTTGTTTCTATTCATCGAAAGCCGGCATGTGCAATGAATTTCACTTATTTCATCTATAAATAGATTTAAGTGATTAGGACTCACTTGATTCTCCAGAGTCAATTGAAGCTTCTCATATCCGTTAACTAAAGCGTTGTTGGTGAAAAATAATCTCGAGCATTCACTATATTTATTTCTATTATGCCAGATTTTGTTTGTCACAACATCGTTTTAATTTTGAAGGGTATGAGGAATAGAAGGTTAGCTAGCATATGCTAATAAATAACCAATAAATATGCAAACCTCCCATCAAACCCTGTATCATTCTAGACTTGTAGAATGCATGCAGATCATTTTATAAATGACCCATCTCTAAACTTTGGATTGTATGTATGTATGTATCTAATATTCAACCAAAAGCATTCATAATATTATGGTGTCATGTTATCAAATACCATATTTAGCACGACGCGACACTGGTATTTAAAATTGTGCTAAAGTTCAAATTGTGGATGTAATTCAACGCTAATGCCTAAACAAGTTAAGAGCCTTCTCTCCTTCTACATGTTATGATTGAAAAATAATAACAGAATTGTTTTGATTTATGGTTGGGATGTTTATTATTATTAATTTGAAGTAGGAATATTCATACAAACACACTTTGGGGACCATAAATTATCTTACGCCTCTTAGAGCTTCATTCTGATTTATGTTCCTAGGTTTGAAATTATGAATGTTTTAAATATGTTATGTTTGATCCCAAACCCTTAGAGCCTTAATATTTTATTATATATTTATTCAATTTATGCCACCAAAATTGGAAAAAAAATGAATAAAATAAGTGTTATGCTTATTGAGGAAAAAAATAATAAAATAATTGATGAATAAGAACCATTGTTAATATCGTAGCTAAAAAAAGAAAAAAGAACCAAAAAAAATGTGACTGTATCGTCGCAAGATGATGGGGAGACTTTTATAGCTCATCTGAATGTGAAATAGGTAACAATGTGCTTTATGAGAATGATATGGTTTCTTCTATAATGAAATATTAAATTACATTTATAAATGAGAAAAATATAGACGATAGTTGAGAGTATAAATTAATTTTAACGTGGTAATACATTTGTGTACAATGGCAACAAAATGGATTAATTAGAAGGTGGTCATGAAATCGCAAAAAAAAAGACAGATTCCACAAACCCCATTATGGGAAATAACACGATCCTCACCTTAGGCTCGTCAGAGATTAAGAAGTTGATTCTTACACAAATTACTTCAAGAAATGAACTAATAAATCAACATATTTTACTAAAAGAATATATCATGTGAAAATTTACTCGCATGATGTGAGTCATTTCCCAAACATTTCTATTTCTCTAATATCCCAAGAATATTTCTAATACATCCCATTTTACACGCAGTGTAACTTATCTCTCATAAAGTTATTACCTCTTAATCTCCCATTTCTCATCAAGTAATGCAATACTCAACACCTCATATCCGACCATGGTGGTCTGCAACCCTCAACCTGACGCAAGTCCTAGGGTAAACACCTCAATATAATTATTGTTTCACACTTCACGAGATTTTAACACAATGTCATATTATTTAACCAGTTACAAAAAACTTCAATACAACATAGAATCTAAATTTTCTCCGCGAACCTCCTTGACAGCCATCAAAATCCCAAAAGTGAAACACCTCTAGCTCATGCCCACTCTCCGATAACATTGAAATCAATAAAAAATTTTCTCAAGATTTCAAAAGCCAATAGTAGTGGTTACTTCGTAATCGATATTATTTTGCATCCTTAAGGTCATTAAAAAATACATGTTCCTTCACGCTCTACGACTTCCGAATTTGCGTGTTTTAAACGGAATGAGATCCAATTCAAAAAAATATTAGTTTAACTCATGATTGTCTTGCTAGGAGTTGTATACAAGGAGTAGAAGAAAATTGACTAAAGCTCTTTTGCAATAGAAACGTAATTGAATACGAAATTTAATTGTAGTCATTTTTATGCTTCTTCCATGTGGATTTTTTCATTCTTTTGCAAAATATTGATGGATGATGCGAGCTCACTTTCCGATTATATGAACATGTGAAAATCACATTTGCTAAGAATTTAAAATCAGCGAAGGAACCAAATGAACACATAATTATATGTGCGTAGATTTAAACAAAGCCATGGATGTACTAAAATGAAGATGATCAATGACATAATGAAATCCAAAGTATTTTATATTGAATATAAACCAAAAGAAGCAATAGCTTCTTAGACATCTAAAAAAATTCCATTGGACAGTTAATTTAGGGTCCTTTTGATTCATTTATTATCTAAGGATGAATTGGTCATATAATTAGGTTTGCGAGCCCATCGGTGGACTTGCACCACTTATCCCCAATATGATATCTTTAAGTCAACTTTTAAGTCGGATGTAACTCATCCTCCCCTTCTCACCTCTTTCGGTATTAATTATAAAAAAAGTCAAAATGCACGCGAAATATATGCCCTAAATGTGAATGCATGATGGCAGACCTATAAATAGTTGTAGGCCAATTTAAAAGAAAATAACATACACAAAACAAAACTAAGTCAATTGTATTGTGGAAGAAAGAAAAGTATGGAGAGAACAAGTCAAAGTTTTTAAGTAAGTGTAGTTTTGTTTAATCAACATCTTTCTTCAAATTGTGTAAAAGAGTATAATGAATGTGGGGGCAATATTCTAGCATAGGCTCCCGGTTATGATTCTGACACTAATCAAACATCTAACATAATTAACAGCACGGGACATGGGTTGTAAGCGGGGTGATAGTGTGAATTTTTGGTAAGGAAGTGGCGGAGTATATTAAACCAAGTATAAATGATGACAAGAGTTTCTATGTTTAGTATTTCTGCAACATATTGATTTAAGGAAGATTAAGGATAAACTAACTATTATCATATTTAGGTATGGAATGCTTGATTAGATGGTATTTCATTTATGCCTACGTGCTTACTATATTTGGTGGAACCCAATTATCTTACACTCTTAGAGTGTTGTACTGAGAGTATCAGTATCTTATTCTCCCTAAATGCTTTTTCTTCATTGGATCTTTTATCGTCTGTAGCATAAATTATCTAGTTGAGTGTTGATGTTGTAACTGAAGAACTTACTTAGATAATGTGAGTATATCAAACTTAAAGACTTAACAAAAACGAACACCGCCAGAAATGTAGATCTAAATTAGGTCACTAAATGCCAAGTAGAATAACTTAGCCACTTCGAGGGGCAACCTCCAAACATATAATACAAGATAAGTTGATCAAGATATGATGACATATCCGCCACTCACTCTAACTCCATATGATATACCATAGCTACATATCCCACAGCCCTAAGGCGCCCCACTAAGCATATTAAAAAGAAAAAGAGCAAAGAAATATGAATTGACATGATAATAGATTATGTTAGACATGTTCAGTTATCCATATCTCGATAGATTGAATTAGTTTAAAGGAGTAGGATGAGGACATCCCATTCAAGAAACACTGGCCCAATGTTGGTAGCTTTAGATGTTCCTGGAAGGCTTAATCTCCATTTTTAGTTTTGTTTATTTTTTTTTTTTTTTTTTTTTTGTAACTTTACTTTTTTTTTTTTCTCCCTTTTTTTTTTTTTTTTTTTCTTTTTTTCCCTTCCTCTGTTTTCTTTTTTTTTTTTTTTTTTTTTTTTTTTTTTTTTTTTTTTTTTTTTTTTTTTTTTCTTTTTTTTTTTTTTTTTTTCTTTTTTTTCTTGATTGTTAGACACCTAAAACTATATCATTTATATCCCTATTCTAATCCAATTATGAATTATTAAAGTAATTTGTATCTCGATGACCATACACCCCTTTGGAATTAATTAAATAATTCATCATTCAAAAACCCCATGTTAGAATTAATTAAATAAGTCTATTACCTAAGCTATATTCCTACCCTTAGAATAAATTAAATTAATTCTCCATGCTTTGGAATTACTAAATTAATCTTAACTCCATTTAATGTAATTAAAACATGATCTATTTTAAATGGTCAAATTATCTCCCCATAATTAAATAATGTATATTAAATTAAATTTAATTATCTATGTCTTGAAGATTAATAAAATAGTTCCAATCATTATAGCTAATATAATTAAACATTTATTATTTAAATGGTGAATTATCTCCTCACAATTAAATATATTAAGTTCAGGGTTACTTTATGTTCCACATTTCAGTCAACTACAATTGAAACTACACTTCTCTATCCCAGTCACTCCCCCTTCCAGAAGCCTACAAAGGTGGGACAAACAATAATGTGTTGTACAATCAAATCTTGGATGACTTCAAAGGACATGATTGCTCAGGCACAGTTGCAACTGATAGACATGGTGTCATCTTACTATTCATGTAATATAATTATTTCTATATGCAATTTTGTTTGTCAACATCTTTTTAATCTTTGAAGGGTATGAGGAATAAGAAGGTTTAGCTAGCATATGCTAATAACTAACCCTAATATGCAAACCTCCAAATCAAACCTTATACATTCTAGACTTGTAGAATTCATGAGGATCATTTTATAAATGACAATCTCTAACTTGGATTGTATGTATGTATGTATATAATATTCAACCAAAAGCATTTATAATATTATGGTGTCATGTTCTATTCAAATCCATATTTAGCAACGACGAGACAAATGGTTTTAACATTTGTGCTAATAAGTTCAAATTGTGATGGTATATTCAACGCTAATGCCTAAAAAAGTTAAGAGCCTTCTATCTTCATACATGTTTGATTGAAAAATTAATTAAAAGAATTGTTTTTTTATGTTTGGGATGTTTATTATTCTTAATTTGAATTAGGCATATTCATACAAACACACTTTGGTGGACCTAAATTATCTTACGCCTCTTAGAGTTCATTCTGATTTATGTTCCTAGGTTTGAAATTATGAATATTTTATGTTTGATCCCAAACCCTAGATCCTTAATATTTTATTATATATTTAATTTCAATTTATGCCACCAAAATTGAAAACAAATGAATAAATATAAGTGTTATGCTTATTGAGAAAAAATAATAAATATTATGAATAAACCCTTGGTTATATCGAAGCTAAAAAAGAAAAAAGAACCTAAAAATGTGAATGTATCTTCGCAAGATGATGGGGAAATTTTATAGCTCATTTGAATGTGAAATATAACAATGTGTTTATGAATAATGATATTGTTTCTTCTATTAATGAAAATATTTAAAATACATTTTCAAATGATAATATAGACGATAGTTGTAGATATAAAATTAATTTTAACGTGGTATACATTTAAATTATCAAACAAATGGTAATCTTGAAGGTGGTCCTGACTCAAAACATTCCAAATCCCATTATTGAAATACACGATCCTCCTAGTGTCAAATTTAAGAAGTTATTCTTACAAAATTCTCAAGAAATTGCAACTATATCAAATATTTTATAAGAATATATATGTGAAAATTTACTCCATGATGTGGTCATTTCCCAAACATTTTCTATTCCTAATATTTCCCAATAATATTCTAATCATCCCATTTTACAAGCATCTACTTATCCTCTCATTACAAGTTATTACCTCTTAATCCTCCCATTTCTCATCAATAAATGCAATCCTCAACACCTCCATATCCACCATGGCTTATGTCAACCCTCCACCTACCAGTCCTATGGTAACACCTCATATAATTATTTTTCACACTTCACTCAGATTTTAACCAAATGTCATATTATTAACCATTTCAAAAAATTCAATACAACACTAGTAATAATTCTCTCCGAACCCCTACCATCTAAAATCCCAAAATGACCACCATGATCATGCACACTCTCCATAACATTTGAAATCAAATAAAAAATATTTCTCAAGAATTTCAAAAGCCAAATAGTAAGTGGTTCACTTCTAATGATATTATTTTTAATCCTTAAGGTCATTAAAAAAATTACCTTGTTCCTTCAAGCTCTACGACTTCGAATTTGCGTTGTTTAACGGAAAATGAGATCATTCAAAACATATTAGTTTACTCATGTTTCTTGCTTAGATGTTGTATACAATGATAGATTATCGACTAAGCTCTTTTCTAGAATCCTAAATAATACAATCTTAATTTGTTTTATGCTCTTCCATGTGGATTTTTTCATTCTTTTGCAAAATATTATGGATGATGCCTTAGCTCACTTTCAGATTAATATCAACATGAAAATCACATTTGCTAAGTTATTTCAAATCAGGCAAGGAACCAATGAACACATTAATTATTATGTGCTTAGATTTAAAACAAGCCATGGTTACTAAAATGAATGATGATCCATGACATAATGAACTCCAAAGTATTTTTATTAATAACTAGCTTCTTTAGACATCTAAAAAAATTCCATTGACATTAATTTAGGGTTCTTTATGTTCATTTTATATATATGGATGATTGGTCATAATTAGGTTTCATCGACCCATTCGTTGACTTCCATTATCCCCTATATTATCTTTAAGTCCACTTTAAGTCGGATGTACTCATCCTCCCCTTCTCACCTCTTTAGGTATTAATTATAAAAAAATCAACATGCACGCGAATATTGCCTAAATTTGAATTCATGTTGCCTATAAATAGTTGTAGTACATTTAAAAGAATAACATACACAACAAAACTATCATTGTATTGTGGAGAACATATGAAGAACAAGTCAAAGTTTTTTATATAATGTAGTTTTTGTTTATCAACATCTTTCTTCAAATTGTAAAGGTATCATGAATTGGGGAAATATTCTAGCATAGGCTCCCGTTTTATTTTCTTTGACACTCTAAGTCAAACATATTTAACTAATTACAGGGGGACATGGGTTGTAAGGTTGATTGTGTGAATTTTTGGTAAGGAAGTGGGGATATATTTACAACCAAGTATAAATGAGACAAGAGTTTCTATTTTTTGTATTTCTCTACATATTTGATTAAGAAATTAATTAAACATAACCTATTATATATTATAGGTATTGTGAATGCTTGATTAGATGTATTTCATTTATGATATGCTTACTATATTTTGGTGAACCCAATTATCTTACACCTCTTAGAGTTTTGTACTTGATGAGTATCATTATCTTATTCTTCCTAATGCTTTTTCTTTCTCTGGAACTATTTTATCTATGTTCATATATCTAGTTGAGTGTTGTGTTGTAATAAAATTACTTAGATAATGTGAATATCAACATTAATATAACACCAAAGAACACCAAAATGTAGATAAATTATCATAATATGCAAGTAGAATAACTTAGCCACTTCGAGGGGAAACCTCCAAACCATATAATAAGACTTAAGTGATCAATATGATGACCATATCCTACTCTCTAACTCCTATATATACCCTACTACACTATCCAAAGCCCTAAGGCCGACCCACTAAGCATATGAAAGCATAAATAATTATGATATGACATGATAATAGATTATGTTAGCTACATGTCAGTTATCCATATCTCGATATATGAATTAGGTTTAAAGGCGTAGGATGCCCATCCCATTCAAAGAAACACTGCGCCCAATGTTGGTAAGCTTTAGATGCTTCCTCTGGAATGCTTAATCCTCCCATGTTGCATTTGTAGACACCCTAAAAATATATACATTTTTATATCCCTCTTCTATCCAATTAGAATTAATTAAATTAATTTTATCTCGCTGCAATACACCCCTTTGGAATTAATTAAATTAATTCCATCATTCAAAAACACCATTTTAGAATTAATTAAATTAATTCTATTACCTAAGCTATATTCCTACCCTTTAGAATTAAATTAAATTAATTCTACCATGCTCTTGGAATTACTTAAATTAATTCTTAACTCCTAGTTAATGTAATTAAACATTTATCTATTTAAATGGTCAATTATCTCCCCATAATTAAATACTAATTAAATTAATTTAATTCTACTATGCTCTTGGAATTAATAAAATTAGTTCCTAATACCTTATAGCTAATATAATTAAACATTTATTTATTTAAATGGTTAATTATCTCCTCACAATTAAATACTAATTAAATTTAGTTATTTAATTCCACATATTCCAGTCAACTACACTTGAACTACACTTCTCTATCCCACTTCACTCCACTTCCAGAAGCCTACAAAGGTGAGGACAACAATAATGTGTGTACAATCAATTCTTGGATGACTTCAAAGGCAATGATTGCTCATGCAAAGTTGCAACTGCATAGACATGGTCATCTTACTATTTCATGTAATTATAATTATTACGTATGGAGACAATTCAACCCAAGATCCACTTATCATTGCCTCACCCTCAGCTATAAAACATGGCCATTTCCTTTACAAATGGATCCTTAGAAGCTTTATGCAAATTGTAGCCAGCTTCTGCTGAATTTGTTTCCCACATCCTTGTGTACCCAAGCTTGTAGCATTTGCACTCTTCATTTGGAGAATTGATCAAGAGTACCCACAATCAAACCAATATCAAGATTTCACAAGCTTAAAGGCTTCACAAATCTACTTAAGGTTTGTAGAGAATAATTCCAAGAGGTATAAGTGTTGTGTTTTTATTTACTTTTGCTTTGTTTGTGATTTTTCTTTGTTTACATTCTAGCACGTTTGGTGGGACTCCCACGTTGTTTCTTTCATTTTAGTTAATCATTTTGTGATCTAACTATTTTTTTATGTTTTTTTTTTCTTATTTAACCTTGATATCAAAATTTTAGGTTCTCAGGTGAAGTAAAAAATCCAAAAAACAAAAAAACCAGCTATCGAACTGTTTTTCTCACGTTTAAATGTTTTCATGAGAGTAACCCATCTTCCGAAAACCATAACTTTTTCTCCCAAACTCAAAATTACTCCATTTGTTTTTTGAAGGAAAGGTCTTGAGAAGATCTATGCAAAACAAAAATAATTTGATTTCAACTTCTAAAAAATTATGGTTTCATTTCTCCTAACACTTTTCATTCTTTTAAAAAAATTATACTATTTTATAAATTGTTATTTGCTTATTTTAACATAACAACCTCATGTGTATGCTCTTTCCTCGCAATTTTATAAGTGATCCTAAAAATCAGAAATGTGAGCCTCATTTTTCAAGTATTTTTTTAAGGAATTAACCTTTTTTAATCAGTTTTTTTTACATGTATGCTCTTTCCTCGCGTTTTTTAAATGATCTTGGAAATCAAAAGCATTAACTTTCTTTTATCATCTTGGACTTTACCTACCTCGAGGAGAACATTCTTACACTTGTATATAGGACTTCTCTACAGGATGTGACTCTTAAACTACTAATTTCAGGTTGCCTTGATCAAAAACTAAAATAGTTTACTAACTACATGTTATCTTTGTCAAAGACCGTTGGTTCAAACAATCCCATTTCTTTAAACAAGATAAAATGAACATTTTTACACACTGTATTCCTACGTTCAAATAAGGGCTTAAACCAGTCCCCTATAATTGTGGGAAGTATCTTGGCTTAAGCCATAAAACTCATTATGAATGTTATCATAGGAACCCCAAAGTAGTCGACACATTGAGGGAACTGGTTGGTGAAAAGGGTACCTTTCTCCTACCTAACTAGTAAAACCTGTGAGATTAGAGTCACATATATCTAGTAGTGGCGACCCCAGTGAGATTCATTGTGAGCAATATATTCACTTAGGATTTCAAAGGGGGTAAATTAAAGTTGGTAGCTAGCAATAGCACCATGCTCACTCGAGTATACTACTAACACCTAGTTGAAAGAGCCACCTAGGAAGCCAAACACTTTCCAAGCAAATCTAAGGTAGAGGCCAAAACATTTGTAAATAAAAAATTTATTTTCACATTCTCTTTTCATTTTCGTGAATTGTATTCCACACTTGTCTCTCAAGTTCTCACTTTCATCTCATTTGTTATCTCTCTCAACTACTCATTATTTGCGTGCATTGACATCTCTTTCACGTTTCCAAATACTCCTTATCTGAATCCACTTTTGTCTCATTTTCACATTCTTTGTAAACGAGTATAAGTATTGAGTTGTGGACATTTGTATCCGCACTTAAGCACTATCATTCCTCTTCATCTAAGTCTTAACATCATGATACTTGCTTTATCATGAAAATGCATGAAAAAAATAAAAAGGGATATCATTTAAAAATAGGGTACAGATTTAACCACTTTTAAAGGGCGCACACATTAATAAAGTAGAGTCTAACTAAATTAGAGCCTGACAATAATTAAAAACACCCTTTAAAAAACACCACATTATTTAACAAACCCGACCACTTAAAAGAATTACATAACCCACTAATCAAAATAGATTAGACCCATTTAATTTAAACATCTCCCTAACCTATTAGTAAACCCCTTTTAGATTAATGACCCTCCCTTGAAAGGTTAAACCCTACGTTTTAAAACTTGAGTATAGGACTTGATTAAAAAATGGTTCAAATTTAAAGAAGGGAGGGAAAAGGTGGGGCAGTCAAGGGTCAAAGGGAGGCCACGTGGGGTATGCAACTGGTGGCCTGGGGGAGGATCACGTGGAGGTTGGTCGGTGGTGTGGGCAGGTGGAGTACAGATATCGACATGGAAGGGGGCATTATGCATGGCATGAGGAGCAGGAGAAACGGGGAGGGGCGATGATTGGCATAGTAATGGTCGTGGATTGCATGGGACGACAGGGTTAGGGAGTGTCCCATGTGTCAACAGAGGAGCATGCACATAGGGAGTGATGAATCAGGTCGAGCCAAGGATGAATGTGTAGGATAGAGCCAATGTGGTGGTGTTGGGGAGATATGGACGACATGGAAAAATAGTGAAAGCCAATAGAAGACAGACTGTGTCGTAACCTAAACTAGAGCCAATGTTGTACAATGGAAAGTTTAACTCAGACCAAGTCGAGCAGAACCAAAGCAATAGGGTGGAAGCCAAGAAAGGAATAGATTCGGAACCATGGGTAATGGAAAAACATGTCTAGGCTGACAATCCAAATGATGAAACGACTACCTCGCATGAGTGAAGCCCAAGCTGTGCAGCTAAACGCATGTAAAGTGTAAAAGAGTGGATCCTAATCAAACAAAGCCCATGCTCAAGGACCAAGGCCATGAGTGAAGGCATAGATGAAAACTAGAGCCCAACCAAACTGAGCCAATGTAAAAGTGGTGGGCGAGTTGAAGCAAACAAGGGTGAGCTAGTGGTAGTCCAAGGCAACAAGCTAAAGGGAAGTTCAGTTCCTAGCTCACCGAGATGAGGCTGATTTGGTCCTAAAAAATAAATTTAATAACCTTAGAACATAACACAAAACTAGCACGAGCATCCACAAAACTAAAACTACAACCTACAACCAAAAACACCCATAAACATCTAGAAGAGGCATGCAAATCTTGTAAACCCAGTAAACCCACAAACACCTGAAAATGCCATCTGGAAACCACGAACACGAAAAAACACCCAAACAAGGTTGAAACCTTGAATCAATGCAATAAACACACAACTAGAATAGCCATTACAATAAATGTTGCAAGACCTGTTTATCACATTAGAAATCCAGAGAATACGTGAAAATTACACAGTTACGTGGATCTACACAATGTGTGCTTTGCTACCATGAAAGAGTGTGTGAAAACATGAAGCACGAGGATCATGACGAATAGCATGAACATCCACAAAAGTGTAAACCGTCAATGTGATGAGGTCCCGCGAAGGAGTGAGCATCAACCAATGTGCATGAAAAAGATTCAAGAAACGGGAAGAACCTTGTTAAGCCAAAAAACTCTCTCACCCTCATAGATCAGAAGTAGTGTACATATAAAGGGTGTTGAGTAACTCGTAGTGTCGTAATGATGACCTCTCAAGTACAGAGGGGGAGTTACATTCATGGAATGGGAAGTAACACCCAATGACGCAACTGACACACTGATGTAGTGACACGTAAGGGAATCTCATAATGACCCCTAAATGACACGTAGACCTATGATCTCACCTAAGTGAGATGACTCACCCGTTCATGTAGAAAATTAATCACACCAACAAAGCCCTTGTCTCTTACTAGTGGCATGGGGAAACATGTAGGGGGTCCTTAACAAAAACAAATTAACCAATAACTAAAGCCTTTAGAATCAAAATTGCTTAATCAAAAACATCCAAAGAAGTAATTTAGTTGCTCATGTTAAGAGAGACAACAATTCCTTCAACCTGATTTTGCCAATCAGTAGGCCATCTATAGATCTAATTCTATTCAAAACCTATAAATTGGAATCATCTTGGAATCAGCCGTATAACCTTGACTAAATATGAGTTACATTCTTCTTACATGGATCATTGTTACACCTTGTGTTTTAGCATCCATTATCTTTACCTTCATATCACTATTCACCTTATTTTCACATCCTTCTTGGCTCTTGGTGATGAGCCCTCACATCTTCCTAGTTACGTGGAGTCATGAGCAGAGTGAGACATCATATCTTTACATCATTTACATTTCTTCCAATGGAACGGAATGCTTATAATTGTTTGCACTTGCGTTCAAGCTATGTAACCCGTTTTACCAAGTTGAAAATACAAAAACATTTTTAAAATGTTCAAAAACTCAAAAACATTAAAATATTTTTCACATAACTACAAAAACATTTAAATATGTTTCAAACAATAAAAAAGATTCAAATATGTTTTCAAAAACTCAAAAACATTCAAATATGTTTCTAAAATCTAAAAACATTCAAATATGTTTCAAATAATAAAAAACATTCAAATTGTTCCAAAATCTAAAAACAGTATAAAACTATCAAAATCAAAACATTCAGAAAATGTTTGACCAACTTTTAGCAACTGGTAGCACAGTTCGACAATTTCTCCCTTTAACAACGTTCTTTATGATCATTCTAAATCATCTTTTTCTAATCATTTCTCTTTCCCTTGGTGTATATCTATATTCGAAGAAATCATTTAACCTTTCGTAATATAACTTTGCTTAGGGCACACTTGGATTTCATAATTTAATATAATACAAATCAAACTTTAATGGGATCCGACAAGAGTTGTTTAGAGTATCTAAGCATCACTATGCTCTTTAACTCAATCCAAACCTCTCGTGTTCTAAGTTATCTCTCGAGGGCATTCATATATGTCTAGTTCTTCAATTTGGAACACATTCAGAGTGTCATTAGACGTCGTTATTATAAATTGTGTTGTATTGTTACGGTTTGTCAACATTATGGTGATGATTTTACTTCTTTTAGTTTATTATTTTTTTGTACTTTATTTACCTTTGTTGTAGACCAATTGCAAGATAAATTTTGGCATCTTAGTTCATAAATAACTTTGGTGGCATTCACTCATTCATATTGGGTTTGTTTGCAATACTTTTCTTGTATCTTTTGACTGCTTGCACTTATCGTGTTTTCCTCCTGGATTATTAAATAAGCCATGGAGTTTTTTCATTTTTGCTATGTATTTGGGTTTTTTTTACATTTCTTTGCATTTTTATTTCAAATTTTTCAAAAACTAGCAAAAAATCCAAAAAAAACCATATATTCAACAATTCAAAAAACTCAGAAAAATTTAAAATTTTCAAACAAACTTTCGCTTATCACAGAAATCCTACAATTGGAAAACCCTTAAGGTGAATCTTTCAACATTTCAACGTAATATCTATAAATTCATACCTTTATCTACTACCCTAGTGATCGTTCCAATCTTACAACTATCACTTTCTTCCCTTTGCATGATAGGCTAACTCTGCTTGGGGCAAGTCATAAAATTATTTTTCCTTCACGATATAACTTCACCTGGGAAAATGTATCTTAGATCATTTGCACAATAGATCCAACAAGAGTGTCTTGAGGATTTTCTAAGTATAATTCACTCTTCCATTCCAATCCTACTCCCACCTTTGGATAATTTGCAACTATTTAATCATCACTGTGGTAGGCATTAGGGGCATAGCTGATTATATTCTTTTTCAAAGTTGTGTTGAACTGTTGATGTTTACTTCTTGGACCAATTGCAAGTAGTGTGATAACATCTTGGCTCCTTTATAACCCTCATGTTTACACCTACTTTGTTCATATTGGGTTTATTTTCCTTTTTCTCTTTTCTTTATTGTGTGTGTGTTTGTTTACGCGCATCTAGGTTAACCATCTTGATTATTTCATAATCTTTGTGTCAATTCTATTGTGAAAAAATAAAATAAAGGTTTCTCTTATATATTTAAAATCCCCAAACAAAGCTCATGCTACGAGCACATTCCTTCCTATTCCTCCCATCCCCATTGCTCAACTTCCTTGTTTCTTTCTTATCAAGCGGTCATCTACTGTCTTGCTACATCATCCACCCGCTTAAGGGGGCATTCCCTTACCATCCTATCATGTTGGGGCATCCAAATGCTTCACCACTTCCCACTCGCTAATCTGCATGCGTCTACTATCTTTAAAATATTATTACTTCACAATAACACTTTAAAGAGGGGCAAATATAGACACACTAAAAATGAATACATATTTATATCCCTCTTTTATCCAATTAGAATTAATTAAATTTATTATATCTCTCCTCACTACACCCCTTTGGAATTAATTAAATTAATTCTATCATTCGAATACACCATTTTAGAATTAATTAAATTAATTCTATTACCTAAGCTATATTTTTACCCTTTAGAATTAAATCAATTTAATTCTATCACGCTCTTGGAATTACTTAAATTAATTCTAAACTCCTTCTAGCTAATGTAATTAAACATTTATCTATTTAAATGGTTAATTATCTCCTCATAATTAAATACTAATTTAATTAATTTAATTCTACCATGCTCTTGAAATTAATTAAATTAATTCCTAATACCTTCTAGCTAATATAATTAAACATTTATTTATTTAAATGATTAATTATCTCCTCATAATTAAATACTAATTAAATTTAGTTATTTAATTCCACCTATTTCAGTCAACTACACTTGAACTACACTTCTCTATCCCACTTCACTCCACTTCCAAAATCCTACAAAGGTGGGGGCAACAATAATGTGTGTACAACCAATTCTTGGATGAATTCAGAGACAATGATTGTCCCTACAAAGTTGCAATTGCATAGACATGGTCATCTTACTATTTCAGGTAATTATAATTATTACATGTGGAGCCAATTCAACACAAGTTTCACTTCTCATGGCCTCACCCTCAACTATAAAAGTTGGCCATTTCCTTTACAAATGGATACTTGGAAGCTTTATGCAAATTGTAGCCAAATTTTGTTGAATTTGTTTCACACATCCTTGTGTACCCAAGCTCGTAGCATCTACACTCTTCATTTGGAGAATTGATTGAGAGTACCCATAATCAAACCAATATCAATATTTCACAAGCTTAAAGGCTTCACAAATATATTTGAGGTTTGTAGATAAGAATTCTAAGAGGTATAATTGTTGTGTTTTTATTTACTTGTGCTTTTTCTATGAATTTTCCTTGTTTACAACATCTTCAATGTCCAAATTCTTCTAATTTGATCAAACACTCAATGATGACCTTTATCCTTAACTTCTTGGTGTGTGGTTGTAGGATTCCTTTCGGTTATAAGATGATACGTCCCTCTTCATCAAGCTCTGGTAATACTGATTGAGAAGAAACCTCCTGTCTAATGAACTTCTTCATGAAAGAAACACGGAAAAAAGGATGTATTTTACTTGACTAAGGAAGCTCTAGTTTATATGTCACACTGCCAATTTTTTTCAACACTTGATCAAGCCCATACTATTTGGGTGAAAGCTTGTTATATTTTTTTCTATTGTTTTAAAGATAGTTGCTTATATGGTTGTAATCATATAAAAACCAAGTTTCCAACTTCACAACTTCGTTCACTATGGTGTTGATCTGCTTTTTGCTTCATGTGGTTTTGTGCCAAGACCAAGTTATCTTTTAGGCTAGATAGAACCTCATGTTGGTGTCGAATGTGATCCTAAATTGCCCTTACTTTAGGTTGGACCCTTAAATTAGAAGTGAGGGATGGTGGATAGTAATCGTATAATTTCAGGAATGGAGACATTTTAGATGAAGTGTGAAATGAAGTCGTATACCACCATTCTACAAGTGGTAGCCACTTAACCCATCTCTCCTATTGATCTGAAGTAAAGAATCGTAGATACCTCTCCAAACCTTTGTTTACTACCTCAATCTATCCATCAGTTTGGGGATACTATGATGAATTATGAGCCAATTGAGTACCCAAACATGAGAATAAATCAGTCCAAAAATTTCTAGTAAAGATAGGGTCATGATCATTGATTATAATCTTGGGTGTGTCATGTAGCTTTTGAACTATATCCGTAAATATATGACAACTGTACATTGTAAATGGATGTGGCAAAGCACAAAAAATGAGCATAATTGGTGAGTCTATCCACCACCACCATAATTACACTTTTCCCTTTAGATTTTTGCACTCATGTGATAAAATCCATTAAAACCTCTTCCCATTACTCACTAGGAATAAATAGAGGCTACAAAAGTCTTGAAGACTTAACAATTTCACCCTTGTTACACTGACGCACGAAGCATTTGGCCAAAAAAATTTGGACATCTACTTTTAAACCTTCCTAAAATAAATCTTTCTTAACCCTCTGATTTTTTTTAGGAATCATGAATGGTCACCCATTGGAGAAGCATGGAGCTATGAGAGAACCTGATTTTTAAGGATATAATCTTTGCATAAGTACAATCGGTCCATATACCACAATGCATCCCCCTCCCACAGAATGTTTTTTGAAATGCTTGGATCTTGTTGGAAATTTTGAATGAGAGTGTGGGTTTCTATGTCATTTTACCATTGGAATCTTTCTTGTGCTATCTTCATGTAGTATGGACATGACATTTAATAATGCCTCTATGGGATCATCTCTCCTAGATAATGCATCAACTGAAAAAAATTATTTTCCCTTTTTGTAAATGATCTCAAAGTCATATCCCAACATCTTAGTGACCCTTTTTTTGTTCTTCAAATGATATTTTTTTCTCTAAGAAGTATTTCGAGTTGTCATAATTTGTCTTTACCTTGAAGTGATGATCCATGAGATACGGTCTTTACTGTTTGACTGCATAAAGAATAGCCATCGTTTACTTCTTGTAAGTTATTTTTTAGAGGTTCTTACCTTTAAAATGTTGACTCTCAAATGTAATGTGGTATTCCTCTTGTGAAAGTGCTGTGCCTATGCCACCTCTTGAAACATCACATTTAAAAATGAAGGTTTTGGAGAGGACTAGGGTAGTTAGAATGGGAGTGGTACATGACCCTCTTAACTAATGAAAATGCTTGGGTTATGGCCTCATTCCAATGAAAATATTCTTTCTTCAATAAGGATGTGATTCATGTTGTAATTCTACCATAATTATTCACAAACATGTGATAATAACCCATAAGCCCTAAGAATCCCCTGAGGTTTTTGAAGGTTTTAGGAATTGGCCAATCCACCATAGCTTGGATCTTATGAGGATCAACTTTTACACCTTCGTGAGAAATTATATGATCCAAGTATTCTATCTCTCTCACCCCCAATGCACATTTGTAGGGCTTGGCATAAAGGTCATGTTGTTCAAGAGTGTCTAATACTTTATTGATATGTTGTAAATGTTCCTCCCAAGTCTTATTGTAGACTAAGATATCATCAAAGAATACTAAGACAAACTTCCACAAAAATGGTCATAAGATGGAATTCATCGAACTTTGGAAAGTACATGGCACATTTGTAAGGAAAAATGCCATTATAAGAAATTCATAGTGGCCCACATGTGTCATAAATGGTTTTTTATGAATATTTTTATCACTAATTCTTATTTTATGGTATCCTAATCAAAGATATAATTTTTGTAAAATAAACAACTCCATGTAATTCATCTAAAAAATATTTAATGAAATGAATAGGATACTTATCTTTAGTTGTGTATTTGTTTAGCTCCCTATCGTCTAGAGACATGTGCCAACCTTAATCCTTCTTTCTGACCATCACCACTAGGAAAGAGTAAGCACTTTGAATGACTATGGTGAATAATACTTGCTTTTAGCATATAATGTACCATCTTATTAATCTCACTCTTTTGGAGATAAGGGTACCTATAAAGCTGAATGTTGGGTGGTTGGATACCTAGTACCATCTGAATAACATGATCATGATCTCTTTTAGGTGCCAACCCTTTTTGGCATATCCCCAAACATAACTAAGCACTCATTAATAATGACCTATAGATCTAGTGGTATAGGGCCTTTTGATGGTTGATATTCTATTGAGAATAATTTTTTCACGAACCCATTTGCACCCTTCATAAGCATTTTCTACATTTGATGATAACTTACCAACCGTGGAGCTTTACCCTTCATCTCATATAACTCAAAATTCCTTCCTTTAGAATGGAACTACATGAACAAATCTTGGAAGTTCATATCCAATGTTCCCAAAGTAGTAAGCCATTAGACCCCCCACTACAATGTTTGCTCATCCCATTTGAATGACATACATGGGGCCCTCTAGCAGGTAATATCCCATAGATATCATAATCTTATGGAATTTTCCTGAACAACTAACTTTACCTCCATCTGCAACCATGATCTGAAATTATGATGCTGGATAAACAAGGAAATTTAAGTGTATGGTCAACTTATGATTGATAAAATTATGAGTACTTCCTGAGTCAATCAATATCATCACCCTTTTCTTCTTCACAAACCCAACAACTTTGAGTGTTTGTGGGGTGTTGATTCCTAAATGGCATGGAAAGAAATAGTTAGTTGAGATTATTCCACCTCAATCTCGGGTGCCTCGTCCTCTATATCAATTAATTACTCTTCATCTTGTTCCTCATTAGGACCCTCAATGTAAAATAACTTCTTCTCAAGACATTTATGTCCTTTACTCCACTTGCTATCATAATTTTAACATAATCCTTTTACTTGTTTCTCAGCAATTTGCTGAGGAGTAAATTGTTTCGATTGGGGAAAATATGGTGCTAGATTCGTGTGTTCCTTGTGATTAGTGAAGCTCCTTCATTTTACCATATTTCTTTCCTCCACACACTGAGCAATGATCATAGATTCTAATATTGAACTTGGATTAAGAAGGCAAACATCATGTTGGATTTTATCCTTGAGTCCTCCTAAGAAGAGATCATTTGGATAATCCTCTTAGATGTCAGTCACTCGTAAGGATAGATTTTGGAATTGATGGATATAATCCTTGATTGAACTTGTCTATTGTAGCTTGACAATCTAGCTAAAATAGTTCTCTATAACACTATTATTGTAGTGTGTTTGGAGGTCATCGGTGAACATAAAGCAAGTAACAGAGAGACCCTTCTTTTTCTTTTGCTCATACATCTATCTATACCAAATGAATTGTTTCGCTTCTAGGTACGTGGATGTCATTACCACCTCCTATCTATTTAGGACTTGATGCAAATCAAATAAATTATCCATTTAGTTGATTCAAGTGATCAGATCATTCCCATTGAACTTATGCATCTCCACTTTAGGAATAATTCTACACAATTGGTTATAATATCTAGTGGTGTTTACAGAGGATCAACCCTAGGTGGTCTGATTTGAGTCGAAGTGTCCATTGCTTGAGGATCCCATGGAACTTGAATGAAAATTATTTCTAGACTTCAGGCATGTGCTCAAATGTAAAAAACTCCTTCAATGAATCAAATTCCATTGTCATGTCACCCTTCACTATTTTCAATCCATTGTCCAATTCTAACATCATTTCTCCCTTCATTACGATCGAGTTATGAGAAAAATCAGCCTACACATTTCTCATGTGGTTGTTTACCATTTCATCAAGTTGAGAGACTATTTATGATACCCATGTAGCTAAATATTCAAAATCCATATCTTCCTTACTAGGAGTTTGACCCTTCCTTGGCCTTTAATCGATCTCCCTATCATGATGTAGGGTTTGTGTCTTGGGATACAAGGGTTAGGGTAGAATTTAGGGTTTGTAGTTTTTTTGGGTTACTGGATGAATAAAGAGAAACATATAGAACAACCCTAGATAATTTTTTGCAAGTTTTCCAAAAATATAATAAAATTTGAAAAATTTCCAAAATAACAACATAGGTAGTGAATTTATGAAAAACCCTAAAACTGATATAAATTTTTCCAATCAATTCAAAAAATCTTGAAATTTGGAGAGGATCTTACTTAACTGATTTCACAACACCACAAAAAATTATAGAAAAATTCACTACTGGTTTTGAGATATGGAAAAACCTTCACAATTAGGGTTTTGACGCAATTCTAGCCGAGATCAAGCTCTGATACCACTTACAATGAAATTATTTGGATAGATATGAATATCAACAACAATATAACAGTAAAGAACACCAAAATGTAGAGAAATGATCATAATATGCAATTAGAATAACTTATCCACTTCGAGGGGATAACCTACAAACCATAAAATAAGACTCAAGTTCTCAATATGATGATCATATCCTACTCTCTAACTCATATATATACCATACTACATTATCCAAAGTCCTAAGGTCAACCCATTAAGCATATGAAAGAAAAATATATATATATGATATGACATGATAAGAGATTATGTTATCCATAGGTCAGCTATCCATATCCTAATATATGAATTCGGGTTAAAGGCGTAGCATGTGTATTCCTAGGATTTTGATGCAAAACATCATATTTATATTTTCAATCTTTAGGCTATGGTCATTGGATTTTATTTCTACATATCTTGTAATTTTACTTTATTTTTTTAAAAAACTTTGGAATGTAGAGCAAAATCCTCTTATCCACTATAGATTTAAGAGTTATTTATAGAAATAATTCTTCATCATCTCAAATATATAATTGCATGGTGTAAAACCATAACATCGTATTAGAAAAAAATTGATTGTTTGTCTTAGAGACTATTTTTTTTAATTCCCAATCCATTATGTCTCCAATATAAAGAAGGCTTGAATCATATTTCAAAATCATAGTTTTTATGCCTAAGTGTACCATATGTTTTCAATTCAAATAATACATCTAGGAACCTACACAATTCAAGTCATTCTAGAAAGAATACCAATATAGAGTTTCATGTGGAGAATATCACATCTTAAATAGAAAATAGTATATGCATGATGACCCACCATGAAGTGAATCATAGAATGAAAGGAAATCTAGGAATCCTAAAAAAATATACCAAGGAATGGACAACTAAATTTTATAGATCAATAAATGAACAACCAAATATTCCTTCAAATATGCCCCAAGACCTTAGGCTCAAAGTTTATGGAAAATACTACAAAATATTATGAATCAACTCAAAGATGCCAAAGAAAAAACATCCATCATTAAGATAATCAAAAGACCAATAACCTTTGGATATATTCATAGAGCCTTAATGTTTTGATTAATTTACATCTAAAGGCATAATAACTAAAACTAATGTGTATAATTCATATTTTATAATAAAATTAACAATTTGAACCTGAAATACATTCATAATGGGAAATCATAAATTCTTGAAAAGTAAAGGGAACTTATAGAGTGTGAGTAAATGAAACACCCAACCTAATTCGATTCACTTGATGTCTACACAAAATGAACATAAATTTGGAAGAGGCTCATAAATACATTATCAATAGACCCTCAAATTTGGCATGTTGGAATTGTGTTTGGGTGAGGTTTGGTAATGGTAGTAAGGTTTGGTATCAAACCCATGCATTAGCTATCAAACTTGTCTTACACTATTTGGTACCATTTGTAATTTAAGACACGTGTTCACTTGTCTCTGCACTATTGAAATTTAGATCTGAAAGCTTACAATGATATGAGAAAATACATAATTGAATTCTTCTTTAATCATATAACCACTAAAAATAATATACGAAGATAAGCCCTAGATTAATCCTGAATAGACCTCCCATACTCTATTATGTGAAAGTATTGTACCACATATTTATAACACCCTAAATCTAGACCAATAGAATTTGATAATTACTCTTGGCATTTATCTCATCCCATTTCCTATTGTGCACTTAATTGAGTTATTCTTAAATACATCTTGCTCATTTTAGCACCCTTTGGCCACTAGATCACTCTTGTTAATAATATATGACTTGTCAAAAAATTATTTTCTTATAGAACGTGTCTTTAGATGTATGGCCACCTTCTCCATTTGTTGGAACAAAGTTTACACCTTCATAAGACATAGTCACATGTCAAGGATGAAACTAGATGATGGTTTTTCTAAAGTCCAACATTTTTTTCCCTTACTCATGTAACAATCACTTTTTTAAATACACAAGTTATCTTAGTTAGCCCAATGCCAATTAAGAAGGAAAACTTGTCATAACAGTCACATATAAAAGTACAATCACCCACCCATTCAAAGTGCCTCAATATCTCACATTTTAGGATACCTAGGATATCACAAGAAAGCACCCAATTATAAAAATAATTCTCCCAAGTGTAGACACCAAAATCTACAAAAAATCATTGTTATATCATGCTTTTGTTAGTTTCTTATGTACATGAGTTTTGAACAATGAAATATTATCTTAGTAGCACCAATACTTTGTTGAATTGCTCTTGGTAGCTTAATTGAACTTCAATTATTTCTATTTTGCCTCTTTGATTAGATTTTGAGTATTCTTACAAAGATATCTAGCAACTAGCTTTTACTATTTGATTTTATTTGATCTTGGTCCAAGACCATACAAAAAGGCTAGGACTAAACATACAGTCTTGATCATTGTGTACAGTCTTGACCCCTTTTGTTTTTCACTCGTCTTCTCTTCATGGGCCCACTTTTTACTCTTTTATCTTTTGAAATACATCTTTTGGGTCATAATTTCCCACCAATCAGGTCCTAATTTCAAATTAAGAACTCATATATATACAAGTCTAACCTAAGCATTTATAGAAGGGAAAACACCTATCTATTTACCACTTATTAAACTAAGAAAACAATGACTACATATGCATATTGCACACACATCATATGAGGGAATAATTATGAAGTTTTCATTTGCACACTATAGACACTAAAATATTCACGTATTACATTACACTTTTAGGATGTTTTTATAAACATGGTTTCTAAGCAAGAAGATTAGACATTGGTCACACAAGTCCTGGTTTTCTATTACTTTTGATTTATCCAATTGTCATGCCCAGGGTTCATTTTAAGACCCCCCCTCCAAAAAAAACTTAGAATATTTTGGTGAAGTCCCAAAATTGAATTTCGAAAAAATGGAAAATATCTAAAAAATGTTTCGTTGCAAAGGTGATTTGACACGTTCATTTTAAGACACCTCTATAAAATTGTAGGTGGAAAATACCTGGCGAATATCCCCGGAACTAGTTTCAGCGAAAGGTGAATTTGACAGTATTCCAAAACCAAATTTTCACCTGGGTTTTCGAGCCAGAGAAATAAGAGTTCAAGACATGGTTGCATCATTGACGCGTGACAATAAGATGTCAATAATCATTCTTGACACGTCAAGGCAACGTCGTCAATGCGTCAACAGTCAACAGACTCCATTGACGCGCGTCAACTGTTGAGTCCCATTGACACGCGTCAATGGAGTCTGTTGACAATGGACTCAGTTGCATGTCAATGGAGTCTGTTGACGCGCGTCAAAGGAATCTTTTGATGCGTGAAAAATTGACGTGCATCAATAGAGTCAGTTGACGCACGTCAATGGCTTGAGTTGACGCGCGTCAATGGACTCAGTTGTCGCGCGTCAATGGTATTTGTTGACGCGTGTCAATAGGTTCTGTTGATGCGTGTCAATGGCCTATGTTGACGCGCGTCAATAGAACCATTGACGCGCGCACAACTGAGTCCTATTGAAACATGCGTCAACTCAAGCCATTGACGCGTCAAAGACACTATTGACGCGCGTCAACTGGAGCCATTGACGTGTGATTTAGCCTATAAATACCCTTCAGCTGGTCATTTTCTCGTTTACACTTTCCGGCTCTTGATTTTTTGCAGATGTCCCTCATTGTCAAAGATGCAAGCACAACTATAATGTCGACTTCACATGCTTCCCAACTGCAAGCTCAGGAAAAAAATCAAGAAGAGAATCCAATCCAATCCATGGCCAAGATCATCTACAGGAATCCCTTGTGCCCTCACATCCATACTGTTTTAAAGATGTCTTCTGAATATAAAGATTTGATGGATGCGTGTGAGTTTACAGGGCTCGTTAATATGCCCCATTTCGAAACAGATCCGGATATTTTGAATTACCTTATGTCGTCCTACAATTCGGAGGACGGCCTTTTTTATGTGACTCTGAATGACGGCCGAATGTTCCAATTCAGTATCGAAGCAAATGACATCCATCGGTTTACAGGCCTTCCGTTCAGAAATTTACCAATTGTTACAACCAAGGCAACACTCCTGGAAGAAGACAAGAAATTTCTCGAATCAACGTTCGGTTTCCATGTTGATTGTAAGTATAATTCATTTTAATTCATATTTTTTATTCTGATACAATTTGGTGTTATAAATTTATAGTATTTTTCACTGTTTGGCATTTGCAGCCCATGTCAATAAATCCAGGCGTGGTGTGGATACGCAATCAATTGCACACCACTTTCTTGCTGCAGTTATTTCATTTTTTCAATCCAGAATTGTTTTGCAGGGTCGCCAAACAGATATACCAAATTGGGCCATTGCATACATAGTTGCCACTATCTCAAAACAAAAATTCGATTGGTGCACCTATCTATAAAAAAAATAAGAACTGACATAACAAATTCAAAACTTTCAGAAAAACCTGTCATTTATTCAACAAACTATCTCCTCGGCCTTTATTATGAGGCACTTTTAAATTTAAAAGATAAAAAAATTCCTACTTGCACTGATGAGGAGTTGATGAAGTTGTCAATTCCATTTGAAGAACAACAGGTATAAACTATTTAGTTTGTATTTCAATTTTCGACATTGCACTGCACAGTTATTAACACTTAAATTTTAATGTTTTGCAGAGAAGGTTTATTGAAGCCCTTCCCCGAAAAAAGGCGTTATCGAGAGGAAGAGGCCAACAACACGCTGAGGCTTCGGGAGACTCCCAATCTGAAATGGAAGCTCACTCCTCTCCAAACCCTCAACAGTTTGAACTCGTTAAACGCCAGAGAAGTAATACCTTCTCATATATAATTTACAAATTCCAAATTTGCATATTTATTTTTCAATTTAAATTTTAACCAAATGAATTGACACAACATTTAATGTTGATGACATTGCAGGGACTTTGGAACATACACTTGTTTCAGAAACTCAACCTTCTTCCCCAACTCACTCCATACAGTCGCATGCATTCGTATCTTCTGAACAAACACTGAATACAACTCCTACAAGGCCACCCTTAGCACCGAGAAAAACTACCCCTCGACAACAAGGTACAACTTTTCGATACTACGTTTAATTTCGTAGTTTTTGCCTTTTTGAATTGTTTTCCTATTTTTCATTTTTTTCTTGTACTTTTCAGCACATGTCAGTCCTGATCAAACCGCGGCACCGACACCCACTCAACCAATAATTTTTAAAATGCCAACCAGAGGAACAGTGAAAAAGAACATTGGTAAACGCATGCCACTTGCTCCGGCCCCTAGCGGGACACTAAACATTGCCTCCTCCTTTCGAATTCCAACTCTCTCACTTGGTGGCTTGCCCAGTGCAACGGGCATATCAGTTTTGAACAATATAAATTTAGATGAAGATTATTTGGGCATTGATAGCAATGACCCAACTGGTTTTTTCAATACCCGCGAGATGATTCAAGGCCAGCAGGTATACTTCAATTTAAATATGCTTTACAATTTTGAATTACATTTCGATTTAAATTTATTTATCTAAATCTTGATTAATTTTATCACAAACAGGATCAGCCCACCCAAAGGCAGAAACAAGTAGCAGTTGATCTTGCTGAAAGCCCCCATACTTCTCCAGCAAGATCATCTTCATCAGATTCAGATAGTGAACAGTTGCTACCTTTTCCTTTGGAGAACTTAATTGGTTATGATTGTCAATCCCATGTCAGTGAGTTTATTCTACCTCATATCAATCAGCTTATAGAATGGGAGAGAAGGGCTAAAGTTCTTATCAATGAGATTATTAGTCGTTATGAAAATTATTGGCAAAGGGATAGTTTATACGCTGCAGTCCAGAATCAACCTGCGAAGATGGATTCCTTACTTACCCAAGTAAGAAGTGGGACTGTCACGTATAACAACAACTATAAAGATGACATTTTAGATAAGTCATTAAACAAATTGGAAAATATTAGTGCCGAGGCCCAGGCATATTTTAACAAATGGTCCAAGGACAAGGATTTGGTAGCAATTGCAAATGCCGAAAGAGATAGAGCGGTTGTAAGTACTATCACTTTCAAACAATCATTCTTGTTAATTTGAAATTTTCATTTTTTAGTAATATTTTGAATTGACATTACTCTTTTTGTGCAGTTGAAATATGAAAATTTGAAGAGTCAGGTGAAGGTATTGCAAGTTCACTTGGAAACAACGAAGAACAGTTTATCCGCAGCAAAGAATTTGAAGAAAAATATTGTTTTGGTTAACAAACAAAACAATACACTAAAGTGGATAATTAAAGAGCACGGCTTCGACCCTGACATATTATTCAAAGCTAAGGCAGCAGCTGATCCAAATTTGCTGTCGCATGGAGATGCGACAAATCAAGAAGAAAGAATTTTAAAAAATCTGGACAGTGCTGCGGAAGATCTTATAAGTTCTGGGGTTATTTCAGCTGTTGGGGAAAGGGGTACAGCCACATTGGAAGAAGCCATTGGGGAAAGGAGCAGAGGAGTAGAAATGGATAAAGAAAAAGAGGGTTGAAAACTTGAAACTTTTATTATTGTGGAAACTTTAAATATTGAGTTTGGAAACTTCTAATATTGAGTATGGTATTTGAATTTAATTATATGGATTTATATATAATCTTTAATTTTGATTGCATTATATGGGATTATCATGAATTATCATGAATTATATGTATGTTTCTTGTTTACTTGCATTGTCATGAATTGTATGTGGACGTAGATGATGAATGATGATAATTGATAATTGATGATAGATGATGATGAAAGATGATGAATGACGATAATGATATGATATATATGGACGATGATCAATTTAATGTGGACGTAGATTTATCTTCAAGCACAATAATTCTTCTTCTCTAGACATTTGAACTTGTTTTAGGATAATTCTTCTCTATACTTGTAACGATATGATCATAATGTCATTAGAATGGATATAGATGATAAATAAATGGAATGTGTTATAATGGATATAGATGACATTAATGATTAGAATGGATATAGATGAAATTAGAACGGATATACTTGTAATGATATGATTATGAATTGTTTTAAAAACATGGAATTGTTTTAATAAATTTAAATTAGATAAATAATTGTTTTAATAATAATTGTAGTGTCAGGACTCAGGATTATGATAATGGTATTGTTTATCCCATCCCACAGTTAAAAAAATATATCAAAGGATTTTGCACATATAAAAAATAAATTAAACATAATTTTAAGAAATCAAGAAAGAATCATCACTGGTAAGAAATTAAACATAATTGCAAATATGATAGGGTTTAACTTACCTCTTGTGTATTAGATTGTTGTGAAATCATCAATGGTAACGTGCTAGATCTTTGTTTTAAAAAAACTCAACACGAGAAATGGATTAGTAGATAGAGGGGTGAGTTGCCTGACATTGTCAGTCCTGAGAAGTACCAGCTTCCTCGGATGGATGTCAACCCACATTTTCCAAAAAAATAAAAGATTGTATTAGAATAAATGTAAATATATAGACCTGTAACATCTTTAATGATAACAAGAGCTGAAAAAATGTAAAGTAACAAACAATAAGATTAAGTTGAAGAAGATACCTATTCAAAATTGAAATCATCACTGGTAATGTGCTAGATCTTTGTTTTAAAAAAATTCAACACAAAAAATGGATTAGTAGATAGATGGGTGAGTTGCCTGACATTGTCAGTCCCGAGAAGTAACAGCTTCCTCGGATGGATGTCAACCCACGTTTTCAAAAAATAAAAAGATTGTATTTAAATAAATGTAAATATATAGACCTGTAACATCTTTAATGATAACAAGAGCTGAAAAAAATGAATAGTAACAAACAATAAGATTAAGGTGAAGAAGATACCTCCTTAAAGTTGAAATCATCACTGCCACTGGTAATGTGCTAGATCTGTGTTTTAAGAAAACCCAACACGAGAAATGGATTAGTAGATAGATGGGTGAATTGCCTGACATTTTCAGTCCCGAGAAGGACCAATAAAAAGATTGTAGTTAAATAAATTTAAATATATAGACCTGTAACATCTTTAATGATAAAAAGAGCTGAAAAAAATGTAAAGTGACAAACAATAAGATTAAGATAAAGATAAAGAAGATACCTATTTAAAGTTGAAACAATCCATTATCAATAGCTTCATCAAACTCGATGTTGTCTTCTGTAGAATGTGACGATGAGCCAATTACACTCTCAAGGTTGGGAATATTTGTACTTGTAGCTGTATTATTCACACCTCTTCTTTCGCAAAGGGAATTCCAGTGTGCAATTGCTCTGTCGAACGGAAAGGTTTCGATGGAGTATCGAGAAACATAACACCTCATGCAACTTTCCAGATTTTTATCCAACCTGTTTCTCAGTTTTGATTTTATAAATGATAATGCACTGAAAACCCTTTCGTCCTCCACAGACCCCAAAATCATTGTTTGGCATAACTCATATAATCTGAAATATTCACTGATATCTTCTTGTAAGATAGAACTTTGATAGATTCCTCGCCACAGCCTTGTAATAGCACCACTATCAGAAGGTTGGTCTAAATTCTTATATTGGTTCCTCATTGTTGTTGCAAAATTTGTTGATTGAAACTTTAATAAATTGGCATTCAGTATACCTTTGATTTCCATATCCTTAAGCTTTGAAGTCTTTGTAAATTGTTCCATTATTGTACCCATGGATTTATGGAAATGCTTTCTGACAAAGTCTGCACGGCCACCTTCAGTATTCCAAAAATTAGGATTCATCACACCCATGGCTTCCAGAATTTTATCTTTACAGAAACGTTCCCTAATTTCTGATGACAAGGTTTCTGAAATTTTTTTAAGCTTTATTCTTGTTTCAACTATAACAGACTCAAACAGATTACGTGTCACGGGAACATCTTCTCGTTCCGATCCTGTAATATCTTGACGTTTTTACAAAATGTGCAGTGGTATTTCCCTCCCATTAACAGTGATGCAGAGGTGATCGTGGATATTAAATCTCAAAAAGGTGTTAGGATTTTTAAGATCTAATAAAGCTTTCCAATTCTCAAAAATAGGTGCATCAAAACTATCTTGGGAACAGTACAATATATCAAGACTTTGACATACCATTTTTCTCATCCGTATAAAATCCACAATATAGATTAATCTGCCCTGTGCATGCTTCATCAGTGTATTGATCTCCTTTAACATTGGAAGAATACCAACCAATGTAAGCAATGTCTCCAAATCAGTTAAACGGAACAACAAGTCCCTCGCCCTATCAACTTCATGATGGTATTTGTGCATGAAACCAACCAATGAAGGATACTCCTCACGAACTCTGCATGCAGGTTCGTACAAAGAGATCCATCTAGTCTCCACATCCTTCAGAAGTTTTTTGCCATCTGTAATTCCAATTGCAAATTTTTGGAACTCGAGAAATTGCTTTGGGCTGCTTGACATATAGGCATGAAGTTCTCTTATAAGGTCTTCTAATTTAGCAACATTTTCGTGGTTGCTTACCATTTTATACGCTAAATTCATTCTGTGAGCCATACAGTGAATTGGTAGCATATATGGGGCCACTGTTGTTTGTAATCTAACACACAGCCCTATTCGGTGACCCTGCATGACAGATGCACCATCTGCGCCAATGCATACCAACTTCGTAGCAATTTCATAATCAGTCATTCCAGCAATATCTTTCAAATGAGAAACAACTATTTTATGTAGGTTTTTGGCATTGCAGTTTTCAACCATTTTCATAACACCCAACAGATGAGGTGTCCTTATATGATTTTCTAAAGTATAGACGTGGATACATACCCATGCGGTGTTGTCGACTGCTGTCACTTCATCAATTGAAAGAGAGATAAAGTTTTCTTTTTTTACATTCTCTTTCAAATCTTCCTTCTCTATCATCGAGAGGCATTTTTCCATTTCCCATCCACTACTTTCAGACCAATGTGACTGAGGTACATTCAACATTCCGTTAAATTGATACAAAACTTTGAAATCGAGGAAATCTGAAATCGCTCTTCCTTTTTTTAGTATTTGAAAAAGAGTAGAGAATTGTATGAATTTTGCATGTAGATTTGTTTCTTTCATCTTACCAATATGCGATGTGATCGTTCCTCCCTTTTCCAACAGATGTCTATGTTTTTTCTGCTCTGCCTCATATTCCACTGCGTATCTAACATGCATGCATTCTTTTTCAGTTTTCCACCTGTGTGTTTTGATTTTCTGGCCATCCGCCCCCGTTACAGTCAAATATTGTTTTCCACAATGTTTTTCTATAGTGTCCAGCTTCAGTTGCATTTTTTGTTGCTTTCCCAATTTCCACGTACATATTGTACATGTACATTCAGATGGGATCTCTTCAGAATTAGATGATTGTACAGGTTCAATAAACGGAAATTTAGCTGCCCAATCAAACTTGTATGTCCTGCCAATGGTCCACATATTCTTGTTCGTTTTCAATGCTTTACTTTTTTGAGTAGAATTTTGAGCAATATCACAATCACCTGGTTTCCTCTTTCTTGGACCGGAGTTTGAATTTGATTTTTGTGTTCCATTTTGCTGAGTATTTGTATGTGTGATATCTTGATGCACTTCTGGTTGCACCCCAACAGGAACAATATCTTCAAGATCTGGCATATTATCGTAGGTTTCATTTGTTTGACTTTGATACTGTGCAGAATGCATGTCCACCTCAATAATACCTTCCACACAGTCAGTATTCTGATTCTTTGTGGTGGCATCTATATGGTTGGTATTTTCAATATCTGTATCCGCAGAGTTTCCAAAATACTTGAAGAGTGATTTCTGAGATTTCTTACTTACTTTTAGGTTATTCGCATTCTTTGAGCTGGCACCTTCCATTATTCTGAAGAGAGTCCTGCGTCAACAAAAGAACCAAGTAGCGACTCTGTCCACTATCTGAGGTCTCTGTCAGCGTCCCTGTCTGAGGTCTCTGTACGTGTCAACTCTGCACTTGTCACGTGTCAACATACTATTCCTTGTCGCGCGTCCACTGTCTGAAGTACTGTCACGCGTCAACACTGCCCTTGTCACGCGTCAACACTGCCCTTGTCATGTGTCAACACTGCCCTTGTTGTCAACACTTCCCTTGTCACGCGTCAACACTACCCTTGTCACGTGTCTGCAATAACTCTTTGTCACGCATCAACAATGTCCCTGTCGTGTTTCAACAACGAACCCTCACAGGCTAACAGTAATCTCTGGTGCTTAAGGGTATGCGAGTTCAAATTTCACAGTATTGGTAATTTGGTAAGCTACTTGAGGTATACTACCCGGTGAATCACCTAGGTTTTTATAGGAGATGTTTTCAAATGAAGGCGAAGCCGACCCCCCAAAAAAAATATACTATATATTTTAGGCGAACAGGACACCGACCCACTCCGAATAATTCACCTTTTCAAATTTTCCTAAAATGAAATTTTTCTTAAAAAAATATTTCAACAATGGATATTTCCATAGTTACTCCTGCCCCCAAATTACAGTACAAAAATATCATGTACCCTTAAATCACTTTACTAATAAAACTCAAAGAAACAACTAAAGACTAGATGCAGAAAACACAATTCATGGGGATTGTCAACATGCCCCAATTTGAAATAGGCACTATTGTCCTTGATTACCTAATCAATTCTTACAACCCTAAAGATGGAAGGCTTAACTTCCCTCTAACTAATCGTATAATTTTATTCGGTGTGGAGCCCATAGACATCCATTGATTAACTGGTTTACCATATCCATACCAAATGGTTGTGAATACCAAGGCTATCTTAACTGATGTAGACAAAAAAAAATTGCAGTCTCATTACAATGTGTAGGTTGATGGTAAGTTCAATTTTATTTTTCAATTATTAATATCAATTGAATATTCCTGCATCTAACTTTTCTTTTCTTTTATTGCAACTATAGTTAATTGATCGAAAAGAGGCCTTCTTATACAATGCGTTACACATAATTTCTTTCTTATAATGATAGCACTCTTTCAATCGAGGATTGTGTTACACGCTAGAATCTATGCAGACATTCCACATTAGGTAGTTAAATATTTATTACGGACACTGGCAAGGAAAACATTTGATTTTTGCACGTATTTTTCCAATTGAATTAAAGCATGTGTCAAAATGCCCGTTCCAATATCAATGCATCTGATAAATCAAAGATTGTATTTTCTTGTACCAATTATCGTCTTATTTTCTATCAAGAATCTTTCCACCAATTGCAAAATGGAAAAGTTTTGACTGCAACAAACCAAAAATTGCTATCGGTAGGTCTTTAAGTTAAAGAATAACAGGTAACAATCAATTTTAACAGTACAACAATTAATTATTTTTTAATACAGTAATAACACTACTAGTATTTTATATTATGTAAAGAATAATTATAGCTACAATAACTCGCAAGGAGGTTATTTCTCGGGGTAAAGCCCCTCTAAAGGCTTATGCTGATTCTGATATGGATTCAACGAAATCAATCCCCGTTTAATATAATCGACAGAAAAGAGTTAGGGGTTTAATCACCCCTCATGTAATACCTCCTCCACTACCTTTTCCTCCACAATTTTCTACATGCATTTATATTATTATGTATAGTTAAGATACTAGCAGGTAACAAGCTATCTACTTTTCTGTAAGTGTTAAAGTGTTTTAATATTTTTAAATTTTTGATTTGCAACAACTTCTAACTTTGATGTTGTAGATCATTCTTAGGCTTAGTCAAAAAGTTGTATTGTCTCTTCTTCAACCATGCTAGGTAATTTATAATTTATAATTTCTTTTGTTTACTTGTAAATATTATATATAGTATTTAAAAGGGTATAATGTTTAATTTTGTAATATTTTACTTCTTGTAATTAACATACGAACAAAACAGATTTCAAATAGGCCTCCTCTGGTCTCGCTGCCACAAGTTATACAAACAAAAAGTAAATTTCTAGGGAAGAATATTACATTTTTAGCTGACTCCGTAGGAACAGTTCACTCTGCAACCTCTAAATTTCCAAGTTTTTCACCAAGTGGTATCTAGAGTGCAAATGGTACCTAGATTTTGAACGAAATCGAGCTTGATGATGAGTTTTTGGGGTTTGATAGTGTTAATGCTGAGGTGGTTAATTATTTTGACACACATGATATGATACAAATTACTCCTCCACTTTCTCAACCACAAGCGAAAAAAACTATCCATGAAATCTGAGATTCCCCTCCTCAACCAATTCAAAATCCACTCGTGGATGATCAAAAGACAGATTTTGCCTTCGAAAATCTAATATCAAACAGCATTGGGTCCAAAATTCAGGAATTGGTTATGGAAGATGTGGAATTAGTGTGCAAGTGGGAGTATAGGGCCAAAGTTTTTTTATCAAAGAAATACATACTCATTACCATAATCATGCTCAAAGGCACTCATTTTTCACTGCCGTAGAGAGCCAACCAGCAAGGTGTGACATTTTGCTAAATAAAGCTCAGTCTGGTACAATTTTGTATAATAATGATTATGATGATGAAATTTTAAATATAATGTTAAACAGGTTGGAAAATCTTAATGTTGAAGCCTAGGCATACTACAACAAATGGGCTAGAGACAAAAATAATGTTTTAATTGGAAATGCAAAAAAAGAAAAAATTGTGGTAGGTCATTTTTTACACGTGAAAAATTGTGAAATTATGAGTATTCCAATAAATAATTTATAACTTATCTAATACATTTCTATTTTGCAGGAAAAATGCGAAAATTTAAAGAAAGAAGTAGTTGTATTTGATGCACATTTGAAGAATGCTCGCAAAAACTTGAATACATTTATACAATTGAAAGAAAAACTTTTATTATTAAATTAAAAAAAATTACATTGAGAAATATAATCAATGAGTATGGGATGGATCCAAAAATCTTACTGAAAGAAAAGATAGATGTTGATCCATCACTATTGTCGTTAGGAGATATAACGAGGAAGGAGCAGAATATTCTTTCCAATATCAACAAAGCATTGTAGGATTTGTAGAAATCATGAGTTTTAGCACAAAGCATTACACAAATTGAGAAAGCTCCACCTCCATTGCAAGAAGAAACTCAAGTTGCCCCTGCAACACAAAATTGAAAAAAAAGTTAGTTTCAACATGTGATAGGTGTGTTGTCACAATTCCGACATTGGCATAGGAATTAAAAGATAGTGGCTAGCCAATTTTTCCTTTTTTATTCCATGTGGAAAACGTAAGGAAAACCATGACTCAAAATTATAGGTAGAAAATAGGATTCCCTCGTATTGTGTTTTTATATGACAGAACTTTCCCGTAAGCCTTGAAAAGAAATTGATAATAACCCAGAATTTTGTAATTGTATTGGCCGACAATGCTTTATGAAAACATGTATGTCTTTATAAAGTAATTTGCCACTTGTTAGTATGTATTCAAGTTTAATTGTGAATTGGAAACCCTATTTGCAGTTGTGACACATTTTTAAAAAGTTTTGAATAATTCAATATGCACTCTTGTATTCGGATTTCTGTTTTCTTGTGAATGTTTTTTATGTTACTATTTGGAGATGTTTTGCATGGTTTTAGATGTTTAGTGTGTGTTTATTTGAGTACAAAAAATAATTATGTTTCATGCAGAGATAAATATTAATCACACAAAGATGGATCTAAACAAATCACTATCCTTCTTAAAATAATAAAACAAAATATAAAAAATGAATTTGTTACAAAATATAAAATGATGGGAACTTCTCAGTTAAATTAGGATACTTGGTAGCTCAGGATTTTCCTCCTATCAATCCTTTGTGGAAGGGTGTCTGGGATAAAGTTTTGATCCCTAATACATGTGTTCTCTACAAGAAAGACAATGAATCCATTTCTCATATTTTCAAAGATTGCCCTTTTTCCCAAATAGTTTTCAATTGCATTTTCAAAGCCTTTAATATTGCTTGGATTTATCTGAAGTCTTTTCTTGACTTCTTTATCCAATGGGTAACTCCCTTCTCTTCCCAATGCCTCTCAAAGGCATGGAATTTGGCTTGTCATCATTGTCTATGGGGTATTTGGCTTGAAAGAAACAAAAAAAATTTAAGGATAAACAAAAGTCAGAAAATAGAATTGGAAATATTTTGATTTGGGCCATTGGAAATAACCTCTCAATTGTAAATTGTAAAGAAACAAAGGTTTTCCCACCGCACAAGATGACTTTAATTGAATCCTTTGGTTTGCTCAATAAGATGAGTATTCAAAATAATAAAAAAGGCTACAATTAGATAATATATAAAATGGGAAAAAAAAAAAACCCCTTTGATTTGAGCCAAACTCAATTTTGATGGGGCATCGAAAGGGAATCATGGACCAGTTGGAGTTGGTGGCATTATTAGGGATAGCTCTGGAGCCTTAATAGTTGTTTATGAGGGTCCTTTGGGCTTGAAAACCAGTAATTATGTTGAAGCCTTCTCGGCATTATGGGGCTTGATTCTAGATGACTCCCTTAATATCAAGAAACTTTAAATTAAGGAGGATTATATATACATTGTTGAAGATATGAAAAGGGAAATAGAGATTAACAATAATATAAGAAATATAATGGAGGATATCTTAAGGCTTCTTCCTAAGTTTTAGGTTTTAAATATCAAACAATTTTTTCAAGAGGGCAATCAATTTGCTGATAGGCTTGCTAATTTCGAGGTACAGGATTATGCCAAGTCATCATGGAGAAATGAAGTTTCCCTTCCAGCTAGAGTCCCAAGTCTAATTAATGAAGAAATATAATTGTGATTGAGTGAGTGTGGTGGAGATATGGAAATTTTAATTCATCATTTTGGATCGTGTGAACTAAATGTGTCTTCGAGTTAAGATATGGTACTTAGCCTTTGTTTTTTGTATCATTTATTTTTTATTTTTATAGGATCAATCCTACAACTCGACCATGGGTGGTGATCGGGTTAGAGTGGAGCCATCTTCCTATATAACTCTGCAAATGGATGCAGTTGTTTGGGATATTTTTAAAAAAGGAGGACTTACTAATTTCTTGGTTAAACTGAAAGGGCATGACTCGAAACTTTCCTCAGATTTTTCTATGGCATGGGATAATGGTATGGTCATGGTTAGGGGTGTTAGTTTGCATGTTTCAAATGATTTTATTGTGAAAGTCACAAGTATGGCTACAGAGGGTTTAAAAGTTTTTAAAGATATGTCTAGGAGATTAGAAGAATTGGATGCTTTCTTTAATGTTGAGGATAAAATTCATTATATGGAAGATGGTATTGCTAGGTTAGCGTTGCTTGGGAGATGGCCATAAATTTTATTCCACATCATGAAGTATATCACTCTTGATGGTAAATTTAGAAAATTGCACAAACATCATTTAACTTTGTTAAACCACTTTCACCATAGCAAGTAAATGAGCATCCTATTTTTTTATGTTCAGTTCCTTGTAGGCTTTTGTCCATGAAGCTGAGAAAATGGTTTCCCCACTTCACTAAGGTCTCATTTTACTTCTTTTTAAAGTTGGTACCCCTGTTCTAGGGCCCAAGGTTTCGTATTTCAGTTTGGGGGAAGATTGGGAAGACTACTTGCCTCTAGCTGAAAGAATGAAACTTTTGAAGATGAAAAACAAAGCACATAAGGATTTTAATATGACCACGACATTCAAAGTCTTACAGGTGAATCTTCTAATAGGGTTCCTAGTGAAGGGAATAATCTTCTCAATTTCCTGTCTCAAAATATGGAAGCCTTAGAAGACATGGTGGCGACACTGAAGGCTGAAAATAGAAATCTGATTAGAAATTCCAAGAGAGTGGACGTTGAACTAATTATCCATGAATAGAGATTGGACATTATTCAAAACATGGATGTTGAGGCTAAAGGAAAGAGGATGCGACTTGTTCTAAGCAACTCTAAAGATGAAGACACTCCTCCTCCGAGCTTGTCAAATAAATGGGGCCCAAGTTTCGAAACAAGAAAGAACTTTGTTTAAGCAGCTCATTTTCAGCCTTTTTTTCGACTAGTTTTACTGCCCATATGTTATATATGTTTATGTTTGTTTCTGGGTCTGTTGTCATTTATTTCTTTATCTTGCGGTAGGGGATTTTTGTGAGTTAGTTTATTTTTTACTCTTTCCCTTTTTTTGGTGTTTTTTGGATCATTGGGAACCTCATTGCATATATTTTGTAATGGCTCTTGGATCCTATCCAAAAATTAACAATAAAAAAATGTTATAAGTAAAACAACATATATAGTCTAGTAAGACCAAATGATACTTATTCGATATGAAATATATAAATAATCAAATCCTTTTTTCAATAGTGTTTAGAATGTATAAAATAAACTAGGACTCTAGTAATTAAAACAATGTTGGAGCAACCCATTCTTCATAAGTGTCCTCGAGTTATATTGAATTGGAAGTGTGTTCGGTGGATATGTTTAGATCCCCCACATCATTCACAATATTACCTGCTCCTCTTCTTTCTATGAGTTAATTCCATAATCTAAGTTCTCTTTCATAAGGAAAAGTTTCCAAGGAATAACTCGAAACATACAATCTCAGAAAACTTTCTAAATTTCTATCCAATTTTTTACAAACTTTTGATTTTACGAAGGATAATGGAATGAATACTCTTTCATCTTCAACAGATCCCAGGATTATAGTTTGACACAGTTCATATAGTCAAAAATATTCGCCAAAATTTCCTTGCAAAATACTGCCTAAATAAAGCTTCTTCCAAAGCCTTTTGATGGAACCATTTTCTTTTGGCTCGTCTAGAAAATGAAATTTATCTAGCATAGTAAGAGAAAAATGTTACGATTGAGAACTCGGTAACTTATTTTGCAAAATACCTTCAACTACAACACCGTTTATATCTTCATGATTACATGAATGTTATATCAGGATATTCATGTATTTTATAAATAAATTACTGATGGACTTTTTAGTAACGCCACCAGTTGTATTCTAAAACAGTGGATTCACAACTCCCATTGCTTTAAGTAATTTATGTTTTTTAAATCATTCATGGATCTCCATAGATAAAGATTGAGAAATATTTTTCAATTTATTTCATGTGTCAAATAATATTGTTTCATATAAATTATGTGTCACTCGCACTTCTTCCAACTCTGATCCAACCAAAACTACTCTTCTCTGAAAAGTGTGAAGTGGTATCTCTTTTCCATAAACTATTATACACAGATGATCATTTATCTAAAATTTTAAGTAGTAGCTTGGATTCTTAATGTCGGTTAATGTATTCCACCTTTCAAAAAAAGGTCCTTGAAAACTTCCATCTGATAAATATAAATTATCTAGAGTCATGCATACATGTTTTCTCATTCATAGGAAGTTAGTAATATAGATGGAACGCTCTTGAGCATGATTTGTCAAAATATTGATCTCATTCAATATTGGAAAAATACCACATAATGCAAGTAAAGTTTCAATATTTTTCAGATGGTACAAAAAATATTTAGCTTTATTTAATTCCCTACGGTATGTATACATAAAACTTGTCAATGAAGGATATTATTCAAATATTCTACAAACAGGCTCATACATGGAAATCCATCTAGTATCTACATATTTAAGAAGTTTTTTTCCCATCAATCAATCCAATTACAAATTTTTGAAATTCTAAAACTCTTTTTGGACTACTTGAATAATATGCATGCAATTCATGGATGAGTTCCTCCACTCTAGTAACACTTTCGAATGTGCTCACAATTTTATACGCTAGATTCATTCTTTGAGCCATGTAATGAATTGCAATCATATATAGTGCAAATGTTGCTTGTAGTCTGATGCAGAGACCATTTCTGGCTCCATGCATTATTACTTCGCCATCATTTCCAACACAAACCAGCTTTGTGGCAATGGAAAAATCATCCATACATGTTATATCCTTTAAAATTAACACCACCAATTTGTAAAGGTTTTCAGAATTACAATTTTCACCCATTTTATGAATAGCTAGGAGACGGGGTTTTCTTACTTCATTTACAAAATTATAGAAATGAATACAAACCCATGAATTTTTGTCCAATGTCATGACCTCGTCAATTAAAATCAAAATAAAATTTGCATTTTTTATAGCTTATTTCAAATCCTTCTTTTCCACCAGAGCAAGACATTTTGTAATTTCCCAGCCACTGATATCTGACCAATGTGATTGTGGAACGTTTGTAATCTAATAACCTGATACAAAAAAATTTTATCTGAGAAATCTAAAATAGCTCTTTGGGAACCTAAGCTCATACATCAAAAGATATTACATGTATTATCTGATTGTAAGATAATACATGTATTATTTGTTGATTGTAAGCTCCGTAGTGTTTTTCAATAGTGTCTAATTTGAGTTGCATTGTATGATCTTTCCCTTGTTTCCAACTACATATTTTACATCGAAATTGAGTTGGAATATTGTTACCATTTTTTGGCTGCAAAGGTTCAATAAAAGGATATTTGACTACCCAATTGAACTTGAAATTCCTTCCTATTGTCCATTTAATCCTATTTCTTCTTGCATATTTTTTATTACTTTCTTCAACTTTTGCCTCCAGGTCTTTTGTAAGTCTGGTTTCAATAGTCTGGTTACAATAGAATTATCCTGATCATCATGTCTCCTTTTTCTGGAAATAGAGATTGGATTAAAATCTTCGTCCGAGGTTGGTGTTGGATGAGAATTTGATGCATCCTCTCCTAGTTTGATGTTATCAAGAGAACATGTGTTTTCATCAATAGGATCATCTCAAAATACATAAGTTTCTGAATGTGTTTGAGACATGTCTACATAAATAAGTGTTACAGAAATATAGTATTAATTATTTATATGATCAATACAACTAAATAACCAAGAGTACAAAGAGCAAAGAGTCAATTTAATAAACATGAACTTACAATTTATTAAAAAAGAGTACAAGAAAAAAATATTATGGAAAATATATGATTAAAATTCTATAAATTAGTAGATAGTAGATACCTATATTTTTTATAGATCTTGACACCAATTTCATTTTTTGTGACTGGACAAAATAGCCAAATAATGTTCATGTTACTCTTTTTTAAATTGGCAGTATCCTTCTTACCCTATTTTCTAGAATCCATGGGTATGTCACATATATTGAATGTTGACAGACGCTTACAAGGCTAAATGTTACAAGCCCCCATGGTAGAGGGTTGGGTCATAAAGGGGTACATGGTAGGGGATAAGATGGGTGAGGAGATGGGCGGCAAGGGTTGGATGGTGGCGGTAGTGGTTGGATGGATGAGGGGTTGGACAACAACAGTTGGATGACAAAAGCAGGGAAGTAGGATGGTAGATTGTAGAACAGACAAAAGTTGGCGGTAGAGGTGTAGGATGACGGTCTTGGATGGTCATCTATGTCATGAAAAAGGAGACGTGCGTATTTTTGTTAATAGCTTGGATGGTCGATGTATATGTATTATACCTCGGTGAATATGAGTGTAGTTTTGATTTGAAATGTTGGCAACATATATGCATAAGTTAATTTTTAGTGTAAATAGTAGGTGAACTAACCCATAAAAATTACCTATCGGCCGAAATTTTAGGTGAACTGGGTGACATATGACTGCTGAAAATTTGCCATTTCTGATTTCCAAAACCCCTAATATTTGCAAGTTTACAAAAATTTGCCACTAAAATTTTCCCTGGTCACTCCTTCTCATGGTTGTATGGACTTATTCCTCTACTTTTGGTCATGTCATAGGGATCCCTATCATTATGTCTTAACTATTTTTTTTTCGAATATTTATGAACCGAAGAGTACATAATGGGCCATAACATTCATACATTATGGGCCATACCATACGCTTTGGTCCCGCATTTCTTTTTTCCGAGACCTTTGCATTGGACTTATTTTCCACTCTTTTCTTATTTGAATTTTATATGTAGAGTTGGACTTTTGTGTCACCAATTTCTAAATTTGAACAATAAACTCATATATATATATATATATATATATATATATATATATATATACATACACACACATATATATATACATACATACATACATACATACATAGAGGCTTAATGAGGCAACTATTACTACTACTACCATTATTTGAGCCAAAGAATAGGATAAAAACTACCTTTGGACTGCATTATCATAGTATACGAAGGGAATATCTTCTAAATTCCATATTACACATACGTTGGGGGAAAGGTAGTGTAGATTTTTGTTTGGTGCGATGTGCATAAGGGAAAACCTAGATTCAACGGGACATGATTACAATCACACACATTATAACTACATAGAGTTTGAAATGTATTATAGCACTTGGTGCAATCACAATATGGTGACTGTTAAGGTCAGTTCAACTCAAGCATATGTATTCTTTATTTTATGCTAATAGGTGCTTGAGTACTACATAGGGTATCTAGGATTTTTTTTGTAGGAACTGGTGTGAAGATCAGGGTTTCAAGAAAATTTAGAGTGACAAAAGTGTGAAGTAAGAGATATAAAAGTAGGCCACATATGAATCGGATATGAAGGGAAAAGAGGGATGAAATTGTATGGAAAATTCCATAGCGTACGTATACTTTAGTCCACCACATATGCTTTGGTCCAAACAACTCTACGGGGCATAGTTTCGGAGATAGAGATAGATCGGATCATTTATAGCCTATTGCAGTCATCAAATAAGCCTAGATCATCACACCGAGTCATATATCGACTAAGTCATCTTATCTCTCTCATATCAAGTGATTTATTTATTTATGTCCATCATTTTTCATATGGTATTCCTAATATTGTTACAATTAGCTTTGGAAACTAACTAATTACGATAATATACCCTTGGTTACTACCCCTATAAGAAATAACCATTTAGGTTAAATCATTTGGTGAACCCATTATTGGAAAAACCCTAGCTGCCATAGGATCCCTAAGTGTTTAAAATCCATATCCATTTGTCTTGTTGGATTGTTATTGTACACCTTTTATATGGCCTATCGTAAGCTTTTGTGCAACTGCAATAACTCATTCATCTTTAATATCCCCTCATGTAGATGATACTTATAGGTATTATAATCCATCCATGTCTTATACTCCCTCTTTTTATTGTTGTTATACATGTCCTGAAGTTACTATCCCCAAAAATATGTGCATCATTATAAGCAACAAAAACATAATAGTGTATCTCCCTACCATACTATTTTCCAAGATCCTACTTATAACATCCCCATTCATAATGTGCATAATCCTAGAGATTCTCATGTTGTTACTCATCTAGTTATTCATGATGTTTTTGCAAATGTGATAGATGACTTACCGCTTCTTGACTATGATTGCTCTATTTCTACTGGTAGTGACATTGAATCTCTTTTTGATAATGACATTAATCATGATGCATGTATAGAGGATTATTTACATTTCTCTAGTAATGAATTTGATGTTAATAATGTTATCCATGCTTCACTTTCCAATGCTTGAGTTTCTTCCTTAGATACTTGTATATAATATATTACGAAAAATGATGTTTGTGTTTCTTCTTATTCTCAAAAGAATTTTTCTAATACCAGTGAAAAAAATGTGGTTGAAAATGATACACGTGTTCCTCCCCTTCCTCCTCCAAATGATATTGTATCTACTCAAACACAAAATATTATTACAAATAATGTTAGTGTACCTTCTCTCTCTTTGAAACAAGATGTCTTAGATGTTTGTGAACATAATGTTGTTACAAATGATGTATGCATTTCTACTCTTTCTTCTCAAAAATCTATTTTGCATGATGATGAACCTAATGATGCTTATGTTGCTTCTTCTTCCCATGTTAAGAAATTTGTTGATAAGGGTGTCCAAGATTCCATTCATTCTAGTTCTTCTCCTAATATTCTCAGTGTCAATATCATTTCTCCACTAGCTGATCCAAAGATTCAATTCCAACCCAATAGTGTCCCCATAACTACACATAATGGCAAGGTGAAACCACTCAATGAACCCCTTAATTTTTATGATATTCCTCCCCAAGAAGTCATTTCTCTTATGCATGTTGTTGGTGACTTTCAATGTCATGTTCATAAGCTTACCCTTGAAAGTAAAGAATATTATGCTAGTCTTGATCGTGATTTCATCTATGGAAATCCTATTCCTATGAATATATTCAATTATTCCCTTCCTAAAGGTTTTACCATGCCCTATTTATAACTATTTGATGGAACTAGTAACCCTTACATGCACCTCAAAGCTTATTGTGTTGCAATGGCTTCACATCCCAATGATAGATTGCTCCTCAAAGCATTCCCTTGTATTCTCACTAGAATTGCATTAGATTGGCTGCATTATTTACCTTGTGGGTCTCTACGTATTTTTCTTGACATGGAAGAAGCATTTCTTAGATGATTTATCTTTAATAATGGACTTAAAGTTAACTATGAATGTTTTCCATCATTGCATCAAGAAAAAATTGAATATGTTAGTGATTATATCTTACACTTCAAATCTTACATGTATTATTTAATAAATGAGTTTATCGGTTTAGAAATACAATATATTTTTTTACCGTGGCTTGATATTTCTTGTTAAGTAAAAGTTATTATATGACACACGCGATTATTTTACAACCCTTTATCTTCGAGTTATTGATTCCGAACAAGAAATCCTCAACCCGCATTTTATCACACTCACACCTGACACATCTCCCACCCCTTCACATATACTCCATTTGTATATTCGAGGTTCATCCACTAACAATATTGTAGTACATTCTCATTCTTTATCTCCCCATACAAATGAGCTCAAGGTCCTTCATTGTGGTGATACATCTCGTCTTAACCCACTTCCATTTATACCTCCACTACGGTTCACTCCTCATCCTAAGTGATAACTCTTATACATTTATCATTATGTTAGGCCTCAAGACATATTTCACACCCTCCTTGATGAGTGTTTGATTTTGTTACCATCTAATGAGAACCACCCTCCTCACTAGTTGCAATGGAATCAAAATCAACCTTTGTGAAACTTCCATAGAATCAATGGACATCGAGACAATGATTGTTATGTGCTTAATGACAAGATCAATTTAATTGAAGATAAGGGTATCATTTCCTTTCTAACATGACATCTTAATCGATCATACTTTCCTTTGTCACAACATTGCTTGTCAAAATCTATAATCTTACATGATCATCACCCAACTACTAAGTTGGTTTTATGGATTCCTCTGCCAGATTCGAATCCAAATCAAGATACGAAGGCAAAACATATTGTTAAATCTCATCTCAAATGGGTCACGAAAGAAAAAATATTTGTATTACAAGATCCTAACATTAACAATATTTCTACTACTTCACATGTATCTTCTTTAGCATCACTCAAGCCACACGTAATTAGTCACTGCCTCATTTTTGGATAGGTTCTATATTGATTATGTGTTTGTGAATATTTTTATTTTAGTCACTTTTTAAAATTCATTCATGGCGTGATAAAATCACCCTCCCTTAATTCTATGCATAGGTTTCCAAACATTCTTGCTCCTTGATTATTGGTGGATTGTGCCCTATACAAGTCATTACAACATCTCACTCTATCTACTATAGGAGTGAATATGCGATCATTTCATATTCAATCATATTTCTTAAATACACAAACCAAATAATATCAAATAATCACATGTTTATCTATTATCTATTCTAAAAATCACACATCCAATGCTTCAACATAGATCATCATACACATCAAGCTACATCATAAAGAATCAATAATATATATCATCCATACACATGATAACACAATGAAAATCCAAATGATTACACACACACACACAAATGATTTCATATAATTTGGGCCACTTCCCTCAATCCTCCTCACTACTACTGGATCATATAATCGTGGGAGCTCTCGAACTAGAGGCTTCACCATTGGACCTCCATCTCTACAATCGTGATCAACACTCCTAGACTTGTGCCCGTAACATTGCATCCTCAACTTTCTGATCGGTATGATGCATTTGTAAATCCACATATTGAGTAAAAATTTCTTGCGCTATGCCTCCTCCTTGTGCAACATATTTAGTGTGCGTTATCTTAGACCTCACCTCATCTCTCTCTTGCCCTAGCACCACACAGGTGATCGCTAACATCGCCACTAGATAAAAAATAGGCATGCTCACTCGTGATATCATCTACCCATTTCAATAAACCACCGCTAAAAATTAAATCTTGTGGTATGTTATGAGTCAACATGTGCACCAAATCATCTACAATATTCATCTAATTGTTGGGGTTTGTACTATTAAGTAGGAAATTACTTTATTAAAAACCCTCCAAAGACTAAAGGTCATGGATTATAACTTATTACTGTATCATAAGGTGGCGGATCCCATACCACATCGGTGGTTATTTAAATTTGAATTATAAGAGTGTCCCATGCAACAAACCACATGCCTTGTATAAAACAAGGTGGTCTCATTTGAGATTGGTTACAACAAGTAACAATGATTATGTGAATTATATGAGTAGGTATATGCGACTATAAGCAAAAAAAATGAAAGTGAAATGTGTGAGCTAGATCTCTACATTGAGAAAATGTTGTTTACATTTTGTAATACCTTTGATAAGGTGTAACTATTGGGGATCTATGGAAATAGTGGGAGTTTTGGGTGAAATTCAATTCTCAATAAAGATAAGTGATATTTTCAATGGGTTTTTTACCGAAAGTTTTTCCCACTTAAATAATGTGTTATGTGTTCATTGTTATGTGTTATGGGCTATTTAATTTCATTGTTATTCAAGTAATTTATGGTTTAATTCATTAAAATTTGTTGTATAGTCATAAACTTTAATCTTTGGTATATTTATGGTGGATATCTAATCTATGTTTATTATTTATCCCCACTTTTCTAACCTGGCATCAGAGTTAGATGTTTGTGGTTGTGCAAGATAAAAAAAATTTATAGGGAAAATTTATCTATAGATCGGTTTGGAGAAATTTGCTTGAAAATATTTCAAAATCTGCAAAACGTCGTTCTTTACTTCACGTATTTTTCAAATACTTCAGGTGCAAAACTCCAATTCTCTATGAATTGTAATTGTATTTTTTGGTCATTTGCGGCATTCTGCCTCGTTGTGCGACATCTTTTCTTGCTTCGTAGCATTTTATTTATTTTACGTACTTTTCTTGTATCCACAAACTTTTCTCTGTTTCACAAACTTTTCTTTGTTCCCCGAACTTTTCTTTGTTCTACGGACTTTTCTTTGCTTCCACATTTGTAATCAAATTTACCAGGAATTTGTAGCCAAAAACATATGTCCAAAAACCCCTCCTTCCTAATATTTTGGAAAGTGTCCACACCCTATTCCAAATCTCTTTTTTTCCCATGTTTTGAAAACACCAAGAAAAATGTCCATGCCACCACCGCAGGTTAACTGGTAAGATGATAATTAGTTTGGTACTTCCTCAAGCTAGCAGGGCACAAGAAACTGCAACAATAGACAAAGAAAGAAAATTTCCCTTTCCCCTATACTTCGATGGAAGTTCATACTCTGTCCCAAAATTTCTATCTTGGCACAGATAATGAGGATGTTGGAAAATTCTGCATAATCTAGCTTTAGACCTTCCAATTTTCCACACTAACAATCATGGTAAGCATGTAAATAATAAATGCATGTAGGTAGAAAATTTTCAAGGAAAGAAACATATACTTTAACCAAAGCTAGATGTACCCTCACCAACAATACTCAATCAAATCATTATTATTATATTATAGAAAATTGTATTATGCCTAGGAAACCATTACAAGGTCAGGCACTAATAAATGTAGGAGTATTTCAAAAACAAGGAATAAGGGAATGAAAGGGAATCCAAAGAAAAACATTAAATCTCCCAAAACCTAATCAGCTCCCCATTAAGGCGTTTATTTTTATCACATAATAATTTTCATTTCAAATTTATAAGGATTATCATTATTAATATCCATAAAAATAATTCATTTTGAGAAAAAATTATTAATATTAAAATATTTTGAATTCAAGAATTTAAAAGTGATCTCAATTTAAACGAAGCAAAGGAAAATGACATCGTCACTCCATTTGGAAACATGAAGACACTCCATAGGGTATATATGGTTTATCTGCGGAAGGACCTTTACAAAGTTACCAAAAAAATTTATATTATTTCATTTACCAAATCAACCAAATCATATGCACAACACTTATAAAAAGAACTCAATCATACCACATGGCCAAATTGATCTCACACGAGTGAAATTGACAAGGTGGAAGTGAGATGGGCATTACATCTCCCTCCCCTTATAAGAGTGTGATCTTTGATGCGACATAACACTAAGGGTAGTAAGAGGGATAAGAAAACCCAGAAATTCAACAATGACAACTTTCTTTAGGGAAAAGGGCTCTGTCATTTAAAACATGACCACTAGAAAGTTAAACACCTTTTAAAATTTTCTCAATTTCTTAATATTCTAGGAAAATTAGCACTTCTCCTAATTTTATTACTCAATTAATCTTTTCCTTAATACCTTTTCTTAGTTTCACAGCTCAAAAGATTTCATTTTGTAACAATTCAAATCCATAGTGAATTCAAATCTTAATTGATAATCATTTTGAAATGTGTTCACATGTGTTTTCTCACAAGTGTATTAACAATTTATTATCTTTACTGATTACGCCATTCACTTGTTCAATGCTCATAATGTTTTTTTATTGAGAAAATGGGTTGAAGGGACCCGTTCCTTATTTAAAAGAAGAGGCTAAATCCTCTGGAAAACAAAAGGGCTACAAAATCCAAAAAACAGTTGCATACTGACTTTACCAAAGATAGAGCAATCCTTAAATTACTTCCCCCCCTGGGATGGAAAATAATCATCAATGCTGCCCATGCGTCCTTTTTTATTTTTACGCCTCTTTACTTCTTTCCATTTTCCAAGGTCGGATGAGATAACCAATGCAAGATCACTGGGGTTTGCCAATGCCATCAATTACCTGGCACAAAATCCTGATCTGATTCCAAAATTTCTGAAGTATGTCCCCTTTTTATGCCACCTCCAACCAAGTTTTCTTCCTAAAATCCCATCTCTGTATCATTTTTCTCTGTCACCATTTTACCATCGAAGGAAGGATTATACGGATTATTTTTAAATTTTGACACAGAAACCAAATCTGGGTTTACATAACCCCATCCGTTCGAAGATTTTGATCCATTTTCTTTTTTAGATTTATGATTCTTATTGAAGGGACAGGAGGCTTGCAAATGCCCCGCATTTCTACACAGTCTACATCGGAATGCGGTATTCTCATAATCTAAGACCTGGGTGTGCTGAAAATTACCAAACTTAAGGTTGATTCGATCAGGTAATCCTTTTCTTAAATCAAGGTCAACGCAAATTCAGGTGAACGAACACAAGCCCGAATGTGTTCTATCCATATCCTCTTTTATAAATTTACCCAAGACGTTTCAAATATCTTCCAGGCCATACCACAGATGTAAGGGAAGGTTAGGAATCCTGACCCAAACTGGTGTTTTGGTCACCGAATAAGTATTTGGATTAAAATCTGGGAACCATGGAGTGATGAATAGACCTACATGTCCCCAAAACTAGGGTCCATCTGTCAAACACCACTGGTAATCTTCATTTTCCCTAAAATGGACAACGAAAAAACCCTTGGAGCAGAGAGAGATTTCACATTTATTAGTCCAAATTTCGAAGACCCATTGGTACAGAGCTATGGAGGAAGGCCAAAATCCATTAAACATGTCCACCACCGCATCCAGTGTTAAATTTTTGAAATGTTCTTCAACTTCTAGATTTTCTATAGTGAGGGAAGGGATGTCCTCAGCTAGATTGACCAAGTATGCCTGGGTTTTAGCTGTATGTATGCCAGAGGAACTGTCACCCTTGTTTTCTAGTGCCTCCTTGAAAGAAGAAGCCTTCTGATGATGCCCTGAGCCATGGTTTCTTGAATCTCTAACCCCCCGATTCCACTCACCGTTCCTTCTGCGCCCCCAACTTCCAAAAATATTTTTCATTTTTGAAGCCCTAGGTAGGACGCAGAACAACTTCCAGCTTCTCCCATTCAGCTCCATCCCACACTCCCTCCCCAACCCGAGCACCCCCTAATACTCGGCCGGAACCCTGCACAACAACCTTCTGCCCCTGGAGATCCTCCTTGGACTTGACTCCTTCCCTGTTCACATTAACTGCACGCGTTTTCTCCATCGAACCGGCTTCAAACTCGTAGTCGCGCCTAATTTTTTTGCTCGCAACCGTTCGATGCTCATAATGTTATCACTTATTCATAATTTCATTTTTAAAAAATCCAACAGGTTACCTAAAAAACTTGACATCACAATGTCACACAAGGTCCAAAGCATGACACTAATAACCCACAAAACACATTTTCAACACATTTTCATGATTGTATCACAACAATACCTCTAATAGAACCATGAGAAGAACATGTAGTCCACACAACATAAAACTCAACACATATGCCCTAGGCATAGATCACATGCATGTGTGTGCCTAACATACAATAATACATCATGGTAAAACATATGTAGCAAGTTTCACATGACTCAAAACCACAACTATATCCACACAGTGTCAAGATAAGATCCAATAGCACATGTCAACAATGAGGAGCATCAAGCCTAAAACATCAAAATACATAACATGACTCACATGAGTAACTCATGAATCATATATACCATCTCCATATGCCTCCTAATTCTCTATAATCCTCTTAAAATAACTCCATATGCCTCCCAATAGAGAAACTAATTATAACACCAAAACCAGGTTGGGTCACTCGCCATAAAGCCTTGTTACTTGAATAAAATAATTATAGTGCCACAATCAGGTCAGGTTACTCAACATAGAGCCTCGTCCCCTGAATAAAAGAATCACAATACCATGAATACCGCACATGGACCATATCAGGTTAATGGAAAACATATCAACACAATATCAATACAATCATAACTATACAATGTTGTCTATAAAAAAACTAGTTACAGAAAGAGAAAAAAAGGTACAGGTCACTATTCACTGAGCTTAAGGTGTCCACACAACACAATATGCATGACGCCCTCTAAGAAAATTCCATACATACCAAACAAATAGAAGTGGATTTACAATTTATGCTAAAATCCACCTCATGGGTCGTACCCAGCTCGATTTAAATGGTCAATGGTCTAATTTTCTCACTCCACATGTACACTTTCACCGATTGCTACCCATAGGGGTCAGTTAGTGTAGGGTGTAACACATAACACATAACTACATACTAACACAATGATATATACGCACAACAACCATAATGTCATATGCATGGTATAGTTACTAGGTAAAGCAACACGAAAATTCCACAACTATCCACACATCACATTCCCACATAACGCATCAAGAGTGCAAGTATATTACATTAGGATCTTAAATCACCATATGCCCCCAATTCACGATCTGAATTTCTCACATAATGTATTAGTACATATATACAACGAGCATATTGATTTAACATCATGACATATATACAAATACAACACAACATGGTGCCATAACACCATAATACAACACAACACGGTGGCAATTAACACGATATGGCATATTTCACTATAAATCACTGTGTCATGCAACACGTTTGTACACATATGCAATATCACATGATAATTAAATACTACAACACTTTTGTGGTTCACAATAACATTTCCTTCACACAACAAATTGGTAACACATGTGAAATTCACATTGAATTCACAAAAGGGAGAGAAATTACTCTCATCGAGAAACACATCAACATCATAACAATTCCACACTAAGTGGTAAGTACAAAAGGTGCATTCATATAATCACAAGTACCACATTTGTCACATCATAACAAAATAACACATTACTCTTCCAACTCCTCCACCATCATGAATAAATACCACAACACCAAACTTTCCCAGAGGCAAAACTCGAGACAAAATAAACTAGGATTTTTTTTTTACTTTCATTTGCTTATTACACTTACTGTTCCAAGACACCACTTGGGATCACTTAGAATAACATGACATTACATTATATTCTTTCACCCACATGGACCCACACATACAACAAGATACCACAACATGCACATCAATGCAACACTTCATTAATGAATGAAGATAAAACTATGACCCAACCACAAAATGAACTCAAACATAGGCATGTTCCACAACATGGTGATTTTAATGGTTTACATATTTATTAAAATTAAGTTTGTACTGTTTTCCCTTTTAGATTCAAATAAAATTAAACACGTAAGGGCATAAATTCCCTTTTTCTCAAAACTTCATATACTTTATTTCAAATAACATTTATCTTAAAACGAGTATGCACTATTTGGTTCATTACTCAATTGCAAATAATTATCCATAGATCAATTGTTAGTTAAAATAATTTTAAACTCTTATGAGTCTCCTAATACTTGTTCTTATGTTAAAGGTTTGTTTCTTGGAAAGTATGCTTACTTTACATTTTATCTAACCTTCATTTCAAAAAAGGGGGAACATTCACATGAAGATAAGGGGGAATAATAGTTCAAAGTGACAAATTCCCATCTTCCATCTTTTTTATAACGTTTAACAACAAGAATACACTCTATTCGTTTAATGTATTATTACGAAAACTATGAAATTAACTATTTAGTTACATTCTTCATGATATGTCTATGAGTCGTAATCCACTTGTTCCCAATTAAGATTCCTAGTTTTCGAAACTATGTTACACATGTAACAATTCGTTATGCCTTGTATTAACATAATGAGTGTTGCATCACGTAAGGGGGAAGAGCACAATTTTCATTCAACTTTACGTTAAATGGGAGACTATTAAATTTAACATTATTTTTATGGTACATCTTGAAGATATAATTGATTAGGAGTATTTATAAAATATGCACAAGTCACCTAAAGTTCAAAAACTCATGATTTCAACATGCATGTTCTTATGGGGGGTAGTTCATCCTATCTTTAATCACATAGAAAGAGATAACAATGGTTTTAAGAGAATGTATTCCATATTTCATTTTACTCAAAACACCAACATCTTAGGGAGAAAAATTACAAAGTTTACTATAGGTTTCGAACTCTAATAACCTATCAAGAAGTCCTAGGTTTTTAATTTAATTCCATTCACACGCAAGGACTCTACGTCCTACTAAAAGTCAATTTTAGAGTGTTCAAACACCTTTATCTCACAAGACCCCAAACTTTCTTTCAAAACTGACACTTCATGAGTAAAATTTAAGTCTAAAGGCTATTAACAATTTCATCCACATTTGAACTCTTAATGACGCAATAGAGAACACAAACTTGACAATTGGATCTAAAAGTAAATCTCATACACAATTGAACCTTCTAGAGATCTTTCAACAAAAAAATCTCCTATTTGAGTCACCCTATACCCTCCAAAACATTCATGTACTATGATTAATTATTTTGCATTTAATTTGAGTTAGGATTCTCTTGAGGTATAAATGTGAGGGAACCACCACACTTTAAGGTTTACCAAAGTTTGTTTGATCGCATTACAAGGAGTAATGATTACATTCCCTATTTTCCCTTATGATCCCATACACGTACATTGTTTATCCCTTCCATTGAAGTTTAGTTTCTAAGACACCCATTTTAAAACGTTGTTAAGACATTACATCATTCATGTCACAAAGTGACACTGTACCTTTTAACCATTGCACTTAACACACTTCCAAATACATGAAAACCATCTACTTGGTTCTGGGGGAAGAATCATGATTACATTAACATTACCACTAAAATCTCTAAAACTACAAGAGGATGATGGTTACTAGAATGAGGTCACCTATTAGCAAAACACGTCCAATTGATTCTTAGATCACTATTTCACTTAAATCCCATTAAAGTGAAAGACAAAATATTAACACATTGCTTGAAGATTAATAATCCCAAGGGTCATTAGATTAGGGTCACTTAGATAAATTTGAAAGTAACATCTTAAAATTGGTCAATCCATAACCATTCATGTATAAGATGGTTTTGTTTCTTCTTTCGATAAGCATACCTGCTCAAACAATAACTAGAATTGGTGGTCTTATCTCCTACAAACTAGAAGGTGCCAACAAGTATAAAACAACTAGGTTCATCCTTTAAATTTCAATTTTCTATGTTATGAAGGTTATCATGCATAAGGAAAAATCCACACCTAGCGTTTATTCTAAGGTCATTCTTTTGATTTGGTTCTTTTCTTTTGAGTTTCCCAAGTATTTTATAAAGCACACAAGAATATATATTCATTACTTTCACATAGGAGCACATTATAAAAAGGTCATTTAATTTCTAGTTAATAGGTACATTGGCACCATTAACAACATATAAGCTCATATTCAAAATCACTCCTAGGATATAATGCCCATTTTTCTAACATACCAATTGCTACAATTTCTTACTCATCACAAAAAATCAATAAATAACATTCTTGTTTATAACAAGGCGTTGATTTTTTCATTTACAATTACACGTGTTTCAAAGATAACAAGTTATTACAAAAGCACAAGTAACACTACAATTTCTTCTTGTCCTGGGTACCTACAACCGCAACATGGTCAACACAATGTTGGCATGGTATCTTTCCTATGATCTAGCATAAATCACGACTTCCAATTCTCCAATGAAAACAACACGTAACACACATCTAAAGAGAGTCAAAAATACAAATACAACTTCTTTTCGTTTTCAAAACTAAAGAGAGATAGAGAGGAGAGAGAAAACACCATTTTTACCACAATCAATTCTATCAGAACAATCATTGAAATAAAGTTCCATATAGTCATATGTTCATGTTTACAAGTTTCTCGATAGATATTTTACTTAAATACAGTCTTATAACAGTTTTCCCCATTTTTTTGCAGGTTTATAAAAGCATCAAATTTAGTCAAGTGGCTCAAAAATTTGCGTTTAAAAACAATCTCTGAGACTCAATTACACTATATATCCAATTCCCACCTACTCCCCTATATATAGGGAAACCCTTAGAGTTGACAAAACCCAAAAATGGTGAAATGGGTTTAATCGACACCCATCTTTCTAAAGCTACCAATTGTAATTGCACCTAAATGACCTCGTCACTCAATGACCGGAGGCCTACGAAACACAAAGGTAAAAATAACTTGCAAAGTGATTTTCTCATAATTAAGGATTGGTAGGGATTTTCACGGATAAATACTAGAGGCATGCAGAGGGTGAGTTCCATTTCTCCACCCTAGGCCTAAATGACAAACCAAAACCAAACCAAACTTTTAACTTCCAACAGTTGTCCAAAGTTGTGAAGAGGTTAACTGTGCTCCTAAGCACGTGATGTAAAATGGTCAGACAAACATTAAAATTCATTCCAGGTTTCAGGGAAACACTCTACATGACAGGGAACATAGTCAAAGCTTGAATTTCCCATTTCAAGGTTTGGAAATATGTTTGTGTGACATTAAAAAATAGGTTTTATTAACATTTTCCAAGTCATTAAGTGGAAGATTTAAACTCAAATTTGCATTCAAATTGCCAACGGGGTGGCTTTAGTTATCCAAAACTATCAACTAAGTTTTCCAAACATCTCAAGAGGAAAATTTGGGAGTTGGGTTTATATTCAAAGTATCTTTTCTAGTTGTATAAACAAAAGGTACATTTCACTATTTGGCCCTACGTCTCATTAATTCAGTAAACGATTATACTTCTTTAGTTTGATTTTCAACACCATTAAAAATGGGAAAAACTTCAAATGTTAGAGCATGCAAAAAAGAGGTAAGAAAACCATGCTTAATAGTGAACGAGACGGGGTAAACACGACTCCAGACGGTCCACACGCTCTCTAATTGCATTTGCTTGAAAACTCCAAATCCTTTCCGACAGACCCTTTTTATGAATACCCATAGTCATCGCTATTTTCTGACCCACATCTAACAAAAGTATTTTTTCAAACATTCTCCAAATCATTCAAACATCACCTCTCTTGCCCACTTCTACATAGATGGTTGAGAGAAGAACATTTGTTGCACCATTTTAGGATCTAAAACAAAATGCGTTTTGGTTGAACATACTCACAAGCCAATATTTCATAAGATATCTACACGCCCCAAGAAAACACCCATTGTACTACCACATGTATAATTGGTGCCTTTAAAACAAAATTTTATGGTGTCCTCGAGATGGCCAGCATGGGCACAAAGGTCCACCATGCACACATGAATATCAATTGCAGGTGTAATGCTACAAGGGTTTCCCTAACATACATGTACAACCCTCATCCACTAATTTCCAGGGATGAACGCACATGACACGAGTAGTGGTTGAGGAATTTTTGAAATAACACGTCAATTGTATTTTTCTTGAAAGTTTCAGAAGACTTTTTAATAAACCATTTGGGTGTGGCTTGCAAACATTTTTGCTCATGAGAAAGCACCCCTTTGAGGTATTTTGTCAAGCAATTCATGTACTTCTTAATCTTCCACGTTTCCGCATGCATGTCTGCCATGATAAAGCAACGACAATATATGAAAAAAATCCTCTATCAATGTTCTTTGATTACAATGCATACCCTTTCAAAAGATCTCATTTTGGCACAGGTTGTCAAAAAGTTGGAAAAGGCTATGGTGTTTGGCCCTACACCTATCAATTTACATTTGCTTGAAAGTTTCCAAGGCCTTTTTAACAAATCCAAAGTGTGTGTGTGTCATACAACCGTGGTATTTTATTTGAGCCACAATTCTTCAAGGCATTTTATCAAATATTTCTTATACCAAATTTATTTTTATTATTTCGTTTACCGAATCAACCAAATCGTAAGGATGACGCTTATAATAATAACTCAGCCATACCATGGGGCCAACTCGATCTCACACTGAAGTCGACAAGGTGGAAACGGAAAGGGCATTACATATACCAGTCAAGAGCTTTGCCTTTGAGTGAAGTAACTAACAATCTTATAGCTATAGTGTCTTGAATGACATAATGAACCAATCATCGATTGGTAATGTCCTAGATATGGTCAATGGCAATGGAAATGTTTTTATCAGTGAAGTATGAAAGGACCTTACGAGAAAATTCATGGATAATTCCACATGGTTAAGGCAAAAGGACTACTTCCATTAAAGGTAAAAAAAGGATTATTTATTTGTGCAACCATGAAGACCATAATACGAAGATTTATTGGGAAAGTAGGGAAGGGTCTATTTCGAGGAGTAGATTGAGCTAAATGTTCCTTTGAAAAGATATGTTTCTTCTTCTCGAGGAGAGTTACAAAAATTCAAAATGCTTCTCCCTCCAACTCTGCTTCACACCACGATTCTTGTCATCTGTTATAGCCACTAGATATTTAAAAACAATGGATTCATCAAGTACTTACGAATGGTTCAGACAACTAGATAAGCTAAGAGATACACCAAAACTTCACTAAATATTTGAATATAAAGATTCTTGTAACGACAAGTATTTCCAATATTTTAAACAAGAATACAATTTGTCCCAATGGGCATGTTAGAACTATTGAAGGTTGAAAGTGTCTGCCCATGAAGATTATTTCACTAACAACACAACATGGGATTGCTTTTGTGGAGATTTTGACTTGAAGAAAACCTTAAGAGGGAGCTAGTTCTCATCTAATTCTACTCCTAATGTTATTTCTAACTATTTAATCTAACAATTGTGGGGGGAAGGGGGAAATGAAATAAATGGAAATAGTTTGGGGATACGCCTCCTCCTTTTTATGCTTACTCTTACTGAAGAATGATATAGTATCTCATTTCTCGTAGTTACTAAGAGGAGTAAGTAGTAATGAAATTTAAAGGTTATAACCCATAAGACATGTTGCCTCTATCCCTGTTCAAAATGTAAATTATAGTATTCATTCTTATTGGAGTGGAAATGAGATACAAGAATTTTTTTCTTGAAATATGGGAAAATAGAGGATTAGCTCCTAAAGAGGCACTTTACGAAGCTTCTCGTGATTTAATTGAATTTTTCCTTCCTTTTACTCATGCAGAGGAAGAAAACATCACTGAAACAAAAATTCTAAGTGATAATACGACTCCTTCCTTACTTTTATTGCATATATCGACCAATACAAAGAGAATCATTTTCGACCAAATGTATATTGACCAATTAAACTTCTCGACTTGGATACGAGATATATAACTGCCTCAAAAAGGCTAAGAGTGAAATAGGCATCTTCCTTATTCTATGTATTTGAGGAAAACATGATATATTAGATAAATTCAAGTATAGTCCACACACATATCATAACAATATGTAAGAATGATCTACTAGAGGTCTAGAGAGACTAGAGAAAAGAGTAGTGAAAATATAAGCCATAACAACTTCATCGTTGCTCAAGTACACAATATACACAATTGTATAAAACTACAACACAATGCCTTAGATGAATTATATTCGTCAATATAAAGTTCAGGTTGGTTGGAGTCCACCACCTCCTCAAGGTAAGGTGGTTATTGGTTCATCACAATGGATGCCTCTAGCTTAGGGAGGGGTTAATGTGGTCATCTCTCCTCCTCCACTATGGGGCATCATGTTGTCTTTTACTACTCAAGATAATGCACAAAATATTAATGGATGGACCATTATGGATTCATCGGGGAGGGGCCTTTTGGTTAGGGGGTCTTCCCTTCCAAGGATGATCCTTGACCACCCTAGTGTTGTTTCTTCTTATGCTTTATATTCTCTTGTTTTGTAATATGTAATTTGGTTTTCTTTGGTTTTCCACCTTTGGCATTGATTTGTTTTTATGTTTTCATCCAACTTGGCTTTTTTAGTTTTTCGCTTGTGGCATTATTTTGTTGTCGTGTGTCTTTTCTAGCATTCTTTTGGGTCATGGTCTCTTTGGACACCTTTTTATTATGACTAGAGTGTATTTATTGTTAATATATTGATGTGTTCTAATAAATCCATAAAAGATAAGAAATCAAGTGAATTATGGGGAGAAGGAGAAGAACCCTTAGAACAAAACAAGCTCTTCTCTTGTAGAACTGGAGGAAAGAGACTTGAGAAACTACTCGAAGATGTCATGAATGAAGAGTGACAGATGGTCCCTTGTTGTGGAGAATCTGGAATTTGAAGTGACTTCAAAATCTAATTTTGAGAGGTGATTAGGGATGATGGAAAAGAACAATGGGTTTGGAGGGGACAAACAGCGATTTTAATTAGAGATCAATCAAAAGTGCCATATATCATGAAGATCTACACTTTCATCCCAGTTGCATCACTTTAGGTAGGGTATTAAACTCTCCAACCACTCCAAGTGGGAGGGGGAGCTCCATGATCATCACAACATTCCTATGACATAAGGGTTTCTTGACACATAAATGCAATTTGAAAATAATAGGCGGCAATGATCCATGACATAGAAGAGTTGAATGAACAAGTCTAGACACATGTCAACATAAATAAGGTATCACAAACTAAAGGATATCTATGTGGGTCATCAAATAGGTAGAATGGTGCCATATCAAGGATGCAACCAAAATAGTCGAGTGCAAGTTAGTAACAATGTTTCTTACCACGTGAAGAAGTATCACCAAAAAATATAGTGGTTCATGGCTTTGAATAGTATTATGTGGCTTCAATAAAATAATGCGGCTTTGAGCAAGCTTCTACGAATTAGAGCAACACTTCATGACATCTCTATAGGTTGACAACACAACACATAAAGAAGAAATGGGGACCAATAAGGAGCAATCATAAAAAAAATTGGAGTGTAAGAAGGGGAAGAAACATGCGGGGATGACATTGTTAGTAATTTTGTGATCAAGATCAAGGGGGTATGACATGGTGCATCTTAGACTTAGTGTGGGGGGATGAGACAAGCCCTTTCAATGATGCACAAATTGTAATAAACTGTGCAAATATGCCATGTGGTGGAGTAGTATGCTTTGTAGTTTAGAACAATGCTTTATAGGCTATAGTATGAAGGAGTTGTGAATAAGGAAAAGAGACGAGTACTTGGGGATCTTGTTTTTTCAAGAGTACAACAAAAATGGTTGAGGGACACATTTTGATTATCAAATCCTATGTGGAGTGAAATTTCTTTTGTACATGAGTTAAAATGGTATATCTATGTGAACTATGATATTTGATAATATGTTGTGTTTCAATGACACATCTCACTTCTTTTGAGATGTGAAGTTGATAAGTTTTCCTCAAATCTTAAAAGGGGAGCATGTATATACTACTAATTTTTGAGGCCATGCTTTCTTTAAGGGCATGTCAAGCCCTCAAGGAGCTTCTATTGCATACAAGAGAAAAAGGGGCATATTAAGTACTGTGGAATTTAAGGGCCATTGTTGGATGACTAAGGTTCTAACTTCACTTCCCATCTTATCCAATGACTCAATGCCTTAATGACTTATATTATTTTTGGATGCAAGGGCTCATTTCCAGATGACACTTAAGGTATGTTCTATGACCTTCGATGGCATGACGAACCCATAAGACTTTGATAAATACTAGGGATAAAAAAGTTATCTTGCTAATAATTGATTTCACATTTAATATTTAGTATCTCCACTCACACGTCTATGTAAGAAAGATAAGTGTGGTTTTATAAGTTCCAAAACTCAACAACTCAATATCTGTAGTCAACTTCACACCAATAACTATATCTTTTTTGCATGATCTACTTTAAAGTGTTTACTTACACCACTTTTTTGAGGCTAAACGAACACCTCGAACTAAGGCAAAATATAGACACCTAAAAATGGCACCTTGACTTTTATTTAGTGTTATTTTATATATGTTTAGCATATTTGTCTATGTATGGATTATTGATCCAAAATAAATATTATTTAACTATAATTTCAAATTTTGTGGCATGAAAACCCCTTTTTCTTCATTGTGTTTACCTCTATATCAATTATTTTAGTTTTCTATCCCATTTCTAGAATCATCTGTATGATTCCAACAACTATCATGATCATATGGCCTTGGGCACATTTCTCATGCCTCCCTTTTGAATGGATCAGAATGGATGGGAACATCCAAACCTTTCAATGTTTCCCCTTTAGAAGCCAACATATATGCAAATTTTGTTGAAATTAAAATTCAAGTCATCTATAAATAAACAAGTGATTAGGTTCACTTTATCATTAACGACACTCAAGCACTCATCTAATCCTTGACAAGCATAGTTTTTGAAGCACTCTCGACACATTTTACTAGAGATATTTATGTTATGCAATATATATTTGATAACATCTTTGTAATATTTGTTACCTTTTAAGGGTCTAATTTTTTAGGCTAGTTAGCACATGATAGCGACTAACCTTAACATGTAGACCCTCAAACTAAACCCTTGTCCATTTCAAATTTGTGGGTTCTAAGAGGACGAGTCAAAAGCATATGAAATCAAGGCAAGAGGCGAAATAACATAAGCAACAAAATAGGGTCATAGGTTCATTTTACAACTATAGTCCTTATCTAGGACTATCTCGATGGTCATGATAGATGATTAGGTGTGTTCATAGTGTAAAAAATCTTGAGTCTGGCCATAAACTATATTACGTCGACCAAAAGAAAGAATTTGGGCTATTTTATGATTTTGAAGTGCGAGGGTATTAAATTCATGTGGGAAATCAACATAACATTTGTGAAGCTAGGAGACAAACACGAATTTCAAGGAGTCTAAAAATATTTTACAATTGAATCACAATCCTACACCATCTGAAAAGACAACCACGATGGAAAAGAAGCCAATAGGGGGGCAATAGTTGAACATGGTCCAATAATGGATATAAGTTTTAAGTACACAAAACCCTATAGTTATCATAGTATCACCTAATAGTTGTCATAGTACTTTAAACTAGTTTTTTAATTTTAACAATAATGGTGTAGAGTAGCTAGTCACATCATGACATGTAAGACTTATAATTATTAAATACCCAAGGTATAAGTATTAGTCTCCACCATAATTTAGTGCACTCAAATTTTTTATTTTTAATCAATTCATAATGACTTTCCTTCTAGTTAAACACTAAAAGCAAAAATGTAAACTAAAAAAAAATTAAGCTACATATCGATGCAAAATTGTGATCCACAAATGAAGAGGGCAGTTAGGCTATATAGGATAGACAGGAGTTGGGCCCATGTCCCATATCCCGTAAAGGAAGAGGCCCTCGCAATATATAGTTTAATTGGCACAATTTAGATTTAGATTGAGTATAAACAAGAGGCCTCCCCTTTTAAGCAAAATTTCTCAACCAACTATAGACATAGAGCCCCTCCTTTGAAGGAGGTCTAAAGAACGGGGAGGTCTAAACATAGCATACCCTTGAACTTAAGGTGCATCAATAGTGGCCCCTCTCCCCTTATTGCATTGGACCGTCAAATTAAAAAAGCTAACAAAAATTCATCGTTCAAATTTCCCATCTAAGTTGTTGCTTTCGATTGTGTTAAAAATGTGGCGGATAAAATTCATTACTAAAACTAGCAATCGTGCGTGAAATGCACAATGGAAACGCCGAAGGGGATCTTTTGAAAGAGTCAAATTGGAGGGAGAGAAACAATAGCAGAGGAAGAGGGGTGAAGAAGTGCGAGGATGGCAAAAATGGAAAGGGGAAACAATGTGAAACTCAACATTCCAACTACGACATGACAAATATGTTGAAGCGTAACTGCTAAGTAAATTTTATCTTGTAATCTGGCTTTGGTATCTTTTTATTTCATGCCATCAAGGTTTTCAAATAGTGAAAGATCAAGCTTGTTATTTTTTTGTTTCGTAGCACTAAGGGTTCTTATGCCGTAATTTTTGCCCTCATTTTTTAATCGTTTTTGTTCAACTCTGGGGTTATTCTGTTGCGAGAAGAATTTAGTAATTGAACATTAGGTGATCATACCCAAATTATTTGGGCCTACAATTTTTGAAGCCTCATAACTCGAACTTTTGTTCCTCGGAACACACATTCAACATAAATATGAATGAATGTGAAACTATATAAATTGGTTTTATAAAAATGTTAAAATGATGTCAAAGCACCTTATCTTAGATTTGTAACATACTTGTAATCATTTAAAATATATAAGTTTTATTATGGATTGCAATATTGGGAAAAATAAATAAAAAATACATACAGAACTATATAGTTGGGTGTGATAGTGCATCAATAGTTATCCTTGAATCTTCAACGATTCGATGATCTTGCAATTGTGAAGATATAGCACAAATAGATTACATTCCTTACACACAACATGAATTCCTTCAAACTGAAGATAGTAATAGCTTTAATAATTGGAATCAGTAAAAGGAGTAAAACTAAATTTGGACACAGAGCCATGCAAAACATCATTTCCAAGCAGTAAAGGGTTCTTCTTTCCTGAGGAATCGACCTCTATAGATCACAAACAATAAGAAACTTTGTTATTAATGGAGTCATCCAACTGAGAAACCATTGAAAGGTAGCCTCTTCCAAGCTAAACAATACTTTCTAGGCCATCAAAACCGCCATCTTGCTCGTGACTGCATCTAAATTTTATTCCTTCAGCACCAATAGGGGCACCCATGACCTCGATGAAGGTGCCTAGCTTATGAGACTGAATGTTCCTTAAGCCAGAACTCTAACTGTGGAAGAACCGGGTCCATATTTATACCTAAACTCACAGACTCCACCACCTTCATTTCCTTGCAGAGAGATGTCTTTGTAAGTAGAAGAGATGTTGGGATTGTAGATGGTGTCCTCTTGTTGCTCATACCTGATTGATTTGGAGGAGCTATTGTTTGCATCATTAAAGGGGGTTGCCAACAGACACTGAAAACATTGTCAACGTTCCCATCGAAATGTAAGGCATTTTGTAGACAATACTTGCTGACCTTCCACCGCCCTTTCAGAAGTTTTTCGGTTGGGTTTCTTAATGGAAGAGGTGTTGGGATCGTGCATGGCGTCCTCTTGTTGCTTATATCTGATTGATCTAGTGAAGATGTTGTTGCAATTGTTGGAGGGGTTGTCAGTAGGCACAGAAAGCATCGTCGACGTCCCCATTGAAATGAAAGGCATTTTGAAGACGACTCTCGACGACCATAAGTCGCCCTTTGACAACATGTTAAAAAGCCTTTTATCGGATTATTCGTCACTATCAAGTTCGGTATTCCGACAAATATGTGATGATTTTATGACGGTACAACATGTCAGAACCAAGCCCTTCTCCTCCCCTTATTTAATTTTAAGTAAGGAAACTTTTTAGACGAACTTTATGAAATCAAAAATTATACAAATAATAATATATAAAGAATTGACTATAACATTTTATATATTAAGTTTTTATATAAATCTATTTTATAATTAATAATAACTTTTTGATGCAAATAGCAATCTACCATATTTTAATATTCAAAGGATCTCATAAAGAGGAGCAAATATAAATCTTAATAAACAATATATACATTACAATTTAAAATATTTATTTCAATTAATTACATCCGAATACACGTCGCTTTCAATGTTGATTGGCTTGGAATGAGCCTATCAGAGATCAAGTCTTGTTGAGTGCAAACCCTAGAGATGTCGGACATGGAGAGTCGAAACGGTTGAGCTTAGGATCGTGCCCCCTGGGTGCCTTTGACGGCGTGGCCCCTCACTCTTAGTTGCTTAAGTTGAAGGTGATCACTAGTTTAATTGTATGCTGACTCTAATTATAAATCCACTATATACTTCTTGGAAAGTATGAATAGAGATGCCAACAATCTACAAAATAGTAGTTGAGTGCACTTCTCAATATTTTTTTTAAAAAAAAAAAAGTCCTCCGAGATGAATAGCCTTTGAAGTGTGAATGGTTGAAAATAATTTGTGAATAAAATGCGACAAATTAACGGTACAGCGTATCAGAACTAAGTCCTCCCCCTTCCCTTATATAATTTAATGAACGCCTTAGGCGTAAAAAACAGCTATAAATTCATACGTCTATTCGAATATTGTGCTCATGTTTTTGCCGTTGTTTTACTATTTATAAATTTGCTGCAATATAACAGCCATTTTTAAGATTGTGTTGGGTTCTGTACAGGTATTCGGGATATGCCCATTACCTACCGTGATTGATTCCGCAGGCAGGTTTGAAGATACCTTGATGTCATTTTCTGTGAATTTTCCTTCTGCTTCATTATCTTTCTAACATGAGTGGTAGGGGCTGTACTTTTAGCTGAACCATTCACATCTTGCAAGAAGACTTTGTTTTTTCCCATAAAACCTGGAAAATGCCACATTAGTAACCACAAATTTGATGATGTTGAAGTCAAAACCCCATAGAGAACTTACAAATGAATCCTTATTTCTTTTTTGATTGAAAGATAAATTCCCAGATCCTTCCGAGTCTTTTACCATTCGACTTATGAAGCTTTAATTTTAAAGTTTGACTTCGTCATTGTGTCCAGAGCAGCCAGAAACAAGCGGGGCACTCTGCATCTTTTCTCTGGCTCTTAACACCTCCCATACCATGTTTGCTAACTTCTCTCAACCTGCAATATAATTGCAGGTAGCTTTTGAACACGGATATAGACACAAAGCTTCAGAAATAGGACTATTACAAATAATATCTTACATACATTAAGCTAAAAAAAGCGGCAAGCCTATTATCTAGGGTTTTTCGTATATCATAAAAATTTACAACTCCATTACATTCTCCATAAATTTCCTACTAGCTGGTGGTAGCTGACATAAATCTAGTTGCACCAATGAGTCAGTTCAAAAACCTCTTTTTTAAAAAGCAGGGAATCAGGTGGGTATACTAAAATCTGTCATATGGCCAAGTATTACCATTTTTCAATTGACTTCTTTAAGCAAAAAGAAATAATTTCTATAAGACAGTCAAATGGATGTTAACTACAAGGTTGCAATTACCTTGTAGTGGTTAAATGTACGTTAAATGTAAGAACCCATTAATTATTTATACATTACATCCACTACCCCCTGGAATGCCACTGTAGGATGCCTGTTAGCATAATTATTTCAAACTGCTGGTAGCAGTTGAGTATTGATTGCATCACATTTAGATACATGCCTTCACAAACAGTAAAGGCTAAATATTGTGTCTTTATTTAAATAAGGGGAAATAGCGAAACAGGGCTACAAGAATAGATTAAATAGGCATTCGAGATTAAATTTTAAAAAGAAATGAAATTTTACAAGTTAGAATGAAGTTACCTGCCAAATCCTTATTCCTTTACTTCTGTACCCTGGTTTGAAATGGCCTGCCTATACTCACCTCATCACCCTCGTCATCACAAGTCACAGTATCCTTATTCGTTTACTCTTGTACCCTGGTTTGAAATGGCCTCCCTATCCTCGCCTCATCACCCTCGTCATCACAAGTCACAGTATCCTTATTCATTTACTCTTGTACCCTGATTAAAAATGGCATCCCTCCATCCACATTCCCGTCCTCGCATGAGTTACAGCATTGAAGGTTCTTGACTAGCACATTCCAGCTCTAGGACAAGGATCCCATCCACATAACCTGGTCTTTCTGGAGATTATATTTGTATAAATATAGGTGTATCCTTATTCCTACCCACATCTTCTGGAAACAATATTTATATTTATATAAATATAGCTGTCTCCTTATTCATTCACTCCTGTTCCCTGATTTGAAATAGTTTCCCCATTCCTGTCCATATCCCCATATCCCCAAGGTGAGGTGACTATGCTAGCACATCATATGATTAGTTAGATGGTGTGTTAAGAAAAATGGATCTTCATTCGGTACAATTAGAACATTTAACATCAAGGATGAATCTTGAAAGCTTGAATTTTACTTATCAAATGACAGGAGACATCTAGAATTTTATTTAACTGTGCGAACATTAAGCTTAAACCACTTCATATACAGGGAAGGAACAACCCACAGATCTGCCTATTAATGTAGCAGCTTATATTGACGGCATTTGTGTTACGCAACCTATTAGGCAATGGGTTACGGAACCATAAGACTATTCTCCGTATAGTTACCAAATACGGTGGTTTTATAGGAATTTACCGTATTTTTTTATCTATAGAATAAAAACATGAAAATGTGATTGTTTTGGTGGAAGTGTTTGACTTTTTTTATGGTAGCTATGAATTTTTATATTGTGCTGGCTTTCATAAAACCGAGTATTTTTATAGATGTAATTTATATATGTAGTATTTTTTAAAGAACTGATTTTATTTTTCGAAGTTTTGGGTCCACAGTATAAAACACTCCCTACCAAAGTTGCTACCTTTTTCTAGCAAAGCCTCATATGATCTTAAGAGCAGAAATGTTGAGAAAATCATTACATTGATCATGATCTTTATCAACAAGAATATGAGACAAGATCTTTGAACTACAAAGAAATAAACCTAAAACTTAATCTGTAATGCTACAAAGAATTGACAAACAGATAATGCAGAGACAGGAGTGTGAAAGAATATGAAGGCGGGGGAGTGTGAAAGAATGAAAGAATACGAAGGCGGGGAAATAATAAACGTATTTGAGGCATAAGGTCCATTATTGGTCTTCTTCTTCAATTCCTCCTCTTGCAGGGCAGCATATTTGTCTACAAAACAAGTGCGAAGGCAACTTGCATGTAACAAAGCTCCTAACCACAGTATATAACTGCAGATGTTCGCAGCAGAGAGACTATAAAAAGCAGGACATATGAAGCTGCAGCTTGAAGTGATGTTCCCCCAAAAGAACGATATAATACCTGTCTACAAAGATATTTTAACTTTGACTAACTAATACAAACCAAAAGCTAGATTTTATGTCATCATAGAGGAGATGAAGCACTGGCTGCATCCCTCCTTTGCGGTGCCCAAGCTGAAGCAGTGAAAAGATCCAACCAACAAAGTGTAAGTCCTCCATCTTGTTGAGAAAAATATTACATTGATCATGATCTTTATCAACAAGAATATAAGATAGGATCTTTGAACTACAAAGAAATAAACCTAAAACTTAGTCTGTAAAGCTACAAAGAATGTACGAACAGAGATTATAGACAGGAGTGTGAATAATTGCAGATGTTCCCAGCAGAGACAGACTATAAAAAGCAGGAGATATAAAGCTGCAACTTGAAGTGTTCCCCGCAAAGAATAAATAATACCTGTCTACAAAGAATTTTTAACTTAAAGTAACTAATACAAAACGAAAGCTTGATTTCATGTTGTCATAGAGGAGGTGAGGCACTGGCTGCATCCCTCCTTTGCAGTGCCCAAGCTGAAGCAGTGAAAAGAGGCTGATCCAACCAACAAAGAGTAAGTCCTCCATTTTGTTGAGAAAAATATTACATCGATCATGACCTTTATCAACAAGAATTTAAGACAGGATCTTTGAACTACAAAGAAATAAACCTAAAACTTAATCTGTAATGCTACAAAGAATGAACAAATGGAGAATGCAGAGTCAGGAGTGTGAATAACTGCAGATGTTCCCAGCACAGATAGACCATAAAAAGCAGGACATATAAAGCTGCAGCTTCAAGTGATGTTCCCCCAAAAGAATGAAATAATACCTGTCTACAAAGAATTTTTAACTTCCAGTAACTAATACAAAACAAAAGCTAGATTTCATGTCATTGTAGAGGAGACGAGGCACTGGCTGCATCACTCTTTGCAGAGCCCACGCAGGAGCAGTGAAAAGAGGCTGATCCAACCAACAAAGTGTGAGTCCATCTTGTTGAGAAAAATATTACATTGATCGTGATCTTTATCAACAAGAATATAAGACAGGATCTTTGAACTACAAAGAAATAAACCTAAAACTTAATCTGTAATGCTACAAAGAATGAAGAAACAGAGAATGCGGAGACAGGAGTGTGAATAACTGCAGATGTTCCCAGCAGAGATCGACTATAAAAAGCACATATAAAACTGCAGCTTGAAATAATGTCCCCCCAAAAGAATGAAATAATACCTGTCTACAAAGAATTTTTAACTTCAAGTGACTAATACAAAACAAAAGCTAGATTTAATCTCATTGTAGAGCTGCATCTCTCCTTTGCAATGCCCAAGCTGAAGCAGTGAAAAGAGGCTGATCCAGCCAACAAAGTGTAAGTCCTCCATCTTGTTGCTTTAGTCTGTAATTTTTGCAGGAGAACATCTCCAACAACATTCTGGCCTGCAAATTCTCCCCCTCCGTGAGAGGAACAGCTATGAATCCTCCTTCTTCCATTATTTGCTTCCAAGTCTCAAATTTCTCATGCCTTTCTGTCCTCTCAAGCCCTTCGCAGGATATGATGTTCCGTATCTCTCTTGCAAAGAACTGTTCAACCTTGAGCCTTCCAGGACTGTCTAATGGAAGGTTAGCATCAATAGAATCAAAAATAGCTGAGTAATATTGCAATGCCTGTAATAAACGCCTTTCAAATGTTGCCTCATTGTGACTTGCCTCCTGCTCAACCAATGTGACAACATCCACCTTTGTACTTCGAATAAGTCTTAATAGGTCTCTTAAGGGAGTCCCATTATCATATAATGTCTTATGCAGCTGCAATATACAATTTACTGCAAGAGTTTCCTTCTCTTTCACATGCAACATCCAAAGCCTCACATCTTCCAGTTTATCAACAACTGCATGAAACTCAAAAGGAAGGTTTAAAGCCTCTGCAAATCCTGCAAGCCTGACTCCCGTATCCTGAAGGTCCTCCTTGGACCCCCCAATTCCTGTAATTCTCACATGGCTTGGAGGCCTCGGTCTTGATGCCAAACTCTGAAAAAGGGAAGGCCATTGAAGCCCCTGTTTTACATCAAAATCTATAATATGAACTCTATCTTTGTCCTCAAAAGCTTTCAGAATTATCTCATTTGCAGTAAAATGGAAAAATTTAGGAATTGGGCTGATATGATTAAGAAGCTGGAAGCCTGTCATCAGATCCTCACCACCTAGATCAACTTTCAAATCAATGGGTTGGAAGATGTGAGGCCAAAGTTTGTTCACTCGGATAATTAGCCCTTCTGTGAAATAAGCTGCAATTCTGTGCATAGGACTGCCCTGAGGAGAAGAAAAATCACCTAATCTGGATAGAAGATTATTTACTAAATGCAAGTTTTTAGAAGCAACTGCTTCTGTGCAAGCGATCAGTAAATTGACAAGCAACAACCCTTGTTCCATCTGTGTTTGTTCTCTGCTAACTGCACTACCACCTGAACAAGGTTGCATAATATTTTGAAATTCATTGTGAGAACCACCTTCACAATCGCTATCATTTCCAGAAGTGTTTCCATCATCATTTATGTGAAACTTTGGAGGCTCTGAGCATGAACTGGAATTGGTCTTCCCCGGCTCAGCATTAGTAGAAACATCTGCTTGACCCTTGATGGCAGAGTCTGATGTTATAGATTTATCCCGAGCGGTGCTAGAAAATGGAAATGAGGAGCGAATGGTAGTCCTAGGAAGCAATGCTTCAGGTTGCTGCAAGTTGGTAAATCCACCGCCAGAGTTTTCAATGTCTTGCAAATCTGCTATGGTTAACAGGGAAAACCTTAAGGATGAAAATTTCAACAGATGGCAGAATATCTGGCAAACGTTCCAACCATTCTCAAATTACAAAGGAAATAATTAACAATCTCAAAGAATTGCATAAATTTGGAGATTATTTATAAAAAAGAAAAACAATTAAATTTTTTTTTATCAGGAATAAAAAAAGTTGAGGCCATGAAACATTTTTCGGTGCAAAACAAATTGTACTAGCTCTCATGATCATCATTCCAGTCTTTTCATTCAAAAGGAGATACAGTAATAACAATATATAGATGATCACAAAAAAGTAGAACCTTAGATATATATAGCTTGCAAAACAATCCAGGAGTCTTAAAAAAGCCAAGAAAGAAAAAATGGCAGAAAGCAATCTTCCTTCTACAAAATAAATACTACTAAATACTACATGATAAATTATTTCTTTCCTTTACTCTTGAAATGGTGGAAATCTTTTTAGTAGTGAAAAATTCCACAAGAGAATCCTATTGGTAATATCTCTATTCACTTAAATGTTCTTTACAATCTATGTTGCCTATCAATTCCAATGGTTCACTTCTCTAATTTTGAGACCATATCTGTTTTGTTGAACATTTTAAAGTTATATTAACTCTCTAATGTTATTTTGTGAGTCAATTGGTGCTTAGATCAATGAAGGCCCTAGGACACAAGAAATTATTTCAATGAAGATAAGAATTCAAAAATTTATGCGCTCAAATACAATCTGCCATCAGAGAAATGCTCTCTTGAAAACAGAGACAATCTTCCATGGGAGAGATGCTTTCTTGAAAACAGCTGCTAGTCTCCTTATAATAAGCTCCTCCTTAGTGTACCAAGGGCATAATAAATCAAAAGATCAAAACTAGTTTTTGACACATTAAAGCTTGATTAAAACAATTTAGACCAGAGGTCATATGACAAACCTGGATACAGTGGACGGGGGGTGCTTTATATCTAGAAGAGATTGTCCACCTGACTCTTTCATTCATAGATGTTCCTAGAACATAACGAACGTCATTTTCATTCCGTGTTACACAGAGGGCTAGACACCATAAATATGTCTATTGGACACAACCATTATAAGGTAAAAGAACATGCAATCCCTGGATCGTCAAACAATTTAGACCAGAGGTCATATGACAAACCTGGATACAGTGGACGGGGGGTGCTTTATATCTAGAAGAGATTGTCCACCTGACTCTTTCATTCATAGATGTTCCTAGAACATAACGAACGTCATTTTCATTCCGTGTTACACAGAGGGCTAGACACCATAAATATGTCTATTGGACACAACCATTATAAGGTAAAAGAACATGCAATCCCTGGATCGTCCTATGTCCGCTCATTATTGTTGAATGGTATTAATGAAACATACATGAAAGAAGAGATCATCTAATAGAAAGAGTCCAATGGGTTGGTACTTTTGCCCAGGCCCCAACGGATGATTGGCATCAGGGAACAAGAATAGGAACATGAGAGCTTAACTAAGTCTGTATTTAATCCTGGCAGTAGTTTGCACATTCAACAATAGTTTCCAGATTCCACCAACCCCCCAAGTTCCAATTGTGGGTTACACATATAGGCATAATACAAATTCATGACTATAGTTTTATTATATAATTCACAGCAGTTTAACATCATATACATTTTACTTACAAATTGTTATCCCTAAAATATAAACTATATTATTGAGGTCAATATAAATACAGATAACATACAATTAGGTTAACAGATGAAGCGAAAGAAGTCGCTAACCCCATTATGTTAATTAAAATTGTTTGAAGAAGGGATGAATATGTGATGAATTATAACACTACAAAAAAGAAAAAACTATATTGATTACAATTGTTCTAAGATATTACAACTACAACCTTATTTTTGACTTCTCCAAGCAAAAATAAAATGTTTTGAACTTTTGAAGTGACAAATGAATGTCAAATTTGGTTCATTGGCTTTGGGGAACAAGAGAATTTAACTAAGTCCGTATTTAATCCTAGCAATAGTTTGGACATTCAATAACTAGTATAGATTGAGGGGGTCGAGCACCACATTATCCATCTATTCTATACGTGAAATGACTGATGGCTGATGACTAGATAGTTCAGATAGGGGCACACACCAAACATGCAACCGAAGAGAGACTGATAGGCCTTTCCTTTCCCTTCATCAATACGTATGGTCCAAAATAATGGCTCACAGTCTATGTTGAACAAATAAACATTTCTTTATGGAAAATAGTTTTAAAATACCTACATATATGAATGCTTCTTATGCCAAATCAATAATAAGGTAAATGTAATGCATACAATTACATGGTAAAGCAGAGATTACTAGCCCAGTAAACCACACGTTGCTTTCTCTCAAAAAACTACCAACTCTTAGATGCCTCAATATAAAGCATTCTCGTGAAAACTTGAAGGGTCTATGGGATTTCTGTAGACAGACTAACAATATCTTTAACTCCAAGGAAAAACCGAATTCAATTTAAAATTTAAGGTCTAAAATGTGAATATGAAAAACAACCCACCATCAAAAGAACCAAAACACTTCAGCCATCTTGTAAGCCAGAACACACTCGTGTCTCTTAACATAACTCTATGAAAACCAACCTGCTTTCGCCTTGCATTCAACCTCTGATCAGCCTGTATCAGATACCTAAACAATGTTGCAACAAGATGAAGTATCAGCACACGGTATGCCACATACACTATTTCTACAGCCTGTAAAACCTATCTATAGCAATAAAGAATACAAAAAAAACAATAAGAATGATAGAAATGTTAACAGTAACACAGTTAAGAGTGTCGTACATTGGTATACCATACGTGCACCCTACTTAAGAATTGATGGAACGTATGAAGAACCTTTTAAAATATTTAACTTCCTACAAATTACTTCTAATATAAGATAAAACTATAGATGTTGATCTTTACTGCAAAATGGCCCTTATAAACAGTTTACATATTGACAACAGACAGAATGCTTATCTGCCAAATGCACCTATGAGATAAATTAATACCTATTCTATGTTTTCAAAATTGATCTTGTTGAAATGCAATTTCATTTACCATAGTGGGCACTTTACATCTCTCTCTTCCCTAAAGATGGGTTAGCATCTACTCACGATTGGCCCTTCTCATAGCTGAATGTAGCCAATTCCAGTTTTAACAGATACTGTTCAAAAAAATTCCTGCTTGCTTGGGGGAATCAGTGTTGGTTGGATTATTTACTTACAATGCCCAACATTTTGTATCAACTTATTTTCTTACAATGAACAGTATACCAAACAATAACCCATACAAATCCAGAGCATTGAATATCTTTGATCAATATAAAGTCATTATTAATTGTGTATGTTCAGAACAACATGATCACATTGTTCTCTGAGAAAATTTACCCATCTCAAGAATTTGTAGAAAACATTACTAAAAATCTACTTTCAGAATCTTCACACCCTTTTTTACAAGAAGGAAAGATGATGAATAATTCAATTAAAGGACAATGAGTACCAATCCAAGTGGCATGCCATTGACATGATCACGTTGTTCTCTGAGAAAAATTACCCATCTCAAGAATTTGTAGAAAACATTACTAAAAATCTATTTTCAGAACCTTCACACCCTTTTTCACAACAAGGAAAGATAATGAATAATTCAATTAAAGGACAATGAGTACCAATCATAGTAGCATTCCATTTACACGGCATTGATACAGAAAACTAAAAGTGTAAGTACAGTTCAATTACATTCGATTAGTGTGGGGAAAATTGGCAAAATAAGTGCAAAATTGAAAAAAATCAGAACCACTTTTTTAAAAGCTTGAGTTTTACAAAAAATTGAGAGTTAATTGAATAACTCGGGCATTATTCCCAAGTTCCTCAAACAATTGTCTTATTGACCGTTGACCCTGGTTCTCACAATTGCTCGGCACAACAAGTTATTTCGGCACAGCTTTCTAAACGAGCGGTGTTTATTCGCGAGATAGTTCAGTACATCATTCCAGGCAAGTGGTGATTACTTGTGATTTGTTGGCGATTACTTGTGATTTGTTGGCGATTTCTTCTTCTAAGGTACAAATAATAACATTAAAGCCCCAGATAAATCAACCAGTATAGAATATATGTTGATTGCTATCTTTTCAACTTTTCGCATATCTTGTGATAAATAAAAAAATTGAGATTGTGCCATGTAATTCCTACTCCCATAGAAAAATAACTTGAAAAATGTAGACAAGATGAAGCAGAAAAGTTCGGGATAGATAAGCAATATTCGGTAACAGGCAAAGTAAATCAGAAGAGGCTAAAAGTATGTTAGATGTAAATAAGGATGGAATATCCTAACTGCGACAAACAGTAAATAAAAGGACGGATATAAAGCACAGAATGGATACAAACAATAGAATAAAGTACAAAGATACAACACGGAAAATCAAAGTATGTATGTGCAAGTATAACAATGGCTCAAAGAAGCATGCTATGATTTGCACAGTCAAATTAGGATTTAACAAGAAAATATCAAGGGGAAAAGTTGATGAATCACAATCAATATGATTACTAGCTGTTGATTAAAGGGAATAGTCATAATTAATTTATTAAATGAAGAGCTATAGCTATAGGTGGAAAATGTGAAAATACTAAGGGAAAAGTTGATGAATCACAATCAATATGATAATTAGTTGTTGATTTACAAAGACATCTTTCGCATTTTCCCCCTATAGCTTTAGCTCTTCATCTAAAATATGACTATTTTGTACCTCTTAATGATAGAAAAAATGTGCATCTCAAATAGATGCATGTAAACAAAATAAATAGCTGTCACAGGCCACAGCCATCAAGTGTAATGCATTAAGGCATTAACATAGTCATTTGTGCATATTGTAACAGCTTCACAACCTGTAACCTGTAAACAAGGTAAGCAAAGACTGTTACAGGTCAACATTACAGATAAAACATGATTCTGCAGGATAGAAGCGTATAGAACCAAAATCTAATATTAACAACTGGAAAAGAAAATATTGAGCTCATGGGGGTCTCACTAAACAAATCTCTGGTTGCATCATAACATAACAGTCCAGACATGCTCGAAATCACTGCTTTCCTAGACTAAATCAATGACATGATTGAAATTACAGTTGGGACATGTAAGAGCACAAGACTAAGCAAGCCGAACGTATAAATTCCACCTTTGTGCACTACAAAGACATCCGAATACCTTAAACAGCATAGAAAAGTGTATTTTTCCAGTTTAATTGTTAACCATTTTCCCTCACATGTCATCCTGCTGTTAACATTTGAGTATAAACATTTATGGATACAACCATTACAATCATTCTTTCGAGTAGTACTACCAAATGGAAAAGTCCTAAACTACTTGTCACATTTAGTCACAGATACTACTAACTGATTTCAATCTTAGAACTTGGAAAAGATTACTACACTTACATGCAGCCACTCAAAGTTACCGAGAACAAACCTCTGAACCATGTGCTCTTTAGTACATACTGAAGGAACTAATCAAGAAAAAGAGCATTTGCACTTCCTAGATCTCTAGCAGCAAAAATAACAACAAAAATTTACCCCTAAGAGGAATAATTCCCTTTGCGATGTGATTTGAGTTTTTAGTGGGGTAATTTTGTCTTTTATCATTTTATAAGATAAAATCTTCATTGTAAAGTAGCCAGAATCAAGTCCAATAAGGGTTGAGTTAAGCATTTGAAAACTTTCATGGCTTAAAGGTGGTTGCCATGCTACCTATATACGTATAGCTATATGAGTACAAGACAGGTATTTTATTTCTGGATTACTAGTCTTCTAGTTGGTTGTCTATAGGCTATACCCACCAAATCTTTGAGGATTTGTTGCTTGTAACCCAAGAATTGTTGAAGATAATACATTATAAAATAGATCATGCAAATTCTGATGAAGCATCTGCAGACTGTTGTATAGTTGAAGCATTTGGAAATTGCCTACAATCATGCATAATCTGCTCTAGTTGATGGATGCAGATGATTTTCTTCAATTTAAACACTAGAAGTCTTATAAATGCATGTAGGGATCTAATGCATCTTTTTCTGAAAGTCGTGTGTGTAAAGGTAAATCCAAGCATGAGACTCGGGCTTCAGTAAGTGTTTTTGAAATCGCTTTAATTCTGAAGAACCAACAAGAAGACAAATGCCAGATGGTAACATACTTATTACTCAAAGACATGAGACCCGGGCTTCAGCATGTGTTTTTGAAATTGCTGTAATTCTGAAGAACCAACAAGAAGACAAATGCCAAATGGTAACATACTTATTACTCAAAGACACAAGACCTGGGCTTCAGTAAGTGTTTTTGAAATCACTGTAATTCTGAAGAACCGACAAGAAGACAAATGCCAGATGGTAACATACTTATTACTCAAAAACGATTGAATGATGAATGAATGAATGAAGGGTTTTAATAACGTCCATGAAACCAAACAGTCTATGGGACCACCTTCTGCTAGCCTTCGAAACAGATGAAGTTGCAATTTAAAGATTTTCATTTTCATATCAATACTTGGTGATTCTAGGAAATGGCTGAGATACCAAATCTTTGTGCCTCTTATTCTGAATTGCCTATTTTCCGTAGTGTGGATGCTGCAAAGACTTTTCTGACTATAGTCGCCACCATTCTGGAGCCAATATTGCAGACTCCAGAGTAAAATGGAAGAGTTATGAAAAACATCTGCACATTTGAGATCATTTGGCTTTCCTGGACACTCTTTCCTCCCAAACCAAATGGCATGAGCCCAATGCAAAATATTGACCTCTGATGTCAATTTGGCTTTCCTAAAACCTTTCTAACCTGATCTACTCGGCCCCTCCCCATGGAATTTGGACTCTCCCCATGGTCAGAGACTTAGACGAATACGAGTCTTCTATGTTTATTTATATCCAGTTAATGTACAACAATCCACAAATTCATAAGACAGAAGCAGGTCGCTATAGTCAGAGTATTTATTCATCACTCGCTGCAATTATTGAATATAAGCCAGACAGCTTCTATTGAGCGATCCAATATTACTGTATGACCAGGTTCTCTTGAGCTCTCCGCATTACTGAAAGATTTTTAAGCAATGATGGAAACTGCCCATCCCAATGTATTTCCTGATACTTTTTAAGATGCTAAAATAAAATAAAGATGGACTTCTTGGATTAATAACAAGTTTCCAGAACTTGAGGGAAACTTTATAAGTAGTTTCATCGTCATTAATGAGACAATAAGGACAAATGCAAAAATAAATGCCGATAATTTCCAGGGATTAGAGTCGTCCACAATAAAAAATGAAACCCATGATATGCTGTCATGTAAGTTACATCGACATTGATTTATTGTCAGACACAAAAATCATTACATCCATGAATTCCTAAGCATACATCGTTATCATATCAGATATTGTTATTCAAACAATCTCTTCCATAATGCCCCTACGAAACCCCTAAAAATCTTATGAATGTGAGTGTGTTTCCCTAAAATGTTGCAAAATCAACCCGAGCCAACCTTACAGAGGACAAAATTTCCAGAGCTAAAACCCATAATAGAACAAGATGGTTAAGCAAAACCTTCTTAAAGCCCCTTTAGCCATTAGATCTTTCTTTCAACATACTCCTTATATAATGCACTACAAAATCCATCAGGAATCTTTACAATGTCAAATGTCAAAACCCAGAGATTCCCATAGCCAAATCCCAGATGATACAACAATTTGATCATCCCAAACCTTCTCAAAACTTATACCCCTTAAGAATCCCTTCCATCCAGCTTAGCTTCATAATACTTCCCAAATGGCATTTTGTTATTTAAAAAAGAGCATTCTGCTTATATTCACAGCATAACCATTCCCATCGTTAAAATTGGTGGTGGAGTCTGGCAAACCCAAAAAAAAAACCTTCTCTCTTAGGTGAACCAAGCGAAAGCATGTCAATGCTGCATACTCTATGCCTGAATTTCCAGTATAGGTCATCTTTAGATATTAGATGGTTGGCAAACATCTACTTTTGTGTTTCAAGGACTTGTTTTTTTCATGTTTTCAGTACTAACAATTACCATACTTAAACAATTGCAACTGCAAATTACAAGCCAACAGAGCTTAGAATTCTATAACAGGACTACTACTTAGCATTGACATAAACATGACCAAATTTTAATCCAGATGACCAAGAATGGCTAAAGGGGCTATTGAAAGTAGACAACAATGGAAGGCTCTACAGAATATACAGTATACGGATATACAACTGAAATAGAACAAAAACAGGAAGCCCCGAAAATCTCTTAACAAACAAAAACATTTCGCCCCAGAAGCATGCTGGCTAATAAAAATTATCTAATATATTTCAAAGCTGCAATGCCTAAAAGCTCAAAGCCAAGTCAAGAATCCACTCTCCTGGCATTCAGAGTCGAGAATAACTCCATAATAGGATTCATGTTCGAAATTCATACTTACAGAGAAATGGGTGTGGTTGTTTACCTATCAGGACAACGAGTAATGTTGAAAGCAGCAGTAGCACTATCTTCCATGAATGAAGGTACACATTCCCAATAAAATTCAGGCCTCTGGAAGACTGTATCTGCTCTTCTTACTGTTGTTTTTCCTAAAACTGCAGAGTTTGCCACATCCCACATTATCTTCATCTTCGTTAGTAGATGTTTCAATAGAATTACCTTTTTTTTCTTCCAGCTGCCAGCCACCCAACTGTTGATTTGATATTCCTGATGAGTCTAGGATTCTATCTGAGATGCCATGCATGTCTATTTGCAGAAAAAAAGGCCACCACTACTAGTTCGGGGCTTTTCTAGAGAGCAGAGTCCCCAGTCCCACGGCTGGGAAATCAGTACAGTGGCACTGTAGCAGCCGTCAGATCAAGATCCAACGGCTATTACGTGCAGTCAACCTCCTCTCCCTGTTATAAATGACCGTTGCAAGAGAGCTAGACTCGGATCATTTAATAGTTGCCAAGTTTGTTCATCCAGCCGTAAAAAGAGTCGGTTATGTTTCTCCACCTGGGACAACACACAACCGTGGTCCTCTCACAAGTAAGCGAACGGCTGTTTTTAACTAAGAACCAGGTCAACATCAGAAGGACCTCAGAAGGTAAAAATTAAAATGGCTTAAAGGACCGCCCATCGACAAAGTATCATAAAACGAGGAATTAAGTCGCCATACGGCCCTAGCAAAGAGTTCGGCGGTAAAAACAATAAATTCGTAACTCGGCGGAATTTGAGGTTTCCCTGGAAATTCCGGAGTAGGAGAGTTTTAATTAAGGGGGGCCCTCTATAACCTCTAGGCGGAGTATGGTGGCCCACTTACCTCCCCCACGGGTAAGTCAGGGGTTGAACTGATGACTCAAGGCACCTAAACCGGTGATTGAGGTCGGGCGAACCAACCTCAGTAAATTAAGTTGCTATAGCAAAGAGTCTAATGGTAGGTGGAGGATTTGGATCATCTGATTTGTCCCAACCAACTTTAGTTGTTTAAGTGTCATTTGGAATGTTTTTGGGAGATAAGATTGCCAAAGTCAAGTGCGGAAATTTGTTAGCACAAGGAGGTGGAGCCAATTCACCATGCTACATTGAAGAAGGCAAGGCACATTTAGGGTAAAAACCGATCAAATCGATTGTGAGAGCCATGACGAGAGTTACTTCTTCCACGACCCTTTTACATGACCCTTGTTGGAAGCACAATCACTGAGAGGGGGGGTGGGGGAGGCGGGGTGGTGGGGTTGCCGATAGGGGCGAATCAATGTCCTTAAAACTTTGACTTCAATTATATTAACTTGCATGAACCATCAAAGCAACCATTCAACATACATTAACCATAGTGACCTTATTATACATGAAACAACCATTCACAAGAACATTATGCAAGATAGAACACAACATATATGTGGGAAACCCTTAAAGGAAAGAAACCCCACTTATCTTTGTATTATAAACAAATTTCAAGATTTATTGAAGCACCAACTCCACCAAGAGCACCAACCCCTAATTTGTTAAGCACACGCTTGACTTCAGTAAGCACCAACTTGCAAGGAAGCTACAACTCCCCAAGATTTAGTGAAGCACCAACCCCTAGGTTTTAACAAGCTCCAATTTCCTAAATGAGTCGACACCTACTCAGCCACCACTTGACCAAGCACCAACTTAGCGAAGGAAAATGTTTTACATCTACATTCTTCTTATTATCTTCAACAAATGATGGTTTTCTTTGCTCTTCTCTATCTTATACTCTTCTTCTTCTTTGTCTAGTCTCTATCTTTGATGTATCAGTCACATCATCATACACTCAAGCCTCTTACACACACTCTAATCTAAAATCATCAAATGACATCCATACCCATGTTGCTTTGCCCTTGAACACTCTCAAAATTGTTTGGTTTGCTTACTCGCTCATCATCTTCCTTCACTTTGACTTAGGCATGCACAAACTGCCTTTAGAAGCTGACCATCTTCATATTTTTAATATAAGCATAGTCCTCATGGTCTTCAAGACCTCTTACACCTCTCTCTAGCCCTTATAGCTCGTTCATTACACAACTAACCCCTAGGCCTAAAACTGCCTTACTTATATACATGTCTCTAACACACATACACCATATAGGTCGGCCATACATGCTTCAAATCTCTTAGGTCAGCCATTATAGATCAAAAGGTATCTGATAAACATGAAATAAATCACAACACAAGCTTCATTAGGCTGGCAATTTCTTCAATTAGCCTTAGTACTCCTTTAGCCTTCATGAAGACTTACTTTCATTAGGTCTACCACAAAACGAAGCAATCATGAAATTTTGACCTTCAACACCTGTATGATTACTTTCAAAGCTTATCCAAAGTGTGAACAACAACTTCATGCACTTGATTTTCTCTGCACTATGCATACATGCCATAACACCTTCTTTAGAGCAAAACCTGTCAAAATTGTCCGAAAAACCACTCATGCAAAATTGACTTGGTATGACAACTTAATGACTAAAATTTTTTCTAGAAACCATGATAGACATGTAGCATAGGTCCATAATATCCTCAAACATCCATTTGTTCACTTTGGCCAATGCAAAACTTGAGATATACAACAAATTCTTCATAAAATAGTCATGTACCTGCACTTTTATCTCTCATATGACAAACTACCACCACTTGGAAATAGTTGGGAGAGTCCTCTACATGCTCCAATCTTCAAACTTAGCAAACAAATCAATTCTGAGTCTGTTTGTGCAATATCTCTCCTATCGACTTCAAGCTAGGGTTTTAGGAGGGTTTTATACCTGTTTTGGTGATAACGATTATTCATAAAGCTCTGGACTTTAAATCTCAAACTAGTTCCAGGAAATCTTAGCTAGGGCACTCCTCTATCTTTCCCAAAGATATTAGGTTCCCATGCAGAGGTTACACATGCCAACGAGCTACTAAAAGAGCACCTCGAGCTGGGATTCTCCATTTTTGAGAACTCGGTAGTGGACCAAAAATGCGATATCTTGCAAAATCCTCCAAACTAAGTCTTGAAACTCTTGCCAACATACCTGAATCAACATGCCAAAGCTCAGTCCATGCTCATATTTGCATAAATGCTCTGAAAAATGAACCTCATGCCTCATTAGGCCATGCTCTCTTCACCTTTCTTGGTCTTTGTGTCTGAAACTGCCCTTCACACCTCTGTCCATGCACTCTAAACCACATTCTAATGATCAAACAACCTCTACATACCTGTATACACTCATTTCACCAAGCTACCATGCTCATACCTTCTCACAAGATCTCTTCATGCTTCAACTGACCTTGAAACTCACCCTAATACTCTGTCCATGCATTCTAAACCACATTCTCATGCTCAAACAACCTCTACATAATTTTTATCCAATAATTTCACCAATCTACCATGATCATATCTTCTCACAAGATCTATGCATGCCATGACTAGACTATGACTAGGTTTTTCAAGCATCTGAACACACTTCAACAATGACCTACACTCTCAAACTAAACTTGACAACTCATGTTGTCTTCAAATTATCTCTCTCTATGCTCAACATGACCTTACAAGACTTTGACATCAACCCTTAAAGCTTACCATAACATCAACCAACCATGCACAATAAGATACATACCTTTGACATCAATACACTAACTCATCTGACATCAACACTCCCTTGAAATTACTTCAACAAACTCCCTTTCATTCTTTGAAATCAATGACCACAAAACTCAACTTGACATCAATGACAACTCTTCAACAATTTCCCCTTTTGTCATTGATGACAACCACACTTAGAAACATTATGGCAACATTCTACTTCTCATCATTCTCCTCCTTTCTAACATTCTCCCCCTTTGACATCAATGGCAAAGGGTCTTCCAAAAACTACCATCTGATCATTGAACTTCAACTTCAATAACATAATGAAATATTGACACAAATTGTTTGACAAAACACTCACCTTAGGCTCATACCAGTTGTTGTAGACAACTTCTGAACTATACCATGCTTCTAATCATTATCTTAACACATCACAACATAGGGCCATAAAGCTCCCCCTGAGCATATGATTCTCCTTACAAACACTAGATGTCAAACACACTATTTCTCTCAAATATGAACATTCTCCCAAAACAAGCTCTTTTCTTAAATATACCTATAACTTCTTGATTATTCTCCTTTGATATCATATCTAGAACTCACCATACTTGGAATTAATGGTTGGAAACATCAACCAAAGTTGGAAGCATCAAGCCACTCCCCTTGTCTCCATGTATACCTTCTTGCAACAAAATCTTAACACAGGATACAAACATCATACAAGCATTATAGGAACCTTCTCCTCTTTACTTCAAATGAACTTACATCACAAGACCACTCTAACATGACTCAAACCTTTGATCAAGCACTAGGCCACCATATTCTTAACACCAATTGAAAAATACTGCTTCTTCAACACCGACTAGGCTCAACTACCAACTACTACCAATTTTTTAGAAACAAGGAACAACCTTTTGCTTACCTCTCATATGCCTTTAGCATTTTCAGTTGTGTCAACAGTTTTCAAAATGTCTTCACGAATCTGCATATCTTCTTGAGTAAACTAGCCTGCTCATGGAACTAAATTTTGAGCCTCCAATCATCAAACTTAGCAAACAAATCAATTCTGAGCTTGTTTATGCAACATCTCTCATATCAACTTTAAGCTAGTCTTTTTAAGAGGGTTTTTGAGTTGTTTTGGTGTTAAAGATTGTTCATAAATCTATGGACCTTAAATCTCAAACTAATGCCATGAGATCTTAGCTAGTCCACTCCTATATCTCTCCTAAAGAGCTCACATTCCCATGTAAAGGTTACATATGCCAACAAGTAACTGAAAGTACACTTCGAGCTAGGATTCTCCATTCTTGTGAACTTGGTAGGACCAAAATCTCAATCTCTTGCTTTTTCTTCCAAACCATGACTTGGAAATTTACACACATACCTAAAATATCATGCCTAACCTCTTTCCATGCTCACATTTACATACTTTCACTAAAAATTGATCACCATACTTCAATATGACAGGTAAAACTCAAGAATGGCCTAGGTACAGAACTAGAAAATCACTTTTCATGCTTTTTCCTTCAATCCATGACCTCAAACTTCATGGACACACCTAAAATTGTTAGAGATCACAAGCACTGAGAGGGGGGGTGAATCAATGCAGATTAAAACTTTTTATAATAAAAATAAATCCAAAATTCTTTAATGCAGTTCAACAATATATCATAAGCATTTAAACCAACAGATGCCAAGCAATATAACACAAAACACATAAATTATAGTGGGAAACCCTTTCAGGAGAAAAACCCACTTGAAACCAAGGCTTTATTAGGAACACCAATTCCAAAGCTTACAATGGTTTCGGTTAAGCACTCACTCAACCCCTGAAGCACCCACTCCAGATTCTTCAAGCACCCACTCAAAGATAAACTGAGCACCCACTCAATAGATTTTAACAAACACCCACTTGCAAAGAGCACCCACCCCTATAATCTAAGCACCCACTTAGAAATACAATTTCATTACATATACACTGATCACTTAGAATCAAATTGCTTACACAATGGATTATGATCACTTTTTGTATTTGTCTGTGTTTCCTCGATCACTCTCTTCTGCTCATTTGATTCAAACTCTCTTTCTCAATCATTGTGCCTCAATGATGCTCTTTTCATTTGGTATATCTTCAATACTTCATTTGTTGGCTTTGTCTTTTCTTCTCTTTTTCTCTATAGCTCCTTTAGCACGAATGCATTGTTTTCTCACTTAAGCAACACCCTATACACATGGAGTTTTTCCTTTTATAGATCATCAATATTTTTCATTTTCTTTCTTGGTGTGTTGTGCACACTTTATACCCTATCGGTTGCAAATCTTGTTAATTAAATGCATGCAAAAAACTCTAGATTTATTCTTTCCATATTTGATCTGAATTTGACGTTTTCTGTACATTTTTCCAAGAGCAATTTATGAGCCGATACCTAAAATGGATTTCTCATTTTTTAGGATTTCCAACGTGATCAAGATAAGTGAGCTACTTTCTTCTCTGATATTTAATTTTACCTAGAAATCAAGAATTGCACAGAGAATTGTAATTGTAATTCCACAAAATCAAAGAGCATTAATTGATGGCAACCGAAGCTAGAATATTCATAGTTTTTCATGGAACCAAGTTGTGTACATAGTCGTAAAAACCAAACAATCAAATCATTATCGATTTCAGAGAACAAAGTCCCATTTGACCATGTGCAAGGCAATTTGATTGTTCTCGAGCCCTATCCAATCCAAAGTTGTTCATTCCACGACTTTCATTTGTTTATGTGACTTTCTCCTTTGCATCGCAACTATATCCTTTGATCTGCAATGTTTTCCTTTCATGGTGGATTTTTAGTTATCCACGGATTTTCTTTACTTCTTGCAGATTTTCTGGTCTTCTGTAGATTCTCTTCTTTGTCCATTGCATTCTTTAGTATTTCGTGGATTTGTTTCATGTCCATGGATATTATCTTTTACTTGCGGCTTTTCTAATTCTCTGCTGTTGTTTCTTGTCCTTCGTGAATTTTCTCTTTATTTGTGGCTTCCTCCATACTTTCCTTATTCCCATGGCCTTTCCTTTACATCTGTGGTTTCACTTTTCTTACCCGTGGCTTCGTCCTTTTGTTATGCGACTTCATCCATTTGCTTGCGGCTTTCACCAAACCTCCGCTGCTTCTTTTAGACTTCGGCGGCTAACTCCTCATATTTGTGGCTTGTGCAAAAGCTGATTAAGTCCCTTAGAATTTATCCTTGATCTTCCTGAAGCCTCTAAGAGCTGACACTACCAATCAACCTTCACATTTCTCTTGCTAAGTCATTCTTTCCATACATGGTTGATCTTGAGATACATGCACAACACTTGCACTATTATTTTACCACTTTTTCCATCAATGTTATTTGACATCAAATAATTTTTTCTATGTGACTTGACATCAATGACAACATATATGACAAATGACAAAGGTCCGACAGAAATAACATGTTATACCTCTGAAAATGCTCACCTTTGCATTATTGCATTGAAAATTGATCCACATGCCTCAATAGGCCATGTTTTCTTCACCTTACTCTCTACACCTTGCTCTAAAAGCTTGAAACAGACCTTCATACCTCTATCCATGCATTCTATACCACATTCTCATGCTCAAACAATGTCAAACAACCTCAACATGCTTATGACTACTCATCTCACCAAGCTACCATTACCTACTTGTCATCATACCTTCACAAGAACATTTTTGTCTTCACATTATCTTCAAATTATCTCTCTCTATTATTATCAATCAACCTTCACACGTGATGCACTTCTCTTTTGACATCAATGACACATCATGATCTACAATTAGCTCCGTAGACATCAATGACAACACTAACAAAGTGCATACCTTTGACTTAACACACATTGTTGGCCATTGTGTGTTTATGTTTTCATTGATGTCAGGTCCATTGATGGTAAATGGATTCATAAGGTCATGTGTGTCTCCATGAGGTGTCAATCAAGGTCAAGTATGAAAGTTGATTGGTAGTGTCAGGATTTTGTGAGTTATATGTTGTCCTGAGAGCTTCGTTTACTAGTCAATTTAATCACAGTATCGAGTTCCTTATGATAGTCTGGTTAAAATTTTTTCATGAGGTCAAACAAGGTTTGTTATTGATGTTTTCATGGAGTGTGTAAGATTCTACAGAGGTGTATGGTGAGTTTTAGGTCATTTACTCAGAGGTTTGGTGCATTTATGAGGTCCTTGGGAAGCAAGAAGGTGAGAACAACAAGTTAACACAGGTAAGTCTTAATGGATGGAGAGTTTGAGAGCTATTTGGGATAGATGGTGAGTATGTACAAGTTATAGGATGTTTTCATGATGCTTCATGACAAGTTTTAGGTCATTTTGAAGAAATTTTGTAAGATATGTGTTTTGGCAAAACTAGGTAATTCTAGAGTGTGATTTTGAAGAAAAAGTTGACCTTATGATGCTCATTGTGAGCTTGTGTGCTTTGCATGGGGACCTGAGATATTTGGACATATATTATTAGATCAGTTATGAAGGTTTTACAAACATAATGAGGTGGTTTGATTGTCACATTTTTATGAATGATCGTTAAGAAGATATGTTGCTTTGAAACCCTAGTTAAACCCTAGCTCAAAGTGACTTGGAGAAATATTGAGTGTACTATCCTATTTTTGATTGGTTTTACAAAAAGTCATGATTGGATGTTGTAGAGGAATCTTCCATATTTCCAAAAAGGTAATATAGAGCTTGTGATAGTATGTGGGCCCCACCTGAAAATCTTATTTATGAAAGAGTTCAGTTTAGGAAAAGTTATCCAAAGAAGGTGTAAAGAAATAAATTGACATTATTTTTATCCCTTGATTTTTTATATTTCCATGATATTTTAAGATCATGGTTGAGTGAAAATTCTCAAAGTGTTCCCTATTTATGAAGATTGGTATTTGGGGTAGTTTGGAGTAGCTTGTGGTAAAATTGGAATTGCAGGAGCTACATGATGAGTTAGGACTCCATTCAAGTTTTTTGTGATCCTGGTTAAGAAATATTTCCATTGGTATATAAAATATTTGTTTTTTATATGGTATGAAGAAGTTATGACCTATTCTTTGAGGGTCAAATCTAGAGGATGTTTGGTCTAGCAGGGTGTTAAGTAGCTTCATGAGGTAAAGTGATATTTATGAGTTTTCATGATTTTTGAAAGTTTATAAGTGCTTATAAATCATTTATAATTGTTTTCCATGCTTTTTTCATGTGTGTAAGTGATTTTTGGAGTTATGGAGCAAGTCGAGCTCAAAGTTAGTTCTTGAGTCCTAGAATGCATAAATAAGTAGTTTGCAGAGATGGACTTGGTTGAAGGCCTTCCACTTGGATTTGGAAGGATTTAAATGTGATATGTTATGGAAATAGGATTCAGAGGTATTTCTATTGGTATATGGTTTGTATCTTGGTATGGAGTTTTATGGGTCATCCAGGTTAGTTTGTTAGGAAGAAGGTTGTTTGGTTTTCAGGACATGATTGCTCAGGCTGAAAGAATGAGGTGAATGAGGCATGAAATGAATGATTTTATGCTTGATATATCATTTGGAGAGTTAATAGGGATGAATTTTTTTCCTATTGAAGTAATTTTGAGGTCTTGAAGTGACATAAAGGGTGCAAACTAGTTGAGTTTGTAAAAAGTTACTTTCTAGGTAGCTTGATTTTGAGAAAAGGAAAGTTAGTGTGGTTTTCACATATGGATGTTTCATGAGCTCTAAAATACATGGATGTGATATAAATTTCATTAGGATTCCATTTAGCTTGGTTACATTCCATATTTGAGTTGTTTTGGGGTCTTGAGGCCCAAAGGTGAAGATAAGGTGCTAGAAACAACTGTTTGGTGAAGGATATGAGCCTTTGGCTTGTATTATGGATTATTTGATCGGTTCAATATAATTAAAAACCATGTATGCAATTTTTATGTTATATTACACATGTATGATAAATTTTGGATCTTGAATAATCATTGTTTTGGTCATTGTGGTTTTATCTCATCCTAGGTGATGGGGTTTTGAGCATGTTTTGTACTTGTTGAGTGGTTTTGGGCATGGCCAACCTATATGGGTCAATGTGAATGTTTTAATGAATTTATTATGATATTTTTTAATTTTTTTTTCAAAATTATTTAGGACTACCTATTGGTTTTTGAAAGAAGAGAATCATATAAAAGTGATGTTTTGAGTTCATTTTTGAACTAGTGCTCTTAGAGGGAAAAGTGTGACCCATATATGAGAGTGTAAAAGTTGATAAAATGCATGATTTGAGAGACTATGATTAAATTTTTTTATAGGTTTAATAACTTAGTTTGGGAGCATGTGTATAATGGTTTAGAGCCAAGACAAGTCCAAGAAGAATAAGAAAGAGTGAGTTGAAGGAATGAGGGTTTGATAGAGATTGTGTGAGCTGAATTTTTGATCTCCATCACTTGTGGTAGAAAAAAAATTAGATATCATCATCATCAGGTGGCTGAGTTTTTGCTTAGTCATCTTAGGGGGTTTTATCCTCCTTTTGGAGTGGGTGCTTCACTAAATTAGGGTTGGTTCTCCTTATAGGGTTGGTGCTCTACTAAACTAGTGGTTAGTGGTCCTTGTGCATTTGGTGCTTCACTAAATTTTTTTTCTTTAGTAATATAATTTAAAGTTTTAGTGGGTTTTTCTTCCCCTTGAGGGTTTCCCACTTATATTTGTGTCTATGTGTACTCTCTCTCTATTCTTTTATGTGTATGGTTGATTGTATGCTTAAGTAAACACACATATGGTTCATGGTTGATTGAATGGTTGAATGAATGGATGTTAATGAATGATGAATGTTAATGGTAAAAATTTTTAAGGACTGATTCACCCCCCCTCTCAGTATCATTGTGCTTCCAACAATTGGTATCAGAGCAGGTCCTTGAGAAGAAAGTTTAAAACTTGAAGGAGATCCTTTGAAGCAAAAGCAATGGGTAAGTATTCAGATGTTGAGGCTGCATTAAGGATGAAGTATGAGGTTGCTCTGAGTTATTGATTCATAGTTTTCAAGATTAGATCAAGTGATATGGAGATAGAACATGGTCAAGCCATCAAAAGTTTTAAATCTCAAGTGGAGAGTATGTCTAAATCTCTAAAGGATAAAGAAGACACTTGTTCAGGTATGAAGAAAGGTTGAAATCCCTAGAATATGATTTGGAGAGATGCATCTAGTAGGTTGAATATGTATGAGAGGTTAGAAAAATTCTTGAAGCTCTTGATGGAATTTTAGAAGACAAAGAGATGCAAATGATAAAATAGGCCTAGGTTTCAAAGGAAAAAATGTGAGAATGATGGATGAAGCTGGACCAAGCTCTCAATAATGAGAAGGTGATCAAAAAGGATGATTTAAGAAGGTATAACCTTGTTAGAAAACCTAATGCTATGAGGTATGGTTCTTCTTTCAATGGATATTGTTATGTTTGTCATGATTTTGGTCATAGAGCTAGAGATTACAAAAAAGGTATCTATGAATGGTGTAATCTCTTCAAAGGTGAATGATTTTCATGTTGTGAGTATGGCCATAGGCTAAGGATTGTGGTTATAATCTTAGTGTGTATGATCCAAGAGGAAAGAAGAGTGTTTTTGTTTCAATTGTCAAAAACAAGGTCATATAGCAAGACTGTAATCAAGATGAATCCAAGGGTTCATTCAAAGGTTTGAGCTATTAAAGGATAAAATGATAGAAAGTATTCTAATCATGGAGGTATTAGTAAGATAAGGATGTGTCAAAATATAGAGGTGATCAGTATGAGGGTTTAAGTCAAAAAACTAAAGTCAAGGAGGTATTCTATTTCAAAATCAAGGTGGGAAACAATTTTATCAAGCCTAAATCAAATCAAGGAATCATGTTTCTTTAGTTGAAGAAGAAAATAATGAAGAACATCATATGTGTCTATCATCTATCCACTACCAGTGCATGACAAGTTGAATAAATTAGGTGTTTAGGACACTTTAAGGGTAATAAGTTATGGAATTTGACTCTCTCCATGTGTTTTTGAGTCCTTTTATGAGTAGGTGTTTGAGTATGCTATGGTTATCTTAGGTAGTCATCAATCAATGGTCAAGAGTCTAAAAGTTATATGTATGTTATGAATATATTGTGAGTGTTCATTGTGCCTTAAATTATTGGAAACTATGTTTTGAGACAGTTTTAAATGTCTCTCTGAAGTTTTTCATTCAAGATTTTGTATTTCTTCAAAGTTAGTTCATGAATGTTTTCATGGTGTCAATATTAATTATTGATTTTAGATCTCATGAGTGTTAAAATCATAGGTATGATGTGTCAAGGAAATATTTCTTATCCATCATAAGAGTTATGTTCTTATGAGAAAATGTGTAAGGTGTGTTGTCAAATCTTGAGCCAATGTATTGTCAATTATCTTTCTTGTGTGAAGATTCTATTCAAAGAGTTAATGTTTGTCCTTAATCATCAAAGTATTAACATGTCTCAATCAGAAATGTTATTGTCATTTAAATGATTGTCTATGATATGCCTATGAGGTATTTGTATGTCCTATCTTGATAGTATTCAATATTATTTTGGTCATGTTGTGTAATTGCTATTATCATGTAATCAATGATAATTCTCAAAGAGTATTTAGTTATGAAGATGTTCTTAGGATATTGTAAGGTCATGATCTTTAAGTCAAAAGTGAAAGTGTTCATAATATTTTTGTAGTCAATGTTTGTAAGTTGTGTCAAATTTGTTCATGAAATATCTGATAGTTTGTGTTATATAATTCTATGAGTAATTCAAAGTAATCATAGGTGTGATTAAACAATATCTAAGTACCTATAAATATTTTTTCATTCAAGTGTTTAATGTAATAAAGTTTTCTTGATGATGAAAAGGTTAAAGGTTAATGTAAATTATTGGTCAAGAAGTGTAAATGAGTTTAAAATGTAACAAATCCAAGGATCAATGTTCATGAGTTAATTGATTATCCCTAATGTGAGTGTAGACAAATGAAGGGAGTCTATGTCAAGGTTCTAGGCTCACCATGAGAATATATGACTGTATCATAAAGTATGTCAATTAAGGTGTGTATGTCAATGATATGGTTTATCATGTTTTGTTATCAAGTCAAAGAGTTATGTGTATTAAGACCTTCAAGTGAAATGATTCCAAAGATTCAATCAAATTATGAATGTTAGGTGGAGTCATTATACTTTGTAAGTTTTATAGTGATCTCAAAATGTTCAAGAGTAATACATAAGATAAATAGGTATAAATTTGAGGAATTTGGTATTCATAAAGATCTTAAGTTTTGTATGTTGAGATACAATGAGTATCAGAGGTTTTTTTGTCCATGAAGTTTGGGAATGATGAAGGATTTCAAAGATAATTAAGTGATATCTGAGTCAACATTTTTTAAAATATGATGTGGATTTGAAAAGTAATTCAAGAAGGTATTTGTTCTCTAAATAGTTCTAAAGTGATAAAATTTGATTAGGTGCTAACTAAGTGTATGCAAAATGTATATTAATCCATGAAGTACCTTTGTGAGTTACATGTCAATGTAGTTATTTTTATGTTGAGTTTAAAATGCTTAGTAATGGTATACCTCCAAGGTGGTAGTGGATGTCTAGAGGCCTCAGGATTACTAGTTTAAAAGGACTCAAAGTTTTAGAATTAGGCATGAATGGTTTTAAACTTTGAAGAAAGTCTTAAGATGACCATCAAATAATGATTATGGAGATAGGTCTATGATCTATTAAGGGCTAGAGAAGGGGAATTATAATGCATATACTATAATCCTCTTAAGTGTGATTTTTATGATCAAGATGGTTTGAAAGGATAGTAATATGCAACTGAGAAGATGTTGAAATTGTTATTCCATTCAAGGTATGTATCATTTTTATGAGAAAAATGATAAGGATGATATATGAAATGAGTTAGTTTCAAGGACATAATAATTGAAAAAGCCGTGTCAAATGTGTATTATTATTGTAAGTGTTGTTGATAGGTAGATCTTAGGTATAAATTTTAGGTTTCTAGTTTTGACTGTGACTCTGAGCCTAAGTTTAACTATTGAACTAGGTCCTATATCTATGAATATGTGAATTTTATTGTAAGGTTATGGTTTCAAAAGGGTATTAAGTATACAATATAAAGTAGGCTTCAAAAACTTCCATTTACAAATGTTATGCTAAAGTCTGTTGAAAAATTGTGAATCCTTGAGGTTGAATTATTTTGTAAGTTAATATCAGATTAAAGGTGAGGAATTTTACTAAATTAAAAATATTTCATGCTTGGTTTCATATGTTTATTAAGGTTGTTACAATAGAAACAAGTTGAATTCTAACTTGCATGGTAGTGTATCTCTAACATTTTATAAGATGCTCAAATGAAGGTAAATCTTAGTCTAGGTAAAAAAGGTTTAAGAATGATCTTAAGAATATGCATACATTATAAGGTTATGTCTTGACTTGTGAAAATTGTTGAAATGTTGTATCTAAAGCATCTCAGTCTAATAGAGTAATGTAAGTCTTAAGGTTGTCAAACATAGTTGACAGAAGTCGGTGTGAATAGAGTAATCTAAGATTTAAGATATGATATGATACTTCTTTAAATTATCATTCCTCAAAAATGTTAAAATGTGATCAAGGTTATGTATAAGTTTTAAGAGAGGTTCTTTAGATTATATGTGAGAAAGAATATGAATCTTTAAAAGAGGGTCAAGATAGTGAAATCTTAACTTAACAATGAATATCATGAATTCAAATTAAGACATGGGAGATAAGTTCACTTTGAATTCTACAGCAACTATGTCCTTATGATGAAACATTTCCAATCTTAGGGAAGTCAAGGTGAGTTTACACAAGGCCTAAATGAAAGACATGAAGATGTTGAAGTGTTATTATCTGTATAAGATGAAACAAGGGAATAGTAATTTCAAATGTAACCTTGGCATTTTGTATTAAGTATGAAGGTTTTGCACAAAGTGAACACTGTACAATCTTATGTTTATAGGAGCTTCAAGAAAATGGGGGGTTTCAATATGAAGTTAGGGGAAATGGATTGATCTTTATGATAAGAAGCTAAAAAGGTTTGTTATGTTTCCAGTTAATAAGTAAGTGATGATTACATGGTCTAATGGGGATTATCAAGGAGAGTGATTAAGTTTGATGAAGAGCATATTGGAAATATTTTGAAGAAGGTTGAAAAGACATTGAAAATGTGCTTCAAGGACAATGATTGAAGAAGTTGAGTCATCTTCAAGACATGAATGCAAGGTAAGAAATTCTAATTTTTGTGTTTTTAGTTGAATAAGTATGGTATATCCAAGGGGATTTTCATGAAAAGGAGGTTTCATATTGATGTGCTTTTTTGAATTTTAAATTTTTCATTTTTACACTTGAAAATGTTGTTTAAGGAAATAAGTGGTTCTAAAGGTGGATCATGGTATTTTAAAGGTAAAATTTTGATTTTTGCATGGTATAGACCTAGAAGAGATGTAAACATGAGATGAAGACAAATTATGAAGGTATATTATTCAGGGGGAGCTATTTTTAAGGATCATTATCAGGTCATGGATCTTCATATGTTACTAAAGAAGTCAAAGAGGAGAGATTTTTAGTCCCTAGGGGAGCTATTTGAGTCAAGTAAGTTGTGTTTTTGCATTGTTTCCATTGTGTTGTCATGTGTTATAGTCATTTTCCATGTATATTTTCATTAGTGTATCCTTTTTCATAGATGTCAAAGGGGGAGAGAAGCATCAGAAACATGGAAAATGAGGTCTAGTAGGTGTTGTCTTGTTGGTCTTGTTGGTTTCCATCAATGTTTCTGAAGGTGGTTGCCATCAATGACAAAGGGGAAGATTATTGGTCATTATGTGTATGTGTTGTCATTGATTTCAAGTCCATTGATGGAAAAGGGTGTCATGAGGTCATGTGAGTCTCCGTGAGGTGTTAATCATGTCAAGTCATGAAGGTTGATTGGTAGTGACAAGATTTGGTGAGTTCATGTGGTCATTGTGCATGGTTAAGTGTGCATAGTCATGGTTTGAGTCCTCATAATTTGAAATGGTTGGTCATGAGGTGTTCATTGTCATGGGTGTGTTATATGTGTACATAAGTCTGCATGAGGTCAATCATGGTCATTTCATGAGTTTCATGTTGAGTCAGGTCATTCTAGGCCTATTCCTAGCCCTGGATGCATGTAGAATGGTATGGAGGTATGATTTTAGACCAATTAAGTCATTATCCAAGCATGGTAGAAGCATGGTGATAGTGTACATGGGGTTTATGTGAGTTTCCATGTCATTATTGAGTGGTTTGATGGTGTTTGATGGTCCTTGGGAAGTAAACAGGTGAGAACATGCAAGATTTAACACAGGTAAGTCTTAATGGATGGAGAGTTTCATAACTATTTTTGATATATGGATAGCATGGGAAGTTATAGGATTTTTTTATGATGCTTCATGACAAGTTTCAGGTCATTCTGAAGAATATTTGCAAGATATCAGTTTTGGAAAAACCAGGTAATTCTAAGTGTGTTTTAAAGTAAAACATTGACCTTCTGATGTTCGTTGTGAGATGTGTGATTTGCATTGGGACCTGAGATATTTTGGAATATATTTTTAGGTTATTTATGAAGGTTTCAAAAAAATAATGAGGTGGTTTGATGCTCACTTTTTTATGAAATTAACAAGATAAGTTGCTTTGAAATGGGTAAATAGTTTTTAAGGGACTATACCTTGTATAAAAAAGGGCTCAAAAGCCAGATAGAAAAGGTGAGAGAAACAACCCAGAGAAGGGCAAAACGGCCAACCAAAGAGGGCTCAACAGCCAAATATGATAATACAAGTGAAGAAAGGATCCAAACGAACAATGATCCAAAAAGAAGCAACAAAGATCAAAAAGTAACCAAAAGAGAAACAACATATAAAACTCCACCAAAAATCAGCTCCATAACCGTCAAATAACAGTAACTTTGCAACCAAAAAACAACAACATAGCAACCCATTACTTGATAGCCCTGTCAATCTTGGTCTTGATAGCCTGCAGTGACATGAAGAAGGAAATGGTAGTGGCCTGAGAGGAGTCTCTCATATCTTCCTGAGCAATTACAATATCCCTTTTCTCTTTAGGGCCCCAAATGTCCTCATTAACCCCACTTAAACTGCAGACATTATGAACATGTTGTTCAATGAAATTATAAATTATTTTAAGGGCAGATAATATGCAGTCATTGTGACTTCTTGCATTCCCTATTCTTCCATCCAAGGACTATAACTTCTTTAAGACTTCAGAAATAACCCCCTCTTCATCATCACTTTGAAGAATTCCTTTTCCCTTAGCTCTTTCCATATTTTTTATAGTCCCTTTGAGCTCTTGTATCTCCTTTTCTAACCTATCCACTCTGTCCATCAATTCCTCCTCCTTGGGCTCCTCCATTAGTTTATTGATATGTAGGAGGTTCTCAACAAGTTCCAGGTCTTTTTGGCTCCTTAGGACCCGTTGGGAATTTTAGATTTTATGTTTTTGCTTTTCTTGCTGGAAGCAGGAGCTTCAAACTTCCTTTTTAGCAGGGGGGAGTGGAAGTGGTGCGAGCAGGTGGAGGTATGGAGGAAGAAGGTGGGGTAGGATTCATGGGGGGCTAGCTAGAAGAGTGGTGATAGATCAGGAGGATAAGCCCTTGGTGTAAAGGGACAGCCCTAGAGTGGCTCTGAACTTCCCTAATTGATTTCTCTAGTGAGTTTATTACATAGTGAGGAAATTTGATGATGATATTTGTATAAAAGTGATTGAGAAATATCAAATGTTTTTGAGGTGTAGTCACAAATCTTCCTTCAAGAGTTACATACCTAACAACCATCCTGGAAAGCTCAGCAAAAGGCTCAGGAATCAACACCACCTTGATGCCAACAATCACGAATTCAAGATTCTCCCCATCGTCCAAGAACTTCTTGGTCTCCACCTCCCTGTCCACCTTCTTACTGAAGAATTTTGTGCCCTCCAGGCTGAGGCCCATGATCTAGGAGATGAGCTCTTCCGTGATCTCAATGTCCATGTTACTGTATTTGACAATCTGATTCTTCCATCCCTGGGTGAATCTGATAGAAATGTCTTGGTCAAAACCTTAAATCATTTCAATTAAATTAGACAGACCCCCAATTTGAAGATAGTTCCAGAGCACTGCATCCTCTTTCCATGCTGGATTATGGGTGGGCTTTGTCTTGTAAGGCGGACCCCCCATTTTTCCAGTGACTCTGCCCGCAACGGTAAAAGTTTTAGCACTATGCGTATCAGACTTAGCTTTGTTTTTGAATCTCTCCCATCCATGATAAAAGATGTAATTATTAGACCATACTTTGTAATTAGTGACCCGCTCCTTAGCGTTCTCCCTATGACAAGTACTGATGGCTGTCCAGTTCACACAAATCACATAAATCACACAAATCTTATATGATGTCATCATTCTTTACTTAAGAATCCGCTCTTTAGCATCAAAATTACAACCATTAGTGATTATTTTCCAAGCCATGTAAATCATTGATGATGTCTTTATTAACTTGAATGGGTAGAATGTCCCCCCTTAGCCAAGTTTGAAAAGTATTGTTAACCCCAAAGTTTACCAAACCATCTGCGACCCTATTGCCTTCCCGATAGGTGTGAGTGATTTTAACATTTTCAAAACTCTTGCATATATCAGTAGCTTAAACAATAAAATCTCTAATTGACCAGCTAGGGGGTTGCTTTTTGTTTAAGAGATTGATAATGTTCAGAGAATCACCCTCAATTATAATATTCAGAATATTACAATCCCTGGCTAGCCTTATTCCCCATAGAGCAGCAAGAGCTTCAGAGTAATGATTAGTTTGCCTACCCATTTTCCCAGAAAAAGCAGCAACAAAACAGCCTCTTTGATGTCTGATGACTCCTCCACCTCCAGAATCTCCTGGACTGCCTTTTGAGGCCCCATCAAAATTCAGCTTATGCCAAGCATTGGGAGGCTTAATCCATCGAACAGTGGATCTATCCATACCATTGTTATTCTTTTTGAAGACAGTGTCAATATTCCAATCAACCATAATGTATTCTTCTTCCTGAGGGAAAAGTCTATTTTTAGGAGGTTTAAATCTTGCAATATTGTCCTGCACAACAATAATAATTTCTTTGTAGACTCTGTTACATAACTTTTTAGTATTTCTGAAAATGCCATCATTACGAGCCTTCCAAACTCGCCACATGGTGTGAGGTAAAATCAGTTGCCATAATCTCCTCACCACATAATTCTTGTAAGGAGAGTCCCATTGTTCCCAGGCCTAAAGACAAGTAAGGGGAAAGATCCATTTCTGATTAAATTTTTCAAAAACAAGATGCCAAATTTTGGAATTGAACTCACAATGAAGAAATAAATGTATGATGTCTTCTGCTTCTTTCTAACACATGCAACATCTATTCGACATGATGAATCCCTTCCTAATGAGGTTTTCATTAGTCAGTATCTTGCCTTTAATGATGAGCCACCAGAAAAATTTCACTCTAGGGGTTAGCTCTAGCATCCACAGCTTATGCCACTTAATTTCACTTTCAATAGAGGCAAAGAAAGAATTGTAGCCTGATTTAACTGAGTATTCTCCATCAAAAAAATATTTCCAAATGAGCTCATCCTTATGATTTTGATTACTAATATGGATTAGAGAAAGTTGATTCTACAAAGATGAAACATCAGTTTGCACATTATCCTTCTCCACTTTTAGTTGTTTCCATTTTCTTTTGTTTTCATCCACCTCAATATAGCCTTGTATTTTGTACCCATACTTTGTAATTAAGCTGTCTTTAATGTGGCCATAAGAAGAAATCCAATTAAAATCAGTCCATTTATCAGTCCATAAACTAATGTCTTGACCATCCCCAAGCTTCCAGCTACATCCCTGAGAGAGAATATGTGAAGAAGATTCTTCCAGAAAATAGAACCATTCGGAAGAAACTGATCAGAAATAAAGGAGATCTTGCTTTGGTTGGAAAGGTATTTGATCTTAACCAACTCTATCCAAGGTTTGTGTTCTTTTATAAGTCTCCAACCTAACTTTTCAATATGAGCAGCACTCATATGTTTGATATCTTTGATACCTAACCCCCCAAGCCTCTTTGGTTTACATACCTGCTCCCAAGCCATTAAATGATACCTGAACCTGTCCTCAGTACCATGCTATAAAAAGTTCTTTTGAATTTGTTCAATATTGTTCGTCATTGCGGCTGGTATGTTGAACATTGACATGATGTAAATAGGCAGGTTCTGAAGAGTGCTTGTTATCAATAAGCACTTGCCTGCGTTTGAAAGTAGAGCTCCTTTCCAAACAGCCAATTTTTTTTGAAATCTCTTAATAAGATCATTCCAGACCTCATTAGAAATCTTGCCAGTACTCAAAGGTAGACCTAAATAAGTAGCGGGTAATGAATTAATAGTGCATCCTAGAATATTAGAAATCTTTCTTTGCCTTTCTATAAGAGTTTTGAAGAAATATATAGAGCTTTTGTCAAAATTAACTTTTTTCCCCGAGGCTTCCTCATAAAATCTAAGGATAGTTTTGATAGCCTTTGCCTCAATTATTGAGGCCATCAGAAGAAGCAGAGTGTCATCAGCAAACTGTTGGTGGGAGGAGACCTGATTCCCAGAAGTTGGTAGAAAGCCCTTTATCATGCCAATGCTAATGTCGCTTGGGCAGATCTATGGATAGACGAGCCAACAATGTGCATGGCATATCCCCTCTTTGAGTCAGCAAAGCGAAACTGGTTTATTGCTATTCTACCAGCAGGAATCTGTGCAAGTCTCACAATATTCTGCCTTCGGGGGTTTGGGATCTCATCCCAGTAGGATGTTTCCAACCACGAAAATAAAGGAATGAAAGAGAGGATGAAGAAAGATCAGGTCCGAAAGGAGAAAAGAAATGAATTCCAAAGCAGAAAGGTCAGAAGGTTTATGTTTTGGGATTGGTAGTAGACAGAGCCAAACCTATTTGCATAAACGAGAAAAGCAATACTGATGAATAAATGACAATAAAACAGAAGTAAATCCAATAGAACAAGCACACAGATCTAACGTAAGAAAGATCCAATACAAATAACACATGTATTCAGCACAAAGTCTAAATATTGTATTAATAATTCTTTCTGTTACAAAAAACTCAAAGTCTTTTCTCCTTACTTCTATTTTTCATCTGAAAGATATTCACTCATGCCCAATACAACAAGCATTGGGGTATTTATAGAAGAAGGAAAGAAAAAAAGGGAAAAAGGAGCCAACCACCTATTTACAAATATATTTACAAAATATCTACAAGGATATACCAAAATATCTCAAAGTCATGTTGACTTTTGACAACTTGATGGATGACATCATCCCATGGTGCAACATGGATGATGTCATCATTTGTGCCAACATACTCCAGATATTTAGAAAAAGATAGTCGAAGAAGAGAGAGAAGAAGAAGAAAGAGAAGCTATTCATCGTCGTCATCCTGTGGCCGAAAGGGGGTAGCCTGCTTTTGCTGCTGCTTAGGTGACGAGATGTGAAATTGAGCGTGGTATTCCATGAACTTGCTGATCATGGGCCCTAGTTGATCCTGGGAAGGATCCTTGTGTCGTTCACTAATCGCCTCGCAAGTCTCCTGCTCGTCTATGAGCTTCTCTGGGAGTTTGGAATATTCTTTTTCTGCTTCTATGAGGAACCTGATGAAGTCCCGATAGGCCAGCAGGTTATTGATGGACTCCGCATCAAAAGTGACCTCTGGCCCTAGCCCTTGTGAAATGATCTCCTTGAAGATCTGAATGGTTTCCTCAACTTTTCTTAAGGTGAAGGAAGGAGTAAGCAACCCTGGTGACATGTTAAGAACGATTTGTTCCATTTGACGCATCGCGTCCAGGGCTTCTTCCTTCACCTTATCGATCTTTTCAAGGACAAATTCCAGTTGATCCACCCGGTAGTCCAAGGTTGAAATGACTTTATTGAGGGCCCTGGGATGACCGAAGACGCCAAACTTGACCAGATCTTCGACTGAACAGTCGAACATTTGTTGAAAGGTCTCATGTTGTAGTCTAGCATGGTCCAGCTCTTCTGATATGGGTCCTGCCAATGCTTGGAGCTCTTTATTCGCCTTGTTGATGTTCAGATATAGATCAGAGAACTTGGGGATCACTTTTTCACTATCCTTGAGGATCTGGCTCCTCCAAGCTGAAACTGCCATGCCCTGCTCGCCGATCTTTGCATATTCATTAATTTTATCCTGGCTCAGAGGCTCAGGAGTCTCAGCGGCAGTTATGGGAGGTGCACTGCCCATCTTCTGTAAGGCTTGGAGCAGATGTTTATTTTTCTCTTTCAATAGCATTTCCTCTTCTTTCTTTTCTTGAAGCTTCTTGCAGAGGGTGTCAACTGCAGATAGGGCCTCTACTTGAAGGCTTTCAGAAGACGTCCCCGTTGTGACTTGGGTCACTGTGTAATCTGTCGGAGACAGATCCTTTTTATCCTTGAGGGGATTGGGGTATGCGATCTCCATTACCCTCTCTCCCGAAGCACTCTGAGAGAAGCGTGTGATGGGCTTCTGCTTCTTTTCCCCTTTGGATGGGATTACGGAAAAGTCCATTGGAGCGATGGGAACTTTCCTTTTCTGCTGACTTAAGTGCTGGGAGATCCAGGCTGGACTTATGGGAGAAGGGCCGGAAACAGAGAAGGGGGCAGCTGCAGTAGTAGAAGGGAAGAACGTGGAGACACTTGGAGGCAGCATCGAGAGGGAGGCCGAAGAAGTGCTCGTGGGAGGAAGAGATACTGCAGGAGAGGAAGACATAGGAAGGGAAGGGAGCTCAGAGATGAGGGAAGAAATGGAGGGGGACAGGTCCGCGAGAGAAGAGAAGATGGACGAAGAAGCGGGAGGAATAGTAGAAGAAGGGGGAGAGGACACGACCAAAGGAATGGTCACTTGAGTCACTCGAGGAAGGGAAGGAGGAGAAGAAGAAGAAACAGAAGGGACCTCGGTAGTTGAAGCAGTGCCGACATCCTGAGTGGATGGGCCTATTGGAACATCTTCTTTCGTTCCTTTCTCTGGAGAAGCCAAAATTATGACCTATTCAGGTGCAGTGGAAGGAGGACTTTCAGGAGCTTCCTCTTGAGAAGTGCTGGACTCACCCTCGTTACCTTTACCCTTGCCTTTAGGCTGCTGTTTAGATCGAGAAGGTGCGTTACCCAATGGAGAGATTGTGAAATCAACCTCGAGGTAGATGAGTCCGTTCATTCGGCACCAATGCTCTATTCTGCGCAAAGTTTCTTTGACCCTCTCCTCAATTGTCTGAGGTGCTTTAGTCCTATCAACTGCCGTGAAAGGCCAATCATCCCCACCTGTGTTAAGATATACTTGATCCACTTCCTCTTCGGTAGTTTGGTAGCCTTTGGGGACGATGGCTACCCCATACTGGATGATTTCTGCCAAGGCCAAACGAGAATGGTCTTTCCTCCTGAGCTCCACCTCATGATATAGGTCGATGTAGCTATCCTCGATCTGAGGGACGTGGATTGGATCGAGCTTAGCCCTTGGCAGAAAATTTCTCGGGTCAAAGGTAGGCCTTGCTGGGAAGTCATGTTTCAGATTTAAAAGCTCCAGCTTTGCAAACATGTCCTTTGCATTGTGGTGAGTAAGACATGTATATCTACCCACTGTGAGGGGGAAAGGAGTTCCACCCTTCTTTCTTTTTAGGCACTTTTTGTGATAAGTGATTAGCTGTCTTGACAGCTCTAGCAGAATCAATTTGGGCCCAGCATATCTTGGCAGTCTAGTTGGCTCTCCCAAGAAGTTAGTCGCTCTCAGATAAGTAAATGTGGGGAATTGGGTGAACAAGGCCCCCCATTTTTCAGTGGCTGCCACGATGCTCTTGGTCGTGCGACCGTAAGTCATATTCGGCCTCAACAGGTAGATGATGAAATAGAAAAATGCATCATTGATCTTGGTAAATTGAGGGATGTTATTCTCCAGCTTCAGCTCTGGATAGTATTCATAAATTCTAACTTGGGGCCAAACCCCACTCCGCATCAGAGTTGGATAGTCCCTTTCAGAAGCTACAGCATAAACAACATAGGAATTCATGTAGAACCTTCCCGTTGTGGGGAATTGTTGCAGTTGCTCTGATATCGTGTTGCTTATAATTTCTGCCCATTCGAAGCATTGATCAGGCACATTTTTTTCATGGTTTCTAAATACCGCAGCATCCATTTGTGGAAATAGTGGGCGTCAGGAAGCCTAAAGACCCTGCTCAGGAACGTGATGGTGTCATTGAGCTCCTCCAAAAAGTCACTGCGGTGAATGATTTGTGGCCAACGGGTCACTACTTTCTTGTTCTTTAGATAGACTTCATTCATCAGTTGCATGCACTGATCTTCATGGTCATCCCAGGCTTTGATACAATCCTCTCGGCTGATGGCCACAAAGTGCCGGTGATGAGGAATGCCGAGAATTATCTCGAAGTGGCGGGCAGTGAGGTTGATTATGACCTCGCCCTTTTCATTTACGACACACCTTGTGTCTTTATTATAGCACCGGGCAACCACCATCATGAATTCATTGTTAACGGCGCTAACTGGGATTCCCCCAACAAAGTGCAGGGCACTTCCTATTAGCTTGTCCATCCACGAACTTCTTGTGACCTTCTGAGTCCTGACCCAGAATTCCTCCATATCAATATGACCCAACTCTGAGTCTGTGATGTCCAGGTCACACTCGGCCTGCGAGTCGGGAATTCTGACCCTCTGATACTTATATTTCATTTCTTCCTCTGTAAGCTTGGCCTTGCCTTTGGATTTGGTAGGTCTCTTGCTTGATGTTGACATATGTTCTTCTGAGCTTAATTGCTGATCTGCAAGAATAAGACGTGAAACCCAATTGAAGAAAGTCGTGTGAGCTGTTTGATTTTCCATTGAAAAGCTTGACAGAAGAAAGAGTTAGCAATTTAAAGGCCTCGGGGCACATGGCGCACAGATATTGCAGGTTGCAGAGCTAAATAGGTAAGGCGCACAGGAAAAGGGTGTTGCAAGGGTTAAATCAATGCCAAAGGGTGCATAGCGCATAGATACTGCATGATGCATTTTGTGTAAAGGGCGCACGGAATCTTTATGTTACACGGGAACAGGATGCGCCCGTGGTGCATGACTCTTTCATGTTGCATGGAACTTCGGTGCGCCAAAGCCGCATATATAGTTTGTGTAACATATGCTTTTGGCGCACTTAAGGGAACTTGGCGCGGCGCATGAAATGTTTGCACAACATGATGTTGCTGCGATGAGGGACGCGCCTGCGCCTTTTATATTTTTACACTTGGCGCATAGGAAAAGACTGCTGCATGGGCACTGGGTGCGCCAAAGGACGCAGGAATCTATGATGTTGCACTCAAGTTTTATGCACCAAGAGGGCGCACAGGAAGCATTTGCAGCAAGTGAGGAAAGTGCACCATGAGGGCTCATCTTTTCATGATGTAGCAGGCAGGGAATGTACGCCATTGGCACGGCTGCTCTTTGTGTAATAGGGGTGATAGATGCGCCAAGGGCGCAACTGTTTTTGATGTTGCATGGTGTGCCAATGCGCCGAAGGAAAATATAGTTTTCTTTTTAGGTTTGATTCTCAGAGGGTTTCCACATAAGGCTAAAACTCTCTTTGCAAGTTTTACTGGGGTGATAGAAATGGCTTTAAACCAAGGTTTCCAAGCTACTACCTCAGGACAGAGCTTCCTCTACCAGCAGATCTGGAAAGAGGAGGAAGATGTGGAAAGACAGCAGGGGGGAGCAAGATCATGATTTATTCTTCCTTTTTTACAAAAATCAATTCTACTCTCAAACAGTCAAAGACCACAAAAAACAAACGCACGAAAGAAAGAAGGCCACTTACCCGGATATAAACGATGAAAAAGCGTGAGAACGGGTCCACAACGTGATCGAAAGCGACAAGGCAGGTGCGCTGACAGGGTCAGAGAAAATAATGAAAATAGTCACGTGATTGCTCTGGTGACAATGACAGCGCAGACGCGCCTATATATAGGCGAGGCAGTAATAAATGCGCCACCAACTTTTTAAAGGGGCGCACCAAATGAGCCATTGACATGAGAAAACATGTGCCCTTTGGCGCACCGAAATACTTGTCAACATGAAGATATGTGCGCCTATGGCGCACCAAAAGTGGTGTTTACAGAGGGAAATGTATGCCTTTGGCACATCAAAAAGGGGCACAACAAATGTTCTGTTGATAGGAAGGCGCATGCGCCTTGGCGCACGCACCTTGGCACAAGCAAGAAAGCCTCAACATAGAGAGGCACACAAAAACACCTACTAACACAAGAAAGCATGCGCCAAAGGGTTTAAAGGGGGCGCATCAAAAGTTGATGTTGCATAGTCATTCTATGCACCCGGCAAAAAGACCAAAAATGACTAAGTTCGGAAAACCAGATTTCCCGGAAAGGGATTTTGCAACGTTCCAAATGCAAGGGGTCCCTTACAAGGGATCGGAACAAAATTTTGGTATGGTTATCTGTAAAATTGCCCTTGCCAATTTTACGGGTCCCCATTAACAACCACTAAGAATCTGGAAGTAGAAATACAAGAATGAATAATTTTCCTGAATTTATTTTGAAAACCAAACTTGGATAAGACCTCATCCATGAATTTCCAGGAGACTCTGTCGAAGGCCTTATGCATGTCTAACTTGATATCCATCCCTGCCTTTTTACTTTTATCCATAAAAAGGATTGTTTCATGAACCATGATAATTCCATCCTGAATAATTCTTCCTTGAATGAATCCACTCTGCTATTGTGAAATAATCTCCATAAGAATAGGTTGCATCCTAGTGGTTAGAATCTTTGTGAAGATCTGATATATTACATTAACCAAACTGATTGGCCTGGAATCTTTGAAGTCCTTTGCATCTAACTTCTTAAGAGCAAGCACAATATGTGTATTATTTAACTCTTTGATAAGATTTCCAGTTCTATAAAACTCATTAACAGCTTTTAATAGATCTTCATAACATATTTCCCAACATCTTTAGAAGAAGTTGGCGGAAAAACCATCGGGGCCCAGAGCCTTATCCCCTTCTAAAGCGAAAACAACCTTTTTCAATTCCTCAATGGTGACTGTTTTGGAAAGACTCTTGAACCTCTCAGCAGGTATTGAATTATTAGGAATGGAGTCTAAGAGAAAGGATGCCACTTGTTCATCGTAGGAATTATTCTCAATGAGTAGATTCTTGTAAAATTTGAGGGCTTCTTCTTTGATGTCTTCAGAATCCTTAGTAATGCTCCCATTTTCCTTAGATACCTCAGTAATTCTGTTACAAGCTCTATTTGAGGGCTGTCAAATGAAAAAAAATTGTATTCTTGTCTCCTGCTTTTAGCCAAAGAGCTCTAGACTTCATTCTCTAAAAGGATTCTTCACGGCTGTTTATATTATGTAGATCTGAGAGAAGCTTTTTTTCCTGTTGACGATCCTCTAGAGTCATACCTTTCAAGGAAACATTAAGTTCAAGCTCTTCCAGCTGCTGTTTAATTTCTTTCTTCTTTGGAAAACAAGTGTGAAGCCCTAATGACAGTGTTGAAATCATATTCTGACCTTTTGTACATACTACAACACCCATAAGAGGTCTAGGGTGCCCATAGGAACCCTCGCCCCTACACAAGTGCTCGTGTCTGAGAATTTCCAATATTTATGCACATTTTCTGAGTGGGATTGTGAAATTCCAAGTGAATAGGTTTCAATCAATTGATCCCAGCCCAAATTTAGGACAGTAGGGATTAAGATCAGAGCCAGTTCTAGGGAGATTAAGTGACATGAATCTATTCTCATCTTTTTTCATAATTAGCATCAAATGAAATTGCTCTAGCTATTTGTATTCCATTGTATATCATTTGTTTCAATCTTTGCCTTCAAATATTTTAATAAAATAGGTCAGATTTTATTAAATCATGACAGAAACTACGTACAATGTTGATGGTAGGTGTCGAACTTGAAGACAGCAAATTCATGTGCAATGTTGATGTTAGCACATGCAGACTTACACACTAGTGCAAGCACTTTTATGCTAGTGCAGATATCGTGTAGCTAGGCGTATTGACAGTCTCCCATGGATCAACCAGTTCATAAATCCTCAACATTAATCTGACAAGAAGCTTGTTTTCTTCCAGTAAATTTAGCTTTTGTGCTTCACTTGGAAACCTAAAATTGGGTGACATACAAGGTTAAATGAAGACAATAAACACAGCAAATAGAAGTTATTCTCGATGAATTTATAAATTATAGCTAAATGATTCTGGGAGGAAGAATACACATTGGGATGTAACTATTTTGGTGTGCCAAAATGTATCACTAAGCCTCTAGAAGCTTCTTGAAAGAAAACAATAGCAATAAATAAATAATTTATACCTTCACTATAATATCTGTTACAAACCTCAACAGCTTTAAGATTCATATAAGCTTTCCTGAATAAGAAGGATGATGGGCTTGTTTGATAATTAGATTATGGGAGTTCCTTCAAGCATTATTTCTACAAAGGTGTTTCCATTGACGTTCTCTGAGCATATTTTAGAAAGGACCTGCATTAAAAAACTTAAGTAGATGTAGTTGCCGGATGGTTCAAAATCCTTTCTCAAAGCATCTAAGCAATGGATTTACAAAGTAAATGGATTTCTTTTACTAGTCTCTTGGATAGTCTGCCTTTGCTATATTGAATTTCAATATTTGCAATTAGCTCCAAGCAGTAACAATTATAATTACCTGAAATAGGAAGATGACCATGTCTGTGCAGTCTGCAACTTTGCATCAGGGCAATAGAGTTATTCTTTAAATTCATTCGAGAAGTGGTTAGTCATGGGCATTATCTTACTTCCCCCACCATTGTAGGATTATGGAAGTGCATTGAATTCGATAAAAGAATCTAAATAGACTGATTTAATTAGTATTTACTTGTGAGGGAATAATTAAAAATTCCTATTTACCTTATATTACCTAGAAGTCTGTTAGGAATTAATTTAGGAGTTAGCTCCTCCAAAGGCATAGTAGAACTCTTTAAATTGGTTTAGATCTCTAAAGCTATGGAAATGTCCAGAACCTCTAGGAAATTTCCTTGCCTCAATTTAATTAATCTCTATAAGATGGTATTCCTAATTGATAGACAGTTAATAAGGGAGCAAAATCTCCAGTAGTTTGTGGAAGACTACTATTGACTTCCTTGAGAAGTGATAAGATGAATGAAAACTTTCTCATTTTGTTGGAAAAAAATCAACCTACATGTTCACCTTATACCGGATTTGCTATCCCATAGTGCTACATAATGTTTGATCTACTGTCATAATCCCTCATAAGGTTGAAAATTCACCCTATTAAATCGACTCCAAGACCATATTTCCTTTTGGAGCTGGCATCGAGTGACTTTTCCAAAAATAGTGACCTTTGGTTAAATGGGATCCACATGTTTCCTCCCTAGAGATTGGGGTGGCCTCTGGGTTTTAGAATCCTAATAAGCTGATCTATGAACTTGGAATTCATCTGCAGGTGGTTAAACTTACCTAGAGATTCTGATCTGTTGGATGATATTTATCACCCTTATCCGAGCTATTTATATTCTTGAGCCTCAAAATTATCTTGGAGGGTATGGTACCAGCTTTTGCATTATTTGCTCAGACCATTTGCTGGCAAAAATGCCATAATTTTTGACATCTCACGTTCGCAATCTTATGATCGAATATTTGGTCATCACTAAAACCTGTTGTTTCAATGATGGAATTTTGGTAAAGGTTCTAAATCCAATGTTATCAGGTTGGATGCTTGATCCATTTCAGTAGATACACAGAACCTTGCGAAGGCTAGCCTTGAACAATTTAAATATGGGTCCATCATGCCCAACTGGTGCACCATAGAGAATTAGACTATTTGATGAAAGACTACTTCAACCTATCTAAAGATGGATGGCTTGATTTTCCAGTCTCCATCTAGACTTGGTATGGCTTGAATGTTCTCAGTATCTAGATTAGGACCTAAGGTTGGACCATTATAATGTTCAAGGATGGGTATGCTACCCTATTTTGACTACAGTTATACCAGGGATGTCCACTCTGTTTCAATTAGACAGAGTCAACATCAGCTTGGAGATTAAATATGGGTTTCCTAAGACTAATTCCTTCCTATGGACTTCCTATGGTGGTGATAATCATTATCACCTTTTAATCTCCATCTGCAAAAAAGGCCCATTTTCTTATAATACCCTCATGGTGTGTTCTATGTCAGAATGCTAAAGAAGATACCAATCAGGGCTAGAATGGTTTTCTACAATGTGATTTTTCTCACAAAATTTGGGAAGCACTATGTCTGTGGGTCACCCCCTCAATATTTTCTTGGTACTTCCCTAAAATTCAGATAAAATGCAGGATGAGGATCCACATTTTTATTAGAACTGCAACTTAAAAATATCAAGCCCAGGCTTCTAGATCAAATTTGGTCTTCTACCTTCTGGCCGATTCTCCCTCTGTTGGAATATTGCCTTATGAAAATAATTCGAAGAATCTTCAAAGATGAGAAAATAAATGTCAGACATTGTCATCTGCTCAAATTTTTAAACTTATGAAAAAAATCCTTTTGTGGATTCCTCCAGGATTGGTTTTATAAATTCTCTCAATCGATTGGAATAATTTTATGTAATTGGAGCATCGCTTTAACAAACATCCCTGATAAGGGGGTAAGAATTAAAATTAAAGAAACTAGAGAACAAATTTGTGAGAGGCTCCTGAAGAATGTTTGTTTATCAAGTTGAACTTTGATGGATCAGGATAGAAATTATACCCTAGATGGGTAGGTGAATAAATGGTGAAATGTTTTTATCGCTAGAACTGTTCTACGATTTCCATGACCCATTTTGGGATCATTGTTGAAACTCTATAAATGACAAAGTGCTCCAACAACTATTTTTGAAGCCAAATCTCTTTGGTGTAGGATTGTAGCATTAGTTAAGAAAAAATGTTGGGACTAACATTAGCTACATCGAGGGTTTAAGTCTCATATTATCATCAATGCAATAAGATCCTAGTTTAGATATATTTAAACATCGGTAAAATAATAGATATTGTTGATGATTTTTGATACTGGTCATTGAAGACATTCTAAATAATTCACTATTCTTCAGAGGGTCACTAATCGGAGGATGTTTGACCGATAGCAACTTGGTAAGTGGCTTGATGAGTGGAAATTTACACTAAGTATGAGTTTTTCATGAATATTTATACTCCTCCAACCTAATGAGCTTGTAAATCATGTATATGGGTGTTCCATGATTTTTAAAAATGATGATAAGTGAGTATTAATAGTAAGGTGGTGGTAGCAAGTTGAGCTCAAGCACATTTGTCATTGAGTCCTTTAAGTTCTAAATAAGTAGTTTGCATAGATCTTCCCACCTCCTACAGGCATTAATAGGCATCACTTCCACATGGATTTGGCATGAAATGTGATGGTTCGCATACGAACAGATTTTATAATCCTATAATTAGTAGTGTTTTGTGTCATAGTTTGTCTCATGATGATGATATTTGATAGGTCATCCATCTCAATTTGTGAGGAAGAAGGTTATTTGGTTTTCACGACAGGATTTCTCAGGCTGAAAGTATGAGGTGAATGAGGCATGATATTGATTAGATAATGTTTTCTATTAGTTAGAGAGTGAAGAGGGATAAATATTTTTCCTAGTGAAGGAATTTATAGGTCTTTAAAAATACATAAAGGGTGCAAACCAATTGATTTTGTAAAACTACATTCTGGGAAGCTCAATCTGGTGAAAAGGAAAGTAGGTGTGGTTTGCACATATGGATGTTTCATGAGATATAAAATACATGGATGTTATATAAAGGTCATGAGGATTCCAATGAGTGGTTACATTCTATATTTGATTTGTTCTTGGGTGGTCTTGATGCCCAAAGGTGAAGAGAGGTTCATGGAAACTGTTGTTTTGATAAGGATACGAGCCTTCTTGATAGAGTTGTGTGAAATTTTATTAGTGCAATATAATTAAATACCATGGATGATTTTTTTATGTCATATTACACATGTATGATGAATTTTATATCTTTACTAATCATGGTTTGGCATTTTTGGTTTTAGCTCATATAGGTGATGGGGTTTTGGGCTAGTTGAGTGCATTTGAGCATGACCGACCTACATGGGCCCAATATGAATGTTCTTATGATTGTGTTGGAATTTTTTAAAATTTTAATGGTCAAACCAAAATAGGGAAACTTAATTGCTTTGTATTTGAAATATGAAAATCATATTTAAGTGAGTGTTTGGTTCAAATTTGAAGTAAAAAATATAGAGAAAATGCGACCTAGGTGAGGGTTTAAAATTTGATCAAGTGGATGAATTCAGAGCAGAGAATGTTTGATTTTTTTTAAGAATGTTAGAGGGCATGTGAGCAAGGATTTGAAGCTAAGACAACTTGTGAATGAAGAAGATATAGCAAGTTGAAGGAATGAGGGTTTGAACAAATTTTGTGAGCTGAATTAATGATCTCCATCAGTTGAGGTAGCAAAAAAATTCAAATATATTCATCTAAAAGTTGTTGAGTTGGTGTTTATTCATCTAATGGGGTTGTATCCTCCTTGTGGAGTGGGTGCTTCACTAAATTAGGGGTTGGTGCTCCTTGTGAAGTTGGTGTTTCACTAAATATATTTGATTTGTGTAAATAAGTAGAGTTTCAGTGGGTTATCTTCCCCTTAAGGGTTTCCCACTTAAATTTGGTGTTCGTGTGTACTCTCTTTCTCTTTCTCGTGTATGGTTTATTCAATGCTTAATTAAACACACATATGGTTAATGTTTGATTGAATGGTTGTACAAATGGTAGTGAATGATAAATGGAAATGGAATAAAGTTTTAATATAATGATTCACCCCCCTCCCCTCTTCAATATCTTGTGCTTCCAACACCAATGATAACACTGAAAAAACTTTAAAAATCTCCTAATGACATCAATGACCATAACCTTCCAACAAACTCACCTTGTTATTAATGACAACTCTTCAACAATCTCCCCCTTTTCATTGATGGAAACTACACTTAGAAACACTATGACAACATTTTATTTCTCATCATTCTCATCCTTTCTAACATTTTGACCCTTTGACATCAATGATAAAGGGTCTTCCAAAAACTCTCATATGATCATTTAACCTAAACTTCAATAACATAATGAAATATCGACACCAATTGTTTGACAAAATACTCACCTTAGGCTCATACCAGTTGTTGTAGACAACTTTTGAACTATACCATCGTTCTAATCATTATCTTGACACATCACACCATATGGATATAAAACTTTCCTTGAGCATATGCTTCTCCTTAAAAACAATATATTTAAATCACATTATTTCTCTCAAATATGAACATTCTCCCAAAACAAGCTCTTTTCTGCAACTTTTTTATTCTTCTCCTTTGATATGATATCTAGAACTCACCATACTTGGAAGCATCAATCCAAATATGAAATTTAACGCATGTCTTCATGCATACCTTCTTGCAACAAATTCTCAACACATATGATACAAGCATCATACAAGCATTATAGGAACATTCTCCCCCTTACTTCAAATGAACTCAAATCACAAGACCACTCTGACATGACTCAAACCTTTGATCAAGCACTAGGCCACCATATTCTTGAAACCAATTGAAAATTACCACTTCTTAAACACTGATTAGGATCAACTACCAACTACTACCAATTGTTTATAAACAAGGAATAAATTTTTTCTTACATCTCATATGCCTTTAAAATTTTCAGTTATGTCAACAATCTTCAAAATTTCTTCATGACTCGTCATATCTTCTTGAGTAAACTAAATTTCTCATGGAACTAAAATATCCACTTGATTAGCTCCCCTTAAGTTCTTGACTCCTTTAATGACTAATAGATAACAATTTAAGTTCATGCAAACCTCACTTTCTTTCCTTTGATACAATTGTCATAGACCTTCTTAAATAGTACAAGAGACTCCTCCATTGTGTTCTCAGATCTCTTGCAAAAAATAATTCTGAATATGATCACTCAAACAACACAAGCAAACTTGCATACCTTGATCCTTCAACCCACAAAGCCGACAAGCTCCCCCTATGTCCATACTCTCCTTTTAAGCCACACAAAGAATAATCACGCTCTTTTGACTATATGAAAAATCCAAAATCAGCTTAGACAATTAGCTAGCAAATATATTGTTTCAAGGGAACAAACTAGTTAATCATTCTAGAGGAAGGATAATTCACGCTTTGTTCAGATCAATCTTCCTCCTTCATGATTCACAAAGATTACATTAAGACACAAACCTCATCAAGACACCTACCTTACATCATATTATCAAGTAGGTCTTCACTATATCATACCTCTGTCATGAATGTATTCTTCATGATATGCAAACTAATACTATACAATGTATGCCTTAGATCTCTATGCACAAGAAACACTTCACTCTTCATGTTAATACCTATAATGAATAGTCCATACATACTAGTTTTTCATGATTTTACTGTGTTCTTCATACTTAAATTTCTCTATCCTCTGTGATTTCTCTCAAACATGCTATCTTGGCTTTTATGACTGTTCAACTTCTGATCATAACCTTAAAAATCACTCCAAAGGATTCATTTAGGTCTTCATATCCTTCATAACCATATAGGCTATATAGATCAAAAATCATATTGGTCTTACAAACCAATCTCGTACTCTCAAATGTCACATACTTATATTAGGCCACAAAACACAATCCTATGCTCATACATGCACACCACACTCTTCATTTTGTCTATCTACCTACTAAGTCTTCAAAAAACCTTCTTGATGCTCATCATAACACAATGTCATGAATATGACCAGTCTGATCAAGTCATTATGAAAAAATAACTCTATAATCCTTTCTTCTATTGTCCATCTCACAGCTACCTCAAGCCTTCAACTTAATTTATGAAAATATTTCATATCACATCTTCATGATGCTTCTTTGAGTTATGAATGCCTCTATGAAGCCTAATAGAGACACCATGTTTTCATAGAGTTATAGAACACTATGAATTTAGGATATTCCCTAATCTCCTTCACCTTGTAATCATGAGGCTAAAGATATTTCTTTAGGATCCTCTTGGTCTTGATTTTCACTTCTTTCTTGATGTCAGCATCATCTTCCTTCTCCTCTATTTGAGCTGATAACATACATTCTTGAAACTCTTCAATATCTGGCCTATGCTCTTCCATAGAAAACAATCCACCTTTTCTTCTAGAATGATTATGACTCAGCTTTAGTTCCTTTGGTTCCTCCTTCTCCTTAACTACATGATCTAACTTCATGGTGTATATACTATTGTCTTGAACTCTGGGAACTTCAACCTTCTTGTTTTGCCTTGGAGATTCATGATGGTAGAATCTTGCAATATGACCACTTCGATGACATTTATAGCACAAAATTCTACTTCTATTGTTGAAGTGAGAATTCATTCCATTCCTCAATGACGCATTAACTTTACAATCCACAACCCTATGTCCATATTCATTTCATGAAAATTAATATCCTTTGAAAGAACTTTTGTAAACCCATGAGTACTCATTATTGGAGGGTCTTCTACATTCTCTTGCTCTTTGACCAATCGGACTACATGAGAAATAGTAACCATTGAAAGAACTTGCATACCTCATGAAATTAGGTTGTCTGATTAGATTAGTCCTACTTTCCTAGAGGTTAACCTTCTTGTTCAGATTTGCATCCTCCTTATTCTCCTTATGATCTTCATTGAAACTAGGACTTACATATTCATTCCCAGTATTCTTCTTGTGGTCCTCATTTAAATCAAGATTTGTCTTATCATTGGTAGATTTTTGACTGCTCAACATGTCATTTAGAGCCTCAGTGCTCTTTTCAAACTTTTCGAAGGTCTTCAACTTGCTATATGTTTAATCCAACTTTGTCCTTAAGGATTCCATTTATGTCTTGAACTTGGTGCATTCTTCTTCCTTAACCTTTAGACTAGTTGACACAACTTCAGCCTCATTTTCCAACTCTTTAATGATCTCATCATACTCATTATCCATTATATTGATTTTTTCTTCATAATATTTGATCAAATAATTCCATTTATGATTCTTATTTCTTTGGATCTTTAGCTCATCTAGAGCACTTAACAACTCTGCTTCTAGGTCCACTTTTGCCTCTTCATATTATGAGTCTTCATTGAGATATTCAAATGATGAACTACCTGATTCTTTATCCATGAATATGAATTCATTGCTATCATGCTTTCCATGGTCATCATCACTATAAGATTAGCTTATCTCACTAACATCAGATGACCTATTGTTGTCTTCTCTAGAATATAAATTCTTCTTGCTCTTGAATCATCCTTTTTTGCCATCATGTTTTTTGAATCTTCTCTTTTCATGCTTTTGAGATTTCTTTTCCTCATCATGATGTTCATCATTCTCATCATGCTCATCACACTCATTCTTATTCTTGTTAGGACATTTGGATTCAAATTACCAATCTTACCACAATTAAAACACTTAAATGATAGCTTACCTTTGTACTTACCTTAGCTTTCTAATGAACATGGCTTATAATTTGTCATCATCAATATCTGAATCATAATTATCCTTTACCTTCTTACCTTGTGCCTTATTTTTAGTCTTGAATGTAGGATCCTTCTTGGAGGATCTTCCACCATTTGGTCTCATCTCATAAGCAGTCAAGATGCCATGAAGCTCATCCATATGTAATGTGCTTAAATCCTTGGCTTCTTTTATACCATGTACCTTAGAGTCAAACTTGGGTGTCAAATACCTCAATACCTTTTGAAAAACTATTGATTCCTCCATATTTTCACCTAAACATATGATGATATTAATAATCTCATTAATTCTCAAAATATAATCAACAATGTTATCATCTTCCTTCATTCTCAGGTTTTCAAAATGTCTTTGGTGGGTCTGGACAAAATATTTGGGGCATGATGTTAACTATGTTAGAATGAAAATTGTTGTCAAGCATAAGGATCCCTATCCATGGATGGTAATTTTTGATGCAGGAGAAAATATTATGGCCCAAAGATTGGAATATGAAATGTTGCAAAAGAGATGATTTTTTGTAATAAGAAAGGTCATATGGAGAAGTGGTGTAGGACTATATATGATATCTATGGGTTGGAGTATGAGATGGTTACAAAAAAATATGTATTGGAAAAGGAAACAAGGGGCAATTGGTATCAATTCATTTATTTCAAGGGATGGTGTAGTAGGAAATAGCTCTATTGGTTTGACAAATGATGAGTAAATATCTCCTCTTGATAATCAGGGATCACAACTAAAGTTGGGCCTTGATTTGGGTATCAAATAGGTGATTTTTGGGGTTAATAAGGATCTGATGGGGGTTAAGTGGGATCTATAGATCTATAGAAATTTCTTGTAACACCCAAGGATATGAAGGGGTATATCAACAAGTATAGGGGGTTGGTTCCTATTGTGATAAAATTCTAGCGAAAGTTGGGTTTTTCAAGTTTGGGGATTTGAAGCTCGGAATGACCAATGAGGAGAAAAGATGGAATAGGCTAGAAAACATCCCTTTTGAGGTAGATATTCGTGATGGGAAGAGTCCACTTATCTTAATCATAATGCTTTTCTCTTATACGATGATGGAAATTTGGATTTTGAAATATGATCTATTTCTCAGTCCCTCTTAAATCCAAAGGATAGGATAGGGAGCTTGAAAAAAAGTAAGTGCATGAGAATGTGTTGGATGAAAAGAATATTGGAATCTTCAATAGAAGAAATCAATTCTATTAAGAGGATTTATTTTAGGAGAAGGAGAAAGATCCACTTCTCTAAACTAAACTAGGCCACCTAGAATTGTAATGTCCAAGGTAGATGGTGATAGAAATTTTTTTTCAAAAGTTTTATTTTACTTGGGTTGGGACCTTTTAGGGAAATTATCTTACTCATATATAATAAAATTATAAGGATGATGTAGGATTTCATGTTGGGGGTGTAATTGATATGAAAGTGTTGAGATGGTAGTGTCAAAAGTGATATGTGTTACCATAAAGATAATAATCACTATGAAGCTTGGGAGATTGATTTATCATTGTTGTGTATGCCTCACACATGTTGTAGATTGGGGGAATGTTTGTAAAGTATGGGTGTATAATTATTAGTTATTATGGGATTGAGGTGATGTATTTTGTGTTAGCATTTTTCAATGAAAGGTTTTAGTTTTCAACATATTATTTTGTTTCATTTTCCTTAAGCTTTACATGTTGAGTGATGAAGCACATGTGGTAGAATTTTTCAACCGGATCCTTCATAAAACTTAGGGGTTGAATCCAACTTTGTGTGTCATCAAATATTTATGGAAGCAGGGTGGTTGGACTTTATAAAGAATTTTTAGGGGCATAATTTGGACTTAGTAAGAGAATTTGTGATGTCATTTAGGAATGGTCACTTCCCTTACCAAGATTTCACCTAAGTGAAAACATGTTTATAGTATCTGGACATCTGTTTTCTCAATTTTCTCCTTGTGGAAATGGATTTCCTTCTCTAAATAGAAGTATTAAACCCTGAATGGAACTTGAGGATGAATCATATGTTTTAAGCCTCCACACTTCATTGAAACACAACAACTGCCACCTCTCCGATCTACAAGTTGTGAGCTCATAACAAAGCATTGATTAAGTGTTTGGAAACACTTCTCAAGAGATATGCATTGTTTGTGAGCCTGAGATGATTGCTAGCATCATTCATGTTGATATTTTTTTGTCATGCTCATGATAATCATTCCCTTGATGTCTTGGAATTTGATGAAGTTCTTGATGTTTCATATCCTTCACAAACCGCGTGATGTTCTTGATTGCACCCACGGTTTAAATGAATGCTTTCACACACGTTGATTCACTCTTATCCGTTCCTCACCACAGTGTGATCCACATGATTTAAATTTCATGAATGGATTTGACCAAGATGCATTTCTTCTGCCAAAATTAGGGTGATCTGGATCATCCAACTTCTTGCATCAAAATGTTTCATGCAATATCGCCTCAAAACTGATGCTTTAGGAGTGTAAAAGGGAGTTTCATTTCTTTTTTGGGCCACAAAAAAACTACCAAGCCTCGTGGTGATGGTAAAAATCAATGAGATAAAAACAATGGGAGTTACCAGAACTTTCTGGGATCAATTCCAAGACTTACTATTTTTAGCAGGTCCTATCTAGGACTGTTATTTTAGTAAGTTTTAATAATTTTCACCTTTTGATATTTATTGTTTGTTTAAAGTGCCGAGAATGATGAGGAATTTCCATTTTTGGATACTTAATATTTTTAGACATGCCTAGTCATGAACACCTCATATTTTTAGAAAGGAGACTTGCAGGTGTCGGATTGAGATGAAACTAGTCTCAAAAGTTTCATGATTTTTTGAGGATGCTCTGCTCTGATTTTCAGATGATTTTCTTGTTCGAATTAGTGGGAAAATGATAATTTCATCAAAGGGGGATGAATACTGAGAAAAATGTATTCCTACATATCTCCAAAAATCATCCACCTCATTATGCAAGGAATGACTCAAATGAAATTTAGTTTTATGAGGAACATTCACTCCAAATTTTAGGTAATTTGGATCGCTGGATCACCGGGAAAATTCAAAAATCTTTGAAGAGGGTAGAATGCTAAGAGAAAGCTCAGTCCTCTGTATCCCTAAAAATCAACCACCTCATCATGCAAGAAATGGCTTGGAAGAAAGTATTTTTCTGAGGAACATTTGGTCCCGATTTCAGGGTTTTTTACCTATCAAATCTTGATAAATCAAAAGGAAACTTGTTATTTTCTTGATGTGGTATGTTAGCCATTAATGGATCTCATAGAAAAAAGCACAACGCTTTCAATAAAAAATATCCAAATTTTGTGAGAGGAAAATTTCATCCATCTTCTATGTAGTTTATGACATGTCTGAGACCTTGATAACTTCTCCTTAGAAAAATTTACATGATTGGGGTGAGGTCGCACTTTTGTGTCTCCCTTGTCCTTTGGAGGATAGAGGGGACACCTAGGTGTCCAAAATGTGACTTGGGATTTTGTAGGGGCTGAAAGTGAGGTCTGAGGGCTGGGAAATGAGACAAGTGGAGTTGAATGTGGTCACATGGGGGTCTAGGAGTTTCATGTATGCCTTGGTCACATTTTTTTCCCCCTTGTCCCTTAGGGAAAAGGGGGGACACCAAAGCGTGACCTAGGTGAAGGAGTGAGGTCGCACTTGGGTTTCCCCCTTGCATTATGGGGATAGAGGGGACACCTGAGTATCTAAAGTATGACTTGGGGAGTAGGAGGAGGTCAAAATGTTTTGTCCCCCTTGTCTCTTGGGGGATAAGGGACACAATAATGTATAAAGTGTGATTGTTCCTGATTTGGAAATCCATTTTTTCATTAGATGTCTATTTTTAGACATCAAACTTCAGTTTTTCACCATGAGAGCTTAGGGAATTATTTGGGTTCAAATTTTATATTATTTTGACTCCAAAGCATAATATATGATCAATGAAAGCATTAAAAAAATCCAACTATTTATCTAACTCAAAATTTAAGTTCTATTTCACTTTAAACTTAGAGGGGCATGTGTAGAGTTTTGAAATACCTCGAGAATTATTTGAGCCTTAGAGAAAATATGATGTTTCCACCTTGTAGATGATTCATATATATTTCCTATTCCTATTTTATTTTTTCTTAACTCATTCATAAACTTTAGGAATCATATGGAAAAGTTAGGTTTCACCGAGGAGCCTTCATTTCCCACACCCTAGAAACTTAGTCTTGAATAAATTGTTCCTAAATCTGATTTTCTTTCATAAATCTTCCTAAATTTCTTCATCCATATTCAATAATCTATAACATCACCCTCATATGCTTTAGGTTTTCCCTGAATGTTCCCAGAGAGTGTTCACTAGCTTTAGAACAACAAAAAAAGGCCTTTTTAGGCCTTCGTAAGAAGCAGACTATGCATTTCATCAATCAGCTTGAGTAATCATCCCTACACATTGAAACAAACTTGAAAACCTTGTTATTAACTTCCTCTAAGTTGGGGTGATGGTGCTACTGAGGGAAGGCTGGCTAGATTAAATATTCATAGTGATAGGGAAATATGATTTTCAATCATGGGCTTAGTTGTCATGCTCAAAGTTTCAATTTGTCATGTTATGCATTTTGCATGACAACAGGACTCTATCTCCTTACTATTCCTCTTGAAATTTATTAAAAGTAAAAAAAATAACATAAACACTAAATATCCCAAGAATTTTCCACCCCTTTTCCTTTTAATGGCATTTAAAATGATAAAAATAACCAACCCATGGTGAGCCAAAGCATTTTCATTTTCCAAAATATTAGCAAAAAATAAAGGCATATTGACTAATATTTTATGTCATAGGTGCATTAAATATTGAAATTGATAGGAAAAAATAATATAATACCTACCTTTACAAGTCAAATATCACTAAAAATTATGCAACATCATTCCATATAGTTAGACGGGATTCCCACACAATACCCTTCGTGGTTTCCATCGCCACCTCACTAGGATGGAGGAAAATATCCTTGCATTCCAAGCCTCTATCTTAGAACACAAACCACCTCTCTCCATCAAGTGGACACCTTAAAACCTTAGCTAGTTTAATAATCTCAAATTACAAACCCCAAATTATGAAGTGAAAAAGGGTGTCAACAAATTCAAAGGTAAAATGGGAAGCTCATAGAGTAAGTTGGGGATCATCATATCCTAATTTTTCCATTGTGTCCAAATATCTTCAAGGAACATGTCAGAACGATATAGTCAAGATACCAATGCATTCACAATCATCACCTCTAAAGGATTAAAAATTGGTCCATTCCCATGAGAGGCATATGAGTAAGAAAGTGAGGATTCTGGAATTAGAAAAGGCAAGGAGATGATCTTCATTTGGAGCACCATGTATGTAATAATGAGAAACCATCTCAATTTCACTTGATGTCATTCACATAATAGTGTTCTTAAACACTCATTCAACACCTAGTAGTGTGATCACACCTAGAAGGAAGAAACATTGCAAAATAAACGTCATTTTAGTACAACCAAGGGCCATTAGACAAGAATCCCAATCGATGAGAAGTCCTCTATCTCTAAAGAGAGGACTTATTTTAGTAAGTGAAAGACAATAATCAAGAGGTTTAGACATCATGGAGTTAATTTGTGATTACTAATGAAGGCACAGAGAAGTAAGAAAGTGATCCTAATTCCCATATTTTGATCAAAGAGGATCTTCATGTTCCTATCACAATGTATATCTCGTGGCAGTGTTCTTAAACACTCATTCAATGCCTAGAAGTGCATTTACATCTCATAGGAGGAGGAATTTGCAACCATAATGTTTTAATTCCATAGATGGTCACTTATGCAAAAGGTGAAATCAAGAACATCATGAAACTTGTGAGCACGTTGAAACATCAAACTTTAATTTATTAAGGCTATGGCCACAAGAAACATGACAGAAGAGGATCATCATGAGTAGTGCCAAAGACGATCTAAGGTTCACTTTACAATGTCTCGTAACAGTGTTTCTGAACACTTATCTAATGCTCTAGAGTGTTCCCATATATCACAGAAGGACGGTGTGATCACAATGCTTCAAGTAAGCAAGTTCTTCGTCATCAAAAGCTTCATCTTCATCAAATTGGTTGAACATTCTCTCTCTCTCTGTATATATATATAATATATCTCTCTTCCTTCTTCTCTCTCTCTATATATATTCTAATTCCTCATTGAAAATGCACTTTTCCCTATTTTGTATTATTCACTTAAGCGACCTTCAACATTTACATTTTGATTTAATATAAATGGAATTAAATCTAATTACAGAGTAACTACTATAATGAATGATGTGCATATGCTAATATTCAATAAGACGAAAGCAAATAAACATGTATAAATATGAAACCCTAAGCAAGAGGAGAAGATAGAGTGACTTAGCTGATTTTTTAACATTATGGAAGTTATTTGGGTTGGTGAGTAGATAAAATATACTAAGAAGAGTATCGTCAATGCTTGTTGGAGGTTCTAAGACTCAGGAAAGTGATGGACAAGAGCACCTAGGCGCTAGTATCTATTCTAGGCATTAGTGTTTATGTGAAGGACCTATATCTTTCCATTCAAAAAGGTGACATCTTTGTCATGGAGATGAATTGTGAGGTTCAAAGGAGTCATCATGTTCAAAGTGATGTGAAAAGTAATATAAAATAGGGTTTGTAAAAGTGAGCCCTAATTCCCAATCATCTCCTCAGAATATGGAATTTCAATGTGTCAATTGAGTGCTATGGTGAATGTGAAGTTTATCCTTTCCGTGTTTGTAGTAGAAGATGTTTTAAACAAGGAACAAGTGTACAAGAAGGAACTTGGGTCTCCTAAGGTTGATTTCATCGAAGGAGATGAAGTCTTTGTCATAAAAGTGAAATGTGAAGTTCAAGGAGTAAGGTGATGATCATCATATCTTGACTCTGACCTTGTGTTCAAATATTTTTCCAAGAGAAGGGACATCATATCAAAGAACAATTTGGGATGAAATATTCAGGCTACCAAGGTACCTAATACCATTATGTTTCTAGGATAAATCACTCATCACAGGTCCACGAAACACAATGTCTCACATCAGTGTTTTTAAACACTCATTCAATACTTTAGAGTGTGCTTACATCTCACAGAATAAAGATATTATACCACAATGTTTTAAGAGGTCTAAGGACAAGAGTTTCACTCAAAGAGTAACTCTTGTATCTTGAGAAAGACCTATTTTAATGAGGAGCATATGAGAAAAAATGTGTCATGGTATCCTAAGCATGTTTTCATTCAAAATGGTGACATCTTTGTCACAGGGGTGAATTGTGAAGGCCAATAGGAGTAAGGTAGTGATGTCCATATCCTAACTCCTCCCTTGTGATATGAAAATATCATTGTGTTCCTATCACAATGCATATCTCATAACAGTGTTTTTGAACACTAATACAATGCCTTGGAATGTTTCCATATCTCATAGAAGAAGGAGATTGTGATCATAGTGCTTCAAGTTAGCAGGTTCTTCATCAGCAGAGGTTTCATCTTCATAAGATTGATCAACCCTCCTCTTTCTTTTCTCTATATGTTCTAATTATTTATCAAGAATGTAATTTTTCACTATTTTGTCTTATTCACTTAAGTGACCTTTAACTTAACATTGTAAGAGTCATTTTTCATTAATAAGAAAAAGACTCAATTTTATTCCCTAAGAATATGGAAGGTCACAAGTGATGACGAAAGGTGAAAATTCATGTGGGGGAGATGAAAAGACATTTTGGTAAGATATAATTCAGAATGGATTCTCCATTCCAAAGGGTTGGTAATTGTTGATTGTTGTATGTTGTTGAGATTTGTATCACTACTACATCAAGCAATAAAGACTACATTTCCTCCATTCCCTCTTCTATGTTCATGTATCTTCTCTACGCTCCCAAATTTTCAATCGTGGTGATCTTGTATAACCAAGAAGGATCTTTGTGTCCTTGATGAATTAATTTATAGAACTTTATGTCTCTAGTTTGTTAGTCTTGTCAATTGCTTATATTGTTGTGTTCTTCTAATTGAATGTGGACCTACTTTGGTTATTGTTGGTGAGAATATGATAGTTCTTACTCATAACATTAACCCTCTCTCCCTATTTCTCCTACTCCTCTTCACCTCCCTTCACAGAAAATTCCTCCCTTGTACATTGTACAAGCACTTTGCCACATGTTTAGTGGAGTATTCCTATGTTATCTCTAGCCTAGTGGGCACCTCATAGTTTTAGTTAGTTTACGTTTAAGAATGGGAGCCTCCCCATATCCAAGAAGGATGGGCTTAGCCCCATGACCATTGGTGGAAACTAATAATCTACACTTCGACAAATTATTTCACCAATACTAAGCAAGGATTATCATCCAGAAAATTAGTTTCAGACTTAGGAAACTCATAAGAGGGAAGAGAGACATATTTACAAAAAGGTTTCTCAAGAACATGTACATTCCTATTTTCTATAATCACATGCTTAACTAGATCGTAGACTCGTAATCCTTTTGTTTGAATTTCGTACCCCACAAAAATGCAAGGGTAGGAAGTAAGATCATTTTTTTTTGTCTTTTAACTCTAGGAATGAGAAGGGACACAAAACTACCAAATATATTAAAATAAGAGATATCAAGTTTTTTCTTATTCCATACTTCATGATGTGTTGTTTGATATAAATATTTTTTGGGAACTCTATTAAGGATATGAACAACATTGTTCGTAGTTCATTTCTTCATCTCATAGGAGCTTAGGCACATTAAAAGCATGAAGCATAGTCCTAGCCAATTCTATGGTGGTTCTATTTTTCCTTTTAGATATGCCATTTTGCTTAGGATAATAGGGAGTTGTTAGCTCCCTTTGAATTCCACTAGTTAAAAAAACTCATCAAAATTCTTATTGACATACTCACCTCCATTATCAGTTATGATTCTTTTGATTTTTATATTAGTCATGTTTTCAACAAGGGCTTTAAACCATTGAAACTTAGATAAGACATCAAAAATTTTCCTAATGTAATAAGACCAAGTCATTCTTGATAAATCATCAATAAAGCTAACAATAAGTAAATCACCACCAAGATAAGGTAGTTCTAAAGGACCTCTGATATCACTCTGAATTAACTCAAGCAAGTAAGAGGACTTAGAATCATGGTGTTTGTGAAATGGTTGTACATGTTGCTTATCACACAAGAAAATTTCATGAGATTCATGATATGATTTTATCTAAAGAATAACTATAACAAGGATAAGGCAGAACATCTCATATAAACTCTTAAAGTTTACATGCCCAATCCTTTCATGCCATAATTGAACATCGTTACTAGAAGAAGTGGAAAGACAAGATTCAACAAGAAATCCATTAAAAAGTATAATCCATTCTTTTGTAAACCAACAATTACTTTACCAAGATCATTTTTAACATACCATTTATTTTGTAATAACACAACTTTATGGTCAACTTTAGTTAATTATGAAGAAGATAAAAGGTTCTTCTTTAAGTTAGGAAAAAATAGCACATTTGTAATGATTCCATTTGCTAACTTGACATTACCACAACATTAAAACAATGACAAAGTTATCTCCTAGATAAATATTTTCATGACATTCAACTACATCATGAAGAATATCATGCATATATAGCATGTGTTTATATGTGTCATTGTCTAGGATACATTCATTTCCATTGGAGGCTAAAAGGGAAATATAAAGAGTAATAGATTGCTCGATATTATTGACTTGGTTATTAGTATGACTCTGATTTTTATTGGTCCTCTTCTTTTTGTTGTTGTTCTTATTCTTAGGATTGTTATGAGGCATTTTAGCATGATAATCAATTGCTTTACAACCAAATTTACCACAAGTGTTACAAGTGTCATAAAAAATTACTTTAAACTCCTGATTATTCCTATTTTGCATAGGTTTAAACTTGGATCTAAAGTTTAATTTCTGATTTGTATTACTGTTATATACTAATTTTTAAAGGATTTTTGGATTTGAGAGAACAATGTGTAAGAGGCATTCTCTTTTGTGTCAAATTTCTTCATGACACTATCTTCTTGAATAAGGAGAGAAGACAATGTGTCTAAATCAGGTAAATCATCTTCATTTTGATATTTAGAATTTAGAATATAGATGAAGTTTCTAAATTTTTCATGAATGTTAATTTGAAAAATAAAAAGGCAACTTATCATGAAACAATTCATGATTACAACCCTCAAATTGAGCTTTACCATCCTTAATTTTAGCTAGGTAATTAACAACCTTTTCATCAACTTTCATAGGGGTTGTAAATAATTCCATGATTAACTTAATTATCCAAGAGAGGTGGCTTCCCTCATACATAGTTTACAATTGATTCCATGCATCAACTAAAGATTCCATATGTCCAATATGCAACAATAACGCATCTTTGATAATTTGCAATAAGATGGACATAACCTCTTGGGATTTTTGAGAAAAAAAACTTATGTTCTCAGGAGTAGCTTGTCTCCCAATGGGTTTCTTCTCAACACCATTAATAAAATCCTATAGCTTTCTATCCATAAGGATAGTCTTAATCCTAATTCTCCAAATACTAGAATTAGTTACATTTAAAATATAAGATTTATCCATGGAAAAACTAGAAGAACTAGCCATTTTTAAAGGAAAACTTAACAAATTTTGAAAAACAAAGTGTTATGTGGTTTTTCAAAAGTTATAGAGATCTATGGTACAAAATAACAATCTACAATAGATTTAAACTTAATAAAATAACTTGTAACTTGATGATAACACACAAACAAGGTTCTAACACAAATATGGAGGTCTACAAAACACAAAGAAATAGTTGTGAGAAGATGCAAGGCACTAAGAAAAAAGATATGGCCTTTTGAAAAAATTGACAGGTTGTGGTACATTGAAACAATGTTCTGCGGGTTTCAGTGTTCCGCAAAAAATAGAACCAAAATTCATGGAACAAAGGAAAGTTCACGAGACACTAAAATTTCGTAGAACAAAGGAAAGTTTCAAAATAGAGGTATACCTTCAAAATAAATTGCGAAACACGAAAAACATGCCACAAAAGTCTACAGTGCAATTTAAAACGATAAAATACACAAAGAAGTGTTGAGGGTGCAGAATAAAGACTCCGTGCAACACAAAAGAGAGCCGCAAAATACTACAAGTTTGCATAACACAACATAAATTCACATAACACATGTGTTCACGTAACAAATAAAATGAAGCCGCGAGACAAAGCATTCGTGCAACAAGTAGGTGAAAAGCTGCGGAACAAAGAAATTCGCACAACAAGCAAGTGAAGGGCCACGGGACAAAGAAATAACACCACACAAGTTTAAAAGGTCATGGAAGGCTTGGAAAATCCGTGCAACACTAAAAAAATGTGAACAATTCAAATAAGTTACACAATAGCTATAAAACCGTTAAAAAGGGCATGAAACATCCAAATAAGTTGCAGAAGACTTAGATTTTTTTACGAAGGTCTAGTAAACATATAGGAAAAACATGGATGGTGAAAATACAGATCTAGAAACACAAATGGTTGTGGAGGCTAGAACCACATGCGTAAGAATTTTCTAATCTCCCTAGATTGATTTAACACTTCAGATCATTCAAATTATTTTGATGGGATTTGGATTTTTTAACCTAATTATCTCTAAGCCACAAAGTAGGATAAGGTTTCATAAATTTAAAAATCTTCAAGTTTCTTCACACCTATAAATAAAAAAAATCCAAATCTATCATGCACATGCATAAACGTAAGCTTTGATATCATGTTAGCAAATTTAAGGGATGAATAATGTCACAAATTATAAATCCACAATATAAATTTCATAAGATTATAATTTATGGAGTGAGGTAATTAAAAATATAGATTAAGATGTTTATAATGTAGATTATATAATGTAAATGCCACGAACAAAAATTAAATGAACATAGTGACATAAGATATAAGTGGGAAAAGTTTAGAAGGTAAAAAACCTACTAAAAATCACTCATCTTTATTGAAAATAAACTTTCACCCAGCACTCCCACTATTTCCAAATATTCTCTTGCAATTACAACTTCAAGAAGGGATTACAAACTACCTCATACATTTTCTCGTGTGTTTAACATCATTCGCTTCATGTATCTTTGATCAGCTCACACATATTACCCAATTAATATGTTACCCTTGATATTTCACATATCTATATTATAACCAATCTCTAATGAGATCACCTTATTTTATACAAGGTGGGTGACTTGTTTTGGGTCACTCTTATATTTTAAACATGGATGATAGTAATAGTGGATCCACCATACTTATATTTTAAATATGACCTATAATCCAATAACACATAGTCTTAGGCAGGTTTCTAAAATACGCAATTTCTTGTTTAATATTATAAACCAAACAAAAGTTTCCATACCTTGAATCTTAAAATAGGATGTCCACCCTTTGGTCATTTAGTTTTTAAAGCATGTATTTCATTTTAATTATAGGAAGGAAATTATTCATCTTACCATTGACTGGCATGGTGGCATTTGACCAATCCATATGTATATCTCTACCAACATCCCAACAGAAACTCGGGCTTAACAACATACCATATGAAGCTGGCATGTCTACCACAAGTATTTTTAATCATGATTTTACTATTTTGAAAATATACAAATGTTAATTGAGCATCTTTGACATGACCAATAAGAGTTAATTATTATTTTTCCATGGAGTAATAATGGAAAACAACAAGGATGAGGGTGATACCAATAACCTTGGCAACTTATGCAAGCATGACATTGTTAGAGGCACCGGAATCAATAATGCAGTTATTCAATTTATACCCATTGATTAGAAAGGTAAAATCAAAAGGTTCTACTTTCCTAGAAGTAGAGTATGTTGAGGAAAGAAGGTTTTGAGAAGAAGCGGTGCTAGGAGTAGGAATTGGTTCTTTGGTGCTGACATTTTTGGAACACGAATTTGAATTACTTCCTTTGATAAAGTGGAAAATTTTATCAAATTGTTTAGGATGAGTTCTCAAGTATTCAAACTCAGAAATTTGAATTTTGGATTTCTTGACATGGTCAATGATGTCAAACGATGAAGAAGTGATAGGCACATCATGAGTTATAACATCCTTGACATGAGTAGGATTTGCATTCTTAGGATCAATAGAAGCATAAACTGATTTGACAAGAGGAGATGAAAGAGACTTACTCAAAGAGGTAGATGGATTTATGACTGAGGTAGTCTCCATTTGAGGATTCGAATGCTTTGATTGATCAGTGGAATAATAGGCCTCTTTCTTTCTTTTTGAGTGGGTGAACACTACATAAGATTAATTATTCATATCACCATGGATTCTTCAGGATCTTTTCAGGTGAGTATTCAAAATACCCAATGTTTGCATATTCATCTTCTTCTTCTCTTTCAAGTTCCGATTCATCACATTCATCTCCTTAATCTTCACATGTTCCACATATTGCATTAACCAATGGAGCTTCCAAGGCAAGCCTTCAGGGTTCTCCCATAATTTGATTCCTATTTTGATTTTGATATGAGGCATGTTGACCAAAATTCTTCTTCAATGAAGTAAAGGCATTGACCAACCTTTCCAGCAACAGATCAAAACCTTCATCTTTAGAACTCTAGATTTCACTCTTTGTTGAGTAGTTATTGACCTTCCCTGACATGAGGAGGTCATATTCCACTTCATTAACAAGTTCTTGAGAATTATCCAATGTGTTCAGTTGAGCACTCTACCATATGAACCCAACTTTAGGCATCTGAGTATTTATGAAGAACCTCTTTTGAGTATCTATAGTAGGATGAGCACCCATAGGAATTTTGTTAATTAACTTGTTAAATTTTTCCACAAATTCTCTCACGAGCTCTTGAAGTTATTTCTTCATCTGAGCTAATTGAGCAAGGAGGGCATGGGCATCTACTATAGTCTTTAATATTTCTTCAAAAATAGTTTTCATGTCTTCCCAATCAGTAATGGAGCAAGGTGGAAAGTAGTAAAACCATTTTGTAGTAGCATCTTTTAATGATTCTATGAATATTCGAACGACAACATCTTCTTGTCCCACTATAAGGACACCACATGTTGTGATAAAATTTTATATATGCTCATTTGGATGTTTCTTTCCATCTCCATTGAATTTGGGAAAGTTCTTTCTTCATCCTTTTGGTAATTTATGAAGTGGAGGAGCCAAAGCTACTAGATTGATATTTTGTCCCCAATGTACATGTGCAACCATTTCTATAGGAAGAGTTTTCAATGGTTGAGGAGAGAGTGGAGATGCAACCAAGCTAAGAGGTGAAGAATCAAGTTATTTTCTTGGAATCCGTATTAGAGCAAGTATGAAATCGACTTATTTTTGTAACTCAAATTCAAGATTGTGAAAGATTGAAGTGTCGATTGCTTGGTCTTCTCTAGTGAATCTCCCTTCTACTAGTTTTACTTAGAATATTATATAAGGATGTAATCATAAACAATGCATATTTTCAATAGGATTTCAACAAGGCTCTCAAACATTCAAATAGTATTTTTTGGTATTTTTTAGTTTTCTGATTTTTATGGTTTTTCTATATATGTTTTTTTTAGATTTTAGAGATCATTATAGGATGCACAAGGGAAAAACATTCCCTAGTGGAGTCGTTAAAAAATGTTGGTGAAATAATTTATCGCAGGACATATTAGTGGTTTCCACTAAAGGCCATGGGGATAGGCCCCTCCTTCTTGGGTATGGGTAGGCTCCCATTTATTGAATGTAATGAATAAATAAAATTTTGGGTGGCTGTTAGGATAGGGATCACATAGGAATACTCCACTAAATCTGTGGCAAACTACTTGTACAATGTACAAGGTTGAAGAGAGGTAAAGAGGAGATGGGGAAATGGAAAGAGGGGGGTAATGTTGTGAGTAGACTTACAGATTTCACATACATTAGCTAGATTATGTCCAAATTCAATAGGAAAAAATCAACCGTGTAAGCAATAGAAAAAATAAACAAATCAAAGACAAATTTATATGGATTCATTAATAAAAAACACAAAGTTCCTTCTTGGTTGTAAAGGATTACAATGCTTGCAAATTTGGAAAGTAGAGAGAGTAGAAGAACATAGGAAATGAGATAGAAGAATGTAGCTTATTTTTTGTAGTAGTGGAGAAACAAAGGCCAACATCTAACAACAACCAACAACATTAAACCCTTTGGAATTGACAAGCCATCTGAATTTATAGCTTAGAAATTGTCTCTTTATCTCCCCCCATGTGACTTTTCATCTTACCACCAATTGAGACCTTTCACATTCCCTATGAATGAAATTAAGTTCTTTTCTTATTTTTGAAAAGGGAATTATAATGAAAAGTAAGGCCACTTGAGTGAATAAGATGAAAGAGTGAAAAGGTACATTCCTATTGAAGAAGTATAATGTTAGAGATAGAGAGGGAGGAGGAGAGAGAAGAAGAGAGAGAAGTGCAAATCCAAATACATGGAAGCTTTTTTTGATGAAGACCTTGATTCTGTTTATGAATAGATTGCTTCTGATGGATTTTGAGAGGATGCTCCGAGGATGAATTTCTTTGTCATTGACCTCTTATTGAATTGAAACACTGTGATTACAACTTCCTCTTCTTGTGAGATGCAGACACACCCAAGCGCATTGAATAAGTGTTTAAAAAACTAACACTATATATGCACTATTGTGAACTTGAGATCATTTCCTAAAAAACTCAATTATGAAGATCTTGTCACTCGGGTACCTTGGTAGCCTATGGATCAAGTGGAAATAATTTACACACATTGGTTCATTCTCACATGTTCCTTTCCATGGTGTGATTCACATGATGTCCCTCCTCTTGGAAAGAGAATTGAACACAAGGTTATAATGGGAATTTGGAGATTATCACCTTCCTCCTCGTGACTCCCTTGAACTTCAGTATTCACCTTCATGGAAAATATATCTCCTTCTTGGATGGAACCAACCTCAGGAGACCCAAGCACCTTCTTATCTACTCATTCCTCAGTTTAAAAGTTATTCTTATCTGCAGACCTTGTTTGATATCAATTTCCTTTCATGGTTCTCATTACTTATCATCCAAATTGTGATTGGTGGAAATCTAAGATGTCAATGACCCTTATCATTACCAACTAGAGAAATTTCTCCCATACTCAACTGAAAGTGCATACTGTGAAATAATGGGTCCGTCAAGTCATCATGATGTCCTGTAACTAGCCCAATCACTCCTCGATGTCTCTTCATTAGCATGAGAAACCATAATCCTTGTTTCTTAACCAATATCCTGGCATTTACTATTTTTAGTAAGTATTAATTTAAGAAGTATATTTTTAGTAAGTTCTTCAATTTGACACGTTTTAGTGTTGTTGATGTGAAAGAAGTGAAGGAAACTAGAGAAATGAACTATTTCTAGGACTTACTTTATATAGACTACGTAACCTGGTAAGATTTACTAATTTTAGAAGTGGGTATTCTAGGTGTTGGAATGGAACGATAGTGGTCTCAAAAAATTTTTATTTCACGAGAATGCTTTGTTCCAATTTTTAGAGGATTTCAATTGCCAGAACTTTAGAGATCTGAAAAATGAGTTTCTATAAATGGAAACTTAATTTGTCGATTCAAAATTATTCAGATCACCAATAGATGCAATGTTAAAATCACCTAAAGGGTGTTTTTATAAGGATCTTTTGTTAAGAAATGTATAAGGGGGTTAGGAGATATGAGAAACTTTCCATTTTTAGTGTATGAGGTCTCAGGAAAAATCCAGCAGCATAATAGTAAGCAGTAAGGAGAGTGAGCTTGGAAGGGAAAATATGCATTTTAAACCATTTAAAATGGTTAACTCCTTGATTTCAACATTTTTCTCTGACATTGCACACCTTAACTTATGTTTAACCCAACTACACTTGACCAGGGTTAGACGGGGGTTGATGTGGAGTTGCACCCTAAAAAATATGGGAAAAGAGGGGGAAACATGACAAGAGGGGATCTCAAATTCACTTTTCACCAAATTAGGACAAGTTTCAGCAAGGGGTTTCATGAGATTGAGATGAAGGGGGTTAAAAACTATCTCTCGAAGCTCAACAACGGTTTTGTATTTGTTTGGGGGATAACTGATAGAGGGAGGGAACATTTTATTATAGCTCTTATCCCCTTGGCTATTGGAACAAATAAAAGGGATAGGAACAATGTAAAACTGCACCATGGGTGCATGCATCTTGAGGAAGGGGAGTGATTTTAACTTGGGGACAAGATTACATGTTTTCCACTTCCCTAGTACCAAGGTTGTCACTTTAAGTGACAAAGAAGTTTCCAAAAAAGGGGGAGTGTGATTTTTTTTCCTTTATATCCCCTTGCACCAAGGTAAAAGGGATAACTTGCCTTGGAAAATGCACAAAGGGTCAACTCAACATGAGGAGGGGTCCAAACTTTATGTTTTACACTTGTCTAAGTCACAAGTTGCAACTTTTAAGTGACAAAGAAACACAAGCATATGGGGAGTGAAACTTATTGTTCCTCTTATCGTTTTAAACATTAGGACAAGGTACAAGGGGCAGACAAGGTCAAAAATTGTGCTCAAGCCTTTAAGTTATGTTGATCTCATCATCCCAATGCAAAATTATAACACAGAGCTTGCCTTTTCTATCCTAGGAGTAAAATGTGGAATTCAGAGGTGAAACCTCATATGATTTTGACTCCAAATAATCCATTTATTTCATTCCAAAAAAATTTAATACTTTATTCATCCTTAAACTTTAGTTATGACACCATTCACCCTTTCGGCATAAAGGAGTAGTAGAAGTGACCCAGACTACCATGGAGGGTGGTGAGGTCAAGGATCAAATTTAATGCATCCACCATGTAATGGAATCCAATAGATTTATATTGAATATTTTATGAGTTTCTAACTCCTCCTATAACTCTCAAAATATTTATAACAATGTGACTTTCTCCATTGAAGCCTTCATTCCATGTGCCTGAAATAACCTAGTTTTTATTCAATTATTCCTGACATCATTTGTCTTCGCATATTTTCCCTATAATTCATTGGATCACTTCATTACTCTCCTTCACAACTCTTAGATGGGTTTATACTTTACAATAAACTTATGGGGGATGTCCTTGTGCTACAATATGGATAAAAATAGCCAATTTAGTGCTTTAGAGAGCATTATTCCACCTTAGAGCTTAGTATCACTTTGAAATCAACTTGGATCCATTTTCCTATATATGAAACACACTTTAAAACCATGTTATCACTTTCCTCTCAGCCATAATGAGGATGGAATAGACTTGGAGGGGTTGCGTGAGCTAATGGGTTGGTCAAAGGAAGGGTTCACAATGACCGAGAGAGAGGTTTTCAAATGGTGGGCTTGGTTTTCATGATTTAAAAAAAAAAAATTGCATCCTATACATTTAGCATGAAAACATGTTGGATCATATTTGTATTTGATTAATTCAAATTAAATCTAAAATATTTTGAGTACACACCTACTTACCTCTCGTATATTCCTATTCTAGATCCCTAATCCTAAAATCAAATCAAGGGGGCCTAATCATAAAATTACCAACCTTTGCATCCTCTTGTAAGGTTTTTAACTCCATTGGTTTTACCTCTACTTCCTTTTTTAGCACCTCCCTTAGTCAAATTACCTTCAAAATCTTCCTTCATCTTTTATTCCACCATAAGTACCTAACTGGGTTGGGTGGTCTCACAAGGTATGTTAGATCCCATAAGGTGGATACCTTGGCTTTACATGGCCACACCATGCCTTGGAATAGTCACATCTTGCCTCGGTTTGAACCTAAGTCATTGGGTATCTTTATTTCACATCCTAATCTCCACATTACTAAGAAACTTTTACTAACATAGTTCATAATCTAATTTTGGCGAATATACATACGACACTACACATAAATAAAAATACATCATTAGTCATGCCAAATTATGAATCCAACATTTTCATCCATAAAATATCAACCATTGTGTTAGTAAGAGGAATAATTTCATTATGGTATCATCCCATTCACACAATAATTATAGTATATTAGCTTTAATTTTTGTAGGACCAAACCTACTAATTGGTATGGGATTAAGGATTTACATAAATATGAAGATTGAGAGATATAGTTTGAATGGTGGCCAAGGCGCTCTACTCTTGAACTTGTAATGGCTGAAATGATATAATAAGTAGTGAAATATAACTATTTCTTATCATGTATAATAAAAATAAGGGTAAGAATTAAATTTTTTAAGGAATACATGGAATTTTGATATGTAATCACTATAAAACTTAGGCTTAATACAATAAATTTAGTCTATGTAATATATTCGTGAGTTATAATCCAAGGTCAATTTAAAGAGACATGTCTTTTGTAAAAATATAAATTGATTGTCAAGTTACTTCATGCGTGGAAAATAATTTATAACATGGTTATAACACTTTACTCCCATATCTTCACAAACTTAGAGTATTAGAGTATGCTAAGTGTTGGCAGGATTTTATGTCACTTTAAATCTTCATATATGGCCCAATTGAGGAAGTATAAAATTTGCAATAGTTAGGGAAGATCACCTATTGACAAAGGGATATTCCTCTACTTTTAAGAGGGTCTTATTCCCTTATATGATGGGGGTATTCGGGTATTTGGTGCTTTTAACCTAAAAGCACAAAGGATACAAAAATGAGAAGGAGAAAGAGAGGACAAAGGAGAGAAAGGAAAGAAGGGAGAAAGCTTGTGACATACTAGAAACAAAGATCTGCTTAGATAACTCTAGGTAAATAAAAGGATAGAATTCTCTCACTCTCACACATGAAGGGATAATATATAATAACAAATGTGAATAAGATAAAAAATAAAGACAAAGTATTCAAAACCCCCAAATTGTATGGATGTGGCACAAGGTCCACATACCCAGACATTTGACACGAAGTCTCAATATCAGGGTGCCACATATAATAAGGGAGAAAAGGAGTGTTTATAACATCATTTAATTATAAAATTGAAATTCAAAGTTTTATTATTAAATGACATAAACACCATAGGGATAAATGAACACATTAACATTGTATTATATATTCATGGAAACTGAAGAACATGTGTACACAAAGTTATAAAAAACTCTCTTCATAGAACAAAACTATAGCTGGTGCAATGGAAATGTCGCCCCTAATTATACTTTTATCCCATAACCACCTCCATGGTAAGAATGTGACTTTTAATTTTTTCACTTTCACTTAAGTTACAACTTAAAGTGACTTTATATTTGAGTCACTTAAATTTTACAAAAAATAATTTTTTGCCAACGCGAAAATAGCAATGTCACTTAAGTAGGAAAAACAATTTTCTCAATGGAGAAATAGAAATGTACTCAAATGAATAAGAGAATAAAAACAATTATTTCTATCCATGGAAATCTCTTTCTTGATTTACTCAAGCACTTTCCACCTTCAACACTTGTAACTGAATGCCATAATAGTCTTAAGTACACTCTTCTCCCTCGCGATGAGAGTGCTTCTTACAAAATCCATCCATGATTATGAAGCATCCAAAATAATAAACACGCATGAAGACCAATTTGGCATATTGTTTTTAAATGGAAAATCCCTCTATTTAATACAATGCAGTATGATGAAATCTTTGTCTAATTAAAAAGTTCACTTTCCACTTATCGTTCTTGTTATGATGTTGTTTAAGTTCATACGATAAACTTTACTATAAAAAATGGTAAAATCATCAGGAATAAACTTTTTTTAAAAATGATATGGTGAAGAGGATGTGGCCAAAATTTGAGAAATATTTAATGAGTAAAACTCAAAGTATGAGCAAAACAAGCTCTTAAAAAGAAGGCAAAAATAACACTTGATAAATGCTTCTCAGGAAACTTATATATATATATATATATATATATATATATATATATAATGTTCTAAAACATTAATTATATTTAACACTTACTTCAATATATTTTCAACACTTTAAACAGAACTCAAATCGGAGCTCGGATGAGGAATTTATCGTGAAAATAATATTGGTTCTCTAGTTCTATCTCAGGAGCGCTTCTCTGCCTTTGAGTCATGAGTGCACTATTTAACTTCATTAAGAACTTGGTTGAATTTTTAAGTGGTTATTGTAACCTTAATTTCATCCTTTGGACCTTTCAGGAACCAAATTAAGTCATAGATGCATTCTCAATGATTTTTAATAACAAAAAAGTGAAACAAATTCTTAAAATGAAGGAAAATAAAACAACACTTGAGAAATGAATTCTCAAGAACCATAATCGAACTTTTGGTATTCTTTTTTTTTTTAAAAAACATACACAGATTGTTCCCTTGATTAAATATTTTTCCATGTGAACATAACTCAAATCAGGTCTAGATGTAAAAGGTATGATCATAAACAGATGGTGAGTTTTATCTCATGAGTGGCTTTTGAGAAGTTTTGGGAACTTAGTACCCTACGAGCCACTTTTGTTGTGCTTTTGGACCCACTTAATGACTTAGCTTAGGCACAATTGGGACGACTTTGGAAAACTGTTATAATGTTGGCGTACTTGATGATGACTTAAGAACCAAAAATTCCCAAAAACTTAAGTGATGCGATTTTAGGACCAAAAAGTTCCCAAACACTAATTGATTGCTGGTTAAGATAAAAAAAGTACATTCAACGAGGTTTAGAAAAAAAAAACGACGTTTAGTGTCTTGAAAAATGGAAGAACTCAAAAAGTGTTGCAAGGTGGTTCCCTTGCATATGGAACAAACATAGTGTGATATGTAATTATGCACTGCAGGGTAGAACTCCCAACACGTAAAGGAAAGTTTCAAGGCACACAAATCAAATGAGAAAAAAAGGCAAACATTGAAGGACAAACATAATGCACGTCTAAGGAATGCACAATTTTCTATTGTGAGAATCAAAAGGAGGGAAATCATGGCAATATTTTGAAAAAATGAGCATAAAAATTGGCATGATAACATAAGCTTAAATTCAAGGGGGGGGGCCCCCATTTTAAAATATAGTTTTTTGTCAACAAAAGTTATAACTTAACAATAGAATATAAAATTTGTTTTAGTTGCATTCCCAATTTATATTAATATTTGTTTTAAAAAGCTGTGGATTTAACATTTGCCATTCAGCACATTTGGTTTCCATATTGAGTTAAATCATTTAAATAATGCTCAACAAAAAAAATATTTCAATTTATGATATTCAAATATATTGAAATTTAGCTATAAAAATATGTTGCACGAGAGTAGATTAGTTTAAGTCATATATATGCTTTAAAATTTATATTAAATAGGACATGAATAGTACAAAAGAGTAGGGGATTATGTAAGCGCAAAAAAACACATTAAAAAAACACCCATAGTATGAATACGATTTCCTCAATAGAAGCTAAGTTGTAGACATCAAGCTAATCAACACATAATCAGAGTGTCTCCATGTGCTATATAAATAGATTGTTTATATTTGACTGAGAAGGGATAAGAGAGAAACGGAAATATGAATTGGTTAGTAAGACCACTCTACTATCAATCTCTCATAAAATCAAATGCAAACATAGAAGTGAAGGAAGATGATTTTTAATCTTATAGTTTTGGATACCAATTTAAATATGGAGAAAAATCAACAAAATACGAGGAGTTAGTGTTTAAAACCCTAAATCATTAATGGGATTTATATAATTAATTTCATAGAGATAAATAATATTACAGAAAAATAGATCAATTTAGAGTACCTAGAATTACATTTCATAATGAAACTAGAGTATGGTAAGTACCTATATTGATAAAAACAACTAAAAGTGTAATTAGGGTTGTGTGAGAGATGACGTAATTGGTTCAAGTTAAACTTTTGAATGCATAGTTGGTAAATTCTAGAATAAATTCAAGATTGGAATGTGCCAAAATAAAATAATCCATTTTCGACTTGCAATACAAAGTTCATGATTCATATAACTAGTGCAAGAGTGTACTCCATTATAGGACTTTATTTGTATGTTTTGGGATATATGACCGGTTGATATTATGGGTTTTCCTAGGTCACTTCACTTCTCCTATGTCATGCTTTGGCATCTTTAGGGTCCAGATAACCCTAACATTTGTGCTACACCGATTGAATAACCCTGAGCTTTTTGTAAAGATAACAAAAACAAATTATGAAGTGCTGGTCGGGGATAACCATCCACACACACTCCATTTTTTATCATACAACATTGACACTAACTTTAGGCTCATGAATTCCTTGGTGAATTATGTGAGTGACATGTAACTAAACCATTGATCTAAAGTTTCCCTCATAATTCCACATGATAGGGGACAAACACTTTTCCCTAATTGAAACCCTTGTATGCAAATATAGAATTAGAACTTTTCCCCTGGTGTTTGTTATTGCAATCGTTTGATCGGAAGTCTTCTTTTTCCTATTTGATTAGATGATAGGTAAACAAAGATTTAATATGAGAAAGCTTAGAGCTAACTTATGTATATAGGAGTCCTTTACATTGAAATTGATCCCTTTAGTGGGTGCACGGTGAATAACACATAAGGGTAACAAGCAAAAAGAGTAAAGAAAGCACCTAACCAACAAAAAAATACAAAAATTAAGGAGATGGGCCCAACTCGATTGGACAAGACCGTCATGGTCTTGGACCATGTCTGGTTCTACAAATTCAATAAAGTCAAAAAATTAACGTACAAGGCTAAACATCTGTATGACACTACACCAAAAAAGTAACATAAAGAGCCAGATGAGTAAAGAGCCAAAATATGAAGAGTCATGTCAAAGTAAAAACAATAAGCACTGCACCATTTAAAGACTTGGTTTTATCGTTTCAAATCCCATAATTATATTTTTCCAAAAAACCTGATGGTACAATGATCTTGTGCAATTTTGGGTTCTATCTTTCACTCTTAAGCTAGTGAATAAGTTATAGTTTAACGAGAACCAAATCAATTGATATGCCAAAATTAGAGAGAGAGAGAGAGAGTTATAGGCACATCAATATGTAAAACATATCCTGGCGAACAATGTGGGTCATAGTGACCATCGTAGAGAAAGGGGAAATGTATCGTCAGTAGCAAAGGATGTCCATGGGCATAAAAGATCCTCAAGATAGGAGATTGCATTTCATTCACATCGATTTAGAGTGATTATCTCTAAACAGGTGATTCTAAGTATGGGGGAATCAAGTTTCAACAAGAAAGGCTATATACGTGAGAATTGGGTGTCCTGACACCAAGGTAAGGAGTGTTATAGAGATTTCTAGTTACCCCAAAAATAATGGCTTCACAACTACGGGCCACATTGCTACAAATGGATCTAGGTCTCAAATTAAAAAACTTACAAATTCAAAAGGGAATTGTTTCCTCATGCCCCCCCGATTTGTATGGTGTACTAGATATAGTAGGATTATGAATTTGATCCGGTGGCCTACAATTTGTATAAAATGCACTAATGCTTCATTTGTCACTTGAAAAAATTTAGTCTTAAGTGCATTGTTATAGTTGGTCGTTGACATGAGTCATAGAGGTTTGTATATTGACTCATACAAAAGGGTGACCTGCAGATCCAACACCATATGCTTCCCTTTACGAAAGGTGTGGGAAAGTAATTTGATAAAGCAGAAAAACCCTATACACCCAAAATATTGAGTGGTGGTAATGGGGCATTGCAAGCAGTCCCATATATTATAAAAGAAAATTATTGATTGCAGTATTAGTAGCATTAAATTTGTAGTATAGAGGAGAAAGTTTGATTTTTTTTATAAACATAATAGTTGAATAGATAAAGTGTAACGCACAATAGTAGGGAAAAGTTGTTGGCACATCCATAATAACGGGGAGATAGAATAAAGCAGCAATAATACAGAAATTAGGGAATTAATGATCCCAAAATTAGAAACTAAGCTATTGTATGGAAAAGTTCATGGATTATTGAAAGTGAAGCTTGATGGACAATTGAATATTAAGCCAAAGGGCAAGTTACTATAAATAGTAAAAATAAAAGTAAAAATAATTTCATTGACTTTGATTGAGATGATGCTTGAGATTAATAGGATTCAATGTGCCAGGAAATATGTATTAAGCTTGTGGATTGACTGTGGTTGGACCATTCAGTCAACAAATAGTAGCATGAATATCTGGTAATATTTGCAAATTTGGAGTTGGATAAAGATAGCAGTTTTAGAAGTGGCATTTATGCAAAAATATGAATTGAGTAAAATAGGATCAATTTTGTATTAGGGTTTGTTTTAGACTTAGAGGGTGAAAAACCATAGTGTTGGGACGGTTTCAACCTAACCTTTATACAATCTTGATATGAGTGTCTCGGTTTAGTCCAGAATACATATAGTGGAGAATAAGAGTGTGTTGTTGGGTTAAATTAAAATAATTAGTGAGAGATTATGATTGTTGAATCCAATTATCAATGTGTTAATGCTTGCATGTTTGTTTTATTTGTAATTAACCACTTGGTCTAAATTTTGAAGAAATATGTCCATAAGTCTTAAGGAGGAATGAATAATCCAAAAATACGATTTCTAAAAAAATCAATTTTTTGGAAAGTCTGAAAATCTTCTTTAGCAAGTTTTCATAATTTTAGTAGTTTTACAGAATTTCGGGGGTATTGCTTGGTCTTAAATCATTTCTGGGATTTATAACTGTACACTTCGATGAAAAATAAACACACAAAAAATTGAAAAAACAACAACCGGAACACCTAAGAATATATGGAGAGACAACAAAGTTTTGTTCCGTCCGTATTTTCACAAAAAATAAAAACTAAATCAAGCGAAAAGAGCAACAAAAAATAAGACCCGAAAACAAAGAGAGAAAGAGAAAAAAAAAAGGGAAAACACCAAATCATGCCCCACCACAAAAACACAAAGAACCCACGAAAAACCAACGACCGCAACATCAAGTAACCTAAAGGATCAAAAAAGAAGAAGAAAGAGAAACAGAGAAAAGAAAAATAGGAAAGGAAAAAAAAAATTGAAAAAAAGAAAAAAAAGAAAAAAGGAAAAAAAAAGTAAAAAAAAAAAAAGAAAAAAAAAAAAGAAAGAAAAGAAAAAAAAGAAAGAAAAAAATAAAAAAAAAAAAGGAAAAAGAAAGGAAAAAAAAAATAAAAATAGAGAGAAAAAGAGAAAACAAAAAAACAACAAGAAAAAAAATTATAAGAAGTGTTTTCCAAATATTCCACAAAAAACCACACTCATTCAGCCTATTTTAGAGTTTTTCATATTCAAGACACCAAGCCCTATGCTTATAAAGTAGCATATTTTAACTAATAGATAGTTCTTCGAATACATCTTTCTATGAGTTTTTAGTTTGTATACATTTAAATTAAAATAAAATTATGTTTGTATATTTTCTTTAATTAGGAATTATTATTATAACACATTAAACACTCATTAGTTTGATGTCCACAGGGTGCAGGCTCCAATCTGGATAAGTCGGGTATCAGAGCAAGTTATTCCATCTTGCATGTCGTTTACATGAGTAAAAAATAATAGAAGGGTGGTATCAAGACCGTGTGATCCTTCAATTACCTTCCTTGTCATTCAGATGACCCAAGAACAAACATGAAATGGGAGATCCTTTAAAGAATATTGATGAATCACTAGCAACAGAGGAGGGAGGAAGTTGTCATAGGATGTTGATGTCATCTAATGGGTATCCTACAAGTTGCCCCACATCCAAATGGTACCCACATCAGTAGACCCTTTGAACGCCAAACACATTCAAGGTACACCCTAATTTTGGACATTCTGTAATTTGAAGGAAAATTGATGCCGACAAATTAGATCTATGACTAATAAAATTGATCATTATTTTCTTGCAATTAATTTCTTTATGATGAAAATATAACATTCCAATCTAAAGAAAAGGTCTTTTGCATGTCAAAATGGTGGGAATCAACTCCTAAAAGAAGGTGATACTGATACATAAACAATAAATATGAAACCCGTACAAAAAAACATTGGGAGTTTGGTAGAGGGCGATAGATAGGAAGATTATCAATTGAGGCACTATAGTGACTTCACGAAAAGGGATCAAAGTGCATTAGGTTGTGCATCAAATAGTGATACCACACAATGAGTTTCACGCCCATTAGGAAACAATGGAGCGTGAAAAAATTCGAGAAGCATTACATTCTCAAATATCACATCAAAGTAATATTAAAGGAAGA